>JASCZI010030209.1:225608-259229 GCA_036250425.1 Stylosanthes scabra
GATAGGGAAAGATCTTGCGAAAATTTGGAGGAACAATGCGCAATACAGTTTTCACTTTAGTCCTCGTTTTGGTAAGATGATTGATTGAAGTGAATTGATAATCAGTAATAAAAAATTTTTATTGAACACTTATTATATAAGATGTCTACATGATAATTTTTTTTTAATGTAAAAGCGCAAAAGAAATATGGGACAAATTCAATGTCGCATACGAAGAATATAAGAAACATATGGCATATATTTTATGGGAAAACGAAAACGATACATCGACCTCCTCCGATGAAGACGAAATTGTCACATTTGTCTCATGACAATGATACATATATAAGTTTAGGACTTAATATCAATTCAGAATACTTTTTAGAATAGTCTAGAAAATTGTTAGTTTACTATAAATAGTAGGTGATCAATGTACTCAAGCATGCAAATTATGAATAAATAGTTATCACTCTCTCTTTCTTATGGAATTTCTGTCTAATTTCCTCTAGTTCTTCTCTAATCTTTCTCAAATCCCCTTCAATTCTCTTCTATCTTCTTCCTAATCTCTCAATTTTAGCCTATAAGAGTTCTTACTCCTATCATTTGGTGCTTTCATTGGTCATCATTCTCTCTTTTATGGAGCAAATTGAAGGTGTAGATGAATATTTTTCCAGATTCTTGTCTTATTCTCACAGATTTGACCATTCAACATTAAAGAATTTTCTCAATGGATTAACAACTTATATTTATAGAGAAATTATCTTCGATGATCCAAAAAATATGTGTGAGACATTTCAATTGGAAAAATTCTATGAAGAACAATGGAGGAATCCGTTGTCAGATCTCGCAAAGCCAAATACTCCATCTCAATCACAGATTCAGAGCCAAAACAATTCCTCAACAACATTCCAGAATGCCTCAACTGCGGTTACTACAGATCTAGAATTTCAAGCTCAAAATCAAACGCAAATGCAAATGCAGAGCCATCTTATTCTAGATTTGGCAAATACATCAACCAAATTGCAAAAAGAAATTCAGATCCACACAACAGAAGATGAACTAGATGCAGTTTTAAATCAAGGGCAACAAGAAGACTCAACAACAATTCAAATTTCAGTAATCCAAAGAATTCGATTACAAAGCCAGATCAGAAGTTCAGAGTACAATAATCCAGAAGTTCGATCACACATTCAATCTCCAGTTAAAGCAATTCAAATCCAAAGGTTCTTACCAGATGTAGAGATTAGGGATGTTGATTGGAATGCACCGAACACAAGCCTGGAGGCAGCTCTTGGAATGACAGAGACAGAGGCGGTGAATCGACCGCCACCAAAGCCTCCAAATTTACCATGAGTTCCAGTCAGCAGTGGCGCCGAGGACGGCGCCTTCGCGAAGGGAAAAGTGGTAACGCAGTCATACATGGCTGTTAGGGACGATGTTCCTCTTTGGCCTAAGGATGTTGCAGATCTGGTGGTGGGTGTGGGCGACGCAAAGGCAAGAATGACAGCGCCTGAAGGGAAGCCGCAGAAGACGATCGGCAACCGTGGGTTCTTGGCGGCGCGAGTGCTCTCTCTTTGGCCAGAAGATGAGTTGCTCATGACTCCTTGCTGGACGCTCGAAGATGAGTGGCATAAACAGGCGGTGACACCAATGGTAGCACAGTCTAGTTCCATCATGAAGGAGAGGGTGAAAGTCACGCACGATCAACCGATGGAGTACCGAAATCGAAGTGAATCGTCGTTCCCATGCGAGCTTGTGGTGATGGCAGAAGGCGTGCTCGGTGTCATGATGAAGGAGCTGGAAGCAGAATGCGATGGTAGCCGAGGTGCACCTTGGAGAATGGCCAACGGAAAGAAGAAGATGGAGATTGCCTCCATTGGAGATGTTGTTGCAACGTTGAGCACTAGGATATCAATTATAAAAGGAGGCACAAATGAATATGTAACTTGGGGACCCTATTTGTCCATAGTTGGTCAATGGCAAGCCCAAACCCATCAATCTGAAGAGAGCATCAACATTTTGTTTGGACATTTAAAATCAATCAGCTCATGCACATGAAACCCTCCAAGCTTGGTATATTTTAATGGATAAATATTATTTTAAATAATGGAATTCTGGTGGTCCATTTTATTTTTGAGCAGTAGTATAGAATTACCTATTAATTTTAGTAATGGTAATTAGGATTTACAATTTTATTAATTGTGGTTAAATTTTTTTTCCAACCTTGAGGACAAGGTTGTTTTGAAGGCTAGGGTAATGATACGTATATAAGTTTAGGACTTAATATCAATTCAGAATACTTTTTAGAATAGTCTAGAAAATTGTTAGTTTACTATAAATAGTAGGTGATCAATGTACTCAAGCATGCAAATTACGAATGAAGAGTTATCACTCTCTCTTCCTTATGAAATTTCTCTCTAATTTCCTTTAGTTCTTCTCTAATCTTTCTCAAATCCCCTTCAATTCTCTTCTATCTTCTTCCTAATCTCTCAATTCTAGCCTATAGGAGTTCTTACTCCTATCAGACAAATAAAGATTAGGTAAATGATTCTAATTCTTTTAGTAGTAAATTACAAGATGCATATGATAATTTATTAGAAGAGTTTGTTAAACTTACATGAGAACATTCTGCTACTAAGAAAAAGAATGTTGAGTTACAAAACGAAATTGAGTTTTTGAAAAATGAAAATGTAAAAGGATCATATTAATGAAAATAAAATTTTTAAGAGTAGCTTAATTAAGTTTAACGCATCATCTAAGAACTTAGATAAAATTTTAAGTAGCCAAAAGCATGTTAATGATAAAGAAAGAATAAAATATGATAGAAACAATATTAGTTCTTCAAAGGAAAACAAAGTTGCTAGGAAATCCATTAGGCAACCGCAAGCTCAAAAACATGATAATAAATTTAGGAGGAGCAAGACTAAATGACAATCCCCTAAACATGCATCATTTAGAAACAATGACTATAATGCATATAGACAACCAATTAGGCAACCATATAGAAAATTTCCTAGGATGTATAATTCTTGTTAGAGATATTATTCTATCAATTAGTATATTTATAATTATTAATATGATACACCTCATAAATATAGAATATTAGGCATTAATATTTCGATTATGGTTTTTATCTATGAATAGCTTGTATTTTGTACATTGTTTCTCACAATTGCAATATATAATTCTCATCAATCTCTCTCTATTGTATATTCTCTCTCCCTTTCTAACATGGTATCAAGAGCTTAGGTTCTTTCCATTTTTTTTTCTGATGGGGATTACACCATGGTATTCTCCATGAAACCTTCTAGTCTTTTGGTTCTTTCATGAAAATCATTCTCGTGCAATGTATTTTCCATTGTTTTGGGTTATCTTTTCCCATAATTGACTATATATTATTGGATTCTCCTTGACTTTCCGCGTGCACGAAGGTTTATGTTCTTGTTTCCTCCAATACCAGATTTGTGGTCCTTTTGCTCTCCCTCTGCAGTTTCGCCAGTCTCTTTGTGGGTGTTCCGTCTCCACCTCAACAGTTTCGCTAGTCTCTTTTTGGGAGTTTCATCTCCACCTCAGCAGTTTCACTAGTCTCTTTTAGGGAGTCAGGCTTCACCTCGGCTGTTTCGCCAGTTTTTTTGTGGGAGTTCCGTCTCCACTTCAGCAGTTTCGTCAATCTCTTTATGGGAGTTCCATCTCCACCTCGTTATGGCAGTTTCGCCAATCTTATTGTGGCAGTTCCATCTGCACCCATTGTGGCAGTTCCGTCTGCATCCCGTTTTGGTAGTTTCGTCTGCATCACGTTTTGGCAATTCCGTCAGTACCACGTTCCGGCAGTTCCGTCTGCACCCGTACTATCAATTCTGCACCCTTGTTTCGATCTCTCTATTTATCAATTTTTCAAACTCAAGTTGACACTTGAGTTTGAGGAGGGGTGTTAGAGATATTATTCTATCAATCAGTATATTTATAATTATTAATATGATACACCTTATAAATATAGAATTTTAGGCATTAATATTTTGATTATGATTTTTATCTATGAATAGCTTGTATTTTGTACATTGTTTCTCACAATTGCAATACATAATTCTAATACAGAAATCTCTCTATTGTGTATCTTTTCTCCCTTTCTAACAATTCTCATGTTACATGTCATTATTGTAACAAAATAGAACATATTGCACCGGTTTATTTTACGAAAATTAGACATATGAGTTATCATGACCAAACAATGGGAAATTGGATTCATATGGACACTTTGTTCATTCTAACCCCAAGGACCCAAATTCATGTGGGTACCAAAAAATGCAATTTTAATTGTTTTGTAGGTATTTTCCTCAAATAAGCAAATTCAATGATCTCTTCAAGAGTAAGACGATTAAAATGACATAACAAGAAATATCTATAGATTTGCAAAGTTAAGAGGGAAGATTAATTCTATAAAGTGATATTAACTATTAAGTGATGCGTGATATAGCTAGGATGGTTATCATTAGTTACAAGTGGCATCAAAGAAGTTCAAATAGGTTTGTTTTGATGAATGACTTAAATAGGCTTAGTACACCTATTTAGGCATCATTACTTGACTTATATGTTTTAAACAACACCTTATGATATTTATGCCAAAATGGAGAAACATATTTTGATTTAAATATCCTCTTCTTTTCTTTTTTCTAATGATAAAGGGGAAAAATGAATGTTTTAAGGATATGTTATTTCCAAAAGAAGAAAAATATGTGTTTTGAGAAAATATGTTGTTTTGGAAATAAATTTGTTTTTTTTTTGTTTATATGAAAATTGGTATGCACCTTTTTAGGGGGAACAATGCATAAGTTCAGGGAAAACTTTTGCATTGTTTTTTCACAACTAAATATTCATATCCTCAGAATGCTTGTCATTATCAAAAAGAGAAAAATTGCTAACCATGTTGTCATATGTATAAGTTCATTTGATTAGGTTTTGATGAATGACAAACATTGAAGATTAAGGATATGCATTGAAGGCAAACAAACGACAACAAGAAAATGGAGTCCACAACGTTGAAGACGGTTTAGTGTCTTAGGATTTAGGTAATTATCTTGTCAAGAGGCAAAATTTATTATCTCTCACACACATATAAGAAAACGTTTTAAAGAAAATGTTTTATGAAAACTTATAGCCGTATAAGGTTTTGAACTTGATTTTTATGCTCCAATGAGATAGGAATCAATTATAAGTGATTAAACATTAATTCTTATATGTTAAAACGTTTTTAGAGTATAAAACTACCAGGTAATCGATTGCCTAAGGTTGAAAATTGATTACAAGGTCAAAATCCTCAAGTAATGAATTACCAAGCTTAACTAATCAATTACCAGCTTCAAAGTAATCGATTACCAAGAAGCAATAAACGATTACTTAGTGCAGAATTTCAAAAATGAGTTGCAATGGCTAGTTTTGACAAAATGACTCCAATCCATCTACCATATAACATTCCAATACTATGGGATGCTTATAAATAGGTGTGTTGATGTCTCATTTCATATATAACATCAATTCTAAATATTCTTGTGCTTATGCTTTAATTTCTACACAACTTCAAAGTGATTTTTGGACATATTTGAGAGATAACCAAAGATTGGTTCATAGAGCTTCAATTGTATTTATCTACTCTTTTTATAGAGCTTTCATTCTTTCTACAATTCTCTTTGCTAAAAAGAATTGTGTTTGTATTTGTTTGAGTGACTTGGAGTGTAATTCTCCGAGGGTGTGAGACTTGATAAACACTCTAGTCAATGAGGATACCAAGATAAACACTCAAGAGAAAATCTTGAAGTTGGGATACTTCGAGTAGAGTGGGTTAGTCGTTAGTAATCAAGATACCGTGAAGCGTTAGATTCAAGTGCTCGTGTTGTAAAGGTTTATCAAGCACCTTGAAGCTTGGTGGTTTAGTGGAACTTCTCAATTACGATTGAGAAAGAGTAGACGTAGGCAAGGATTGTGCCGAACCACTATATATCGTTGTGTATTATCTCTCTAAACTCAACCTCCTTTATATTCTTGTTATTTATATTTAGACAAGTGTTTTGGAAATTAAAGTACAAGTTCCTTGTAAGTATTTAAGAATTGGCTTAAGTTCTTGGAAAAATACTAGTACAAATCATTTAAGTTGTTTAATTATAAATTTATTTACGTTTCTGCAAAAAATTTATTATTGTTGTATATATATTCAATTCACCCACTTTTGAGTATCCGTGCTTATTAACTAACATTCATTTCCTTCTCTTTCTTTTTTTCTTTGGCTTCTTCTTTTTTCTTCTTCTCTTCTCATTTTTTTTTCTTCTATTTTGTGTTTATGTTTTTACCTTTTTAGATATGAGATCCAAATCTAAATTTCCAATAGTCATTTTGTGGTGTTTTCGTCTTATTTTGTGGTGTATTTGGGTTCATTTTGTGGCTGCCATTACGTACTCGGTACATATCTATTTATATCTAGAAAGGAAACATCATGAGATTGGTTTTTATTCATGCTAAAAGCTTCAAATCTAAAAAATACACGGTTTATATGGAGAAGAAAAAATGATATTCTACAATATTACAGCACAATCATGTAGATTCAGAAACAATGATAACTTAATGTTGCCAGTTTCTATTTGTTAAGATTCTCCGTAATTAATAACGATCACATTTTCTATTAGACTTTAATTCAGCATATAAAGTATGTATTTTTCTTTTTCGATGTAAATTTCATATTTTTAATGTTTCATGTAAATATCGTTTGGCTTGCTAGGAAGGAAAATTATTATCTTCAGCGATAAAAAGAAGAAAGAATATAATAAGATTCCTCCGAACCAATGGATGAAGTTTATGTTTGTTTTATTGATTGGAGTGATCCAACAAGCATAAGTTTGGATTAAGTCACACTTTTGAGATAGTTTTTGTGTACACTCCAAAAGAATGTCTATGTTTACTTTATAAAAAATAAATAATTTATATTTCTGGTATATATGTTTTATATAAAAATATTTTTATATCCATATAATTTTTTTTGTACATTTTTCAAAAATTTTCTGTTTCTCTTATTTTATGAAACATTATTAAAGTGTGATGATGGTGAGCGAGAAAGTATGAGGATATTTTTTATATATTATCAAAATTTCAATTTCGTTTTTACAACCGTCTCAATCTCCTATATTTTAATTTTTTGAAAGCGCTAAACAAATTGAAATTTTGTGTTTAAAAATTGAGATTTTAGGTTGCGTTTGGTTGTAAATACTATGATTGAGATTAAAAGCTTAAAATTCAATATTATATTTGATAATTAAGGGTTAAAACTAAAATTTTAGTCTTTGTTCCAAAATTTAAGTCGCGCAGTACCTCCAAAAATTTAAAACTGAATGGCTTAAAATTTTTAGAGATATAGTCTAAAATTTAGTAACATTTATTTCTTTTCTACTAACTTAATTCAATTTTTGTCTTTCAATTTTTATTTCTTAATATATTTTAAATTAAACACAATTATTAACTTAATTCAATCTTTGTTTTTAATTTTTTTTGTTTAAATTTCTATCTCTCTTCCAAATACAGCATATCTCTAATCACCAAACACATCTCTAAAAACAATCATAGCCCAATTGATGCGGTAGGCTTTTGTTTCTTGGCTGGTATCATGTATTAATCACTTAATCTACAATTTATTATTATTTTTTTCAGGATATCTTTCCACCTAATAGGTTGAGAACTAATCCGTCTTGGATTCGAACTTCATTTAAGAGTTTATTTCTAGCCATTAGATTGTTGCATGCACAATATGAGATTCGAACCTCCCGATACTTACTTAAACGAACTAGTAAACTAATCACTTAATCATCCCCCAAGTTGATTTTAATATATAATTTATTGAAATTATCAAGGTTGTATAATAATAATAAGGTATAACATGGTACTGTAGTAGTCTCTAGTTTTTAATAACAACGACCTTAGTGCCTCGATGATTGATGAAATATAATTATAACTATTTTTAATAATATTAATATATATTATAATTAAGTTTATGCGAGAAGGAAAACTAACTACTATGAGATAAACAAATAATAAGGTAAGATTTTAAAATTTACTAATTTAATTTATGTTCACTTGTTTCGATTGTGCAGAAATAATATACAAGAATTAATTTTTTAACTTTTAAGGTTATGGAATAATAAACTAATGTGTCAAAAAATTACACTAATAAATGTATATCGATTTTTCGAAGTTTGAATTTTGAGAATATTAGAAATTCTTTTATGGATTTATACTGGTATTTGGTGTATTTAGAGGCATCGTTGTAATGAGATTTTCAATCCAAATAATTCTTGCTCGGGTTATAAGGAGTTGTGCTTGTTCATTGTGCGACTAATGATATTGATTCTTGTGCAGAGAGACCGCATGTTCTAAGGTACACTCATCTTAGTTTTATTTGGAATCCACCTGTAAGTAATTTTTTTAAAGTCAATTGTGATATTAGTATTATTTTAAATTTGGAGTTGGCGGGTTTTGGTTGTATTATAGGAACTCTTCAGGAGATTGAATCTCTGGGTGCTCTAGTGCTATCCCAAAATGGAGCATTTTTTATGTGAGTTGTTTGCAGTTCGGCATGGACTTCTTTTGGCTCGAGATTGTGGTTTTAGAGAGATCGTTTGTGAAATTGATTGCTTAGATATGTTTTTAACTCTTCAGAACCATACTAAGTCAGTTGCATCTACAATAGTGATTTTCTTAATAAAATTCATGAGCTTATAAGTAGTGATTAGAGTGTGCAGTTTAACCTGATACCAAAAAAAGCTAACCAAGTGGCTGACTGGTTTGCTAAATATAGGGTGAGGAACTTTTCTAATTATGTCATCTGGACTAAATCGGCCGATGATTTTAGATATACTCTTTGTGCTAATGCTAATTTAGCTGATTAATTTCTTTTTTGTCGTTGTGCATTCCCTTTGCACAAAAACAAAAAAATCTTAAAATTTTTATGTCACTGAAACAAAAAGCTTCTTTAACTTTATTATTACCTATCGATTCACTTTTATTTATTAAATATGTATAAAAAAAAAAGCAAGTAAATTAAATTAGTCGATATTTCATCATTTGATTATACTTTAACAAAAAGGTTTTGGGTTTAAATTATACTAGGTTAGTACCCGTGCGTTGCGCAGAATATTGACAATTGCATTAGTCTTGAACTAAGCCATCTTATTGTAATAATTTCATTTATGTTAAGTAAGTTCTATTGTTGTTTCACTAATATTTACTTCGGTGTAGGCTGTTTTTATCAATTATTTATTACCATATGTTATAGACATGGGCTGATTGAATTACTTGAATGAATGAAATGGATCACATACCCGAATCTACAATTGAAGCAGGACACAAATCAACTTGTTTATGCTCTGATAAAATACGGATGATAAAAATAACTTGCTTGATATTAATACAACTAAAAAATTTGTTTATTTTTTTTAATTTATTAAATTAATCTCATAACATAAAAAGGAGAATTTGTAAAGAGTTTGCTGAGAACTTGACACATGTCGCACAATGATACTATTATTATTTGATTTTTATATAATAGAAATAGAAATAACATAAAAAGGAAACAAAATGAACTTCACGAAAAAGTTGAATATTATTAATTTATTATTATTATCAGTAGTAATTTTTTTGAAATGACCACATTACTTATTATTATTAGCCTTAGTATAATATTTATTATTAATTTATTGGAAAAAGTGAAATATTTATTATTATTAGCCTTAGTGTATTTGACCATGTTACATGCTCCAACATATAATGGTGCATTGATGAAAGTCACTTAGGTTATGACACATGTCAATGTAATGGAGAAAGAAGAATTTGTAAAGAACTTGCTAAGGTATTGATGCATGTGGCGCAGATCCACTATTACTACTCAATCTTTATACATTGGAGATATAACGAATGGTATTTTAAGGAAAAAAACTTGAATACCAACCCCTTTCGTACTCCAATTATATATAATAATAATAATAATAATAATAATAATAATTATTATTATTATTATTATGTAATTGATGTAACCCTATAAAGCCACCGAAGTTGCCATAAAGAAGTATCATCGAAGTGAACCATAATAAGTTAATAACTAATTTCTTTCCTTTTCTGTCTTTTTTTTCTTTGCCCTTTCCTCTCTGGCTCCCTCCCTCAAAACCCAAAAAAACAGGAACATGATAAAAGTATCTTCCCCAACTGCAATATGGTGGATCATAGTGGTTCCTTTGGTTCTTCTATGTGCATGGAAGCTTCTGAATTGGGTATGGCTGAGGCCAAAGAGATTGGAGAAGCTTCTAAGAGCTCAGGGACTTGAGGGCAACAAATACAGGGTTCTTGTTGGGGATTCAATGGAGATGTTCAAGATGATCAAGGAAGGTGCCAAATCTCAACAACACAACACTCTCTCTAATGACAAAGATGTAGCCCCTCATGTCTTCTCTTTCATCCATCACACTGTCAACAAATTCGGTAAGCTTCTTTACTTTATTAATTTTTAATATAAAGTTATATGGAAACACAAATATGTCATTTTCTCTCTTTCTTTTTAAATTTGGTAAATCATATATTTCAAGTTATGACACAGATCATGAATAATTGTAGGTAAGAATTCTTTTGTATGGGAAGGTGCAACACCAAAGGTCATAATTACAAACCCTGATCAAATCAAAGAAGTATTTAACAAGATCAATGACTTCAAGAAACCCAAGTTGAGCCCTGTTGTCAAGTTATTGGGCACTGGACTCGCAAATTATGAAGGGGAGAAATGGCAAAAACATCGAAAAATTATCAACCCTGCCTTCCATGTTGAAAAATTAAAGGTGATATATAAATTCTTTATAAGAAAAATGATTTATCCTCCCACTAGTTATTAGATTAGTTTAATTTTAATAAATTGATTGGTTGTGTAAAATATTTCATATACGATTATCTAAATTGAGATTGCAATTGCGTGAATCTAACTCAATTCCGAAAAGTAATTTAGATGTCTTATGTTTTTAAACTCTTTAGAAATATTATTCTTAATAAAATTAAGACTTATAATACATAATAAATAATGTATTGAAAATAAAATCTAACTATATGTAACAGAATTAATTATCTTTAAGATTTTAAGTTTTCAAAATATTTACTTTTTATTTTATTTTTTTACTTCATAATTCATTTAATATTCATTACTATTTTTTCATTTATTCTAAGATTATCATATTTTATTGAGTTAATATTTAGATTGGTTCTTAAATTATATATGGGTTAAGACTATTTTGGTCCTCAAGGTTGTAGTGGAAAATCAAATTCGTCCCCAAAATTTTTTCATTATCAATTTCATCATCTAAAGCTTGTCTCTAAAGGTTTAATTTACTCAATTGACATCTATAACTTAAATGAGTGTCATGCTCTAATTTTGTCACAAAATTGGTAGCAGCAAATTGAGGGCTGCCACGCTAGATTCTCTAACGACTATTTTGTATGACAATTGAAATTGTTTTCCTCAATTTACTATCTAGGATCTTTTAAATTGAGGTAAAAATATTTCATTTACCACATTAGGTTGTCATTTAAGAATTCCAGCGTAGCAACTCTCAATTCAACAGCATGTTGTTAATGATTTTGTGACGAAGAAGTGTTAAGAGACCAAGTGAGCCACAAATACTAAATTGGGAACCAAATTGAGTGAATCGAAACTTTAGAAACAGACACAATTATAACTTTCGGGCTGATTTGATTTGAGTATTATTAACCCTGTTTCAATGTAATTGATTATTTTGTCACCCTCATCATCATGTCTATAGGTAATGTCACCAACCATATTCCAATGTTGCGATGAAATGGTTAGAAAATGGGATGGGATGCTATCTTCAGATGGAAAATGTGAAATAGACATATGGCCTTTTCTTCAAAATTTGACTGGCGATATTATTTCCAAGACAGCATTTGGAAGCAGTTATGAAGAAGGAAAAAGAATATTCCATCTTTTAAGAGAACAAGCTGAACTCATTATGAAATTGCGATATGTTTTTATTCCAGGGTGGTGGTAAGACTATTAATATATATAATACCAATAAAAATTCAGCCAATATCAACTAACAACTTAAATTAGATGTTTTATTTCTTTAGGTTTCGGATGTTCTATTTATAGATTTCGGATATTCATCTTTTTTCTTTCTTTGGTGAATAATTTTGTACTCTACTTAGACCTTGTAAATTAATAGTAACAATACATTAAGTGTCCATGACTAATTATTAGTTTATTACTAATTATTAGAAGAATTAATCTTATTTGAATTCTGAATTGATATCCATCTATAATTAGCAAATTGATTGACAAGAACATAATATATATGGATTTAATTCCTAGGTTGCTACCAACAGCTACACACAAGAGGATGACACAAATCGATAAAGATATAAAAACTTCACTCAAGTTTATCATCAGCAAAAGAGAGAAAGCAACGAAGGCAGGGGAAGTCATGAACAGAGACTTATTAGGCTTACTTTTGGAATCAAATCATAGAGAGATACAAGAACATGGAAACAACAAAGCTGCTGGAATGACAAGCCAAGAAGTAATTGAGCAGTGCAATGCATTCTACCTTGCTGGCCAAGAAACCACCTCAGATCTTCTAGTTTGGACAATGGTACTGCTTAGTAGGTATCCTAATTGGCAAGCACGTGCTAGAGACGAAGTTCTGCAAGTTTTCGGCGATCGAAAGCCAGACAAGGAAGGGTTGAGTCACCTCAAAATTGTAAGTATGGAATCATTTTACTTATTTACAACAAGATTCAAACCTCATGCATATTATCCACATACTTCAACATTTTGAGTCCATAAGACTGTGTTTTGTTTTAAGAATAAAACCAAGCAAGATACTTGTATATATGTATCTTTTAAGTTTTTGTTTCAATGTTCTATACTTCTAAACAAACGCAACCTTAATTGATGCTTACACTTGTTAATATATCTTTCTTTTCTTTTTTTTTTTGGTACAGATGACAATGATTTTATATGAAGTTCTAAGGTTATACCCTCCAACTATTTACTTCAATCGTGCTGTTCACAAAGATGTGAAACTTGGCAACCTTTCTCTTCCATCAGGAGTACAAGTTTCGTTGCCGATACTCTTGATTCATCACGATCGCGATATTTGGGGCGATGATGCAACAGAGTTCAAGCCGGAAAGATTCTCGGAAGGAGTTGCAAAGGCAACAAAAGGGCAAGTTTCATTCTTTCCATTTGGATGGGGTCCTAGGATATGCATTGGCCAAAATTTTGCTTTAATGGAAGCAAAGATAGTTTTGTCATTGCTTTTACAACGTTTCTCATTTGAGCTCTCCCCATCCTATACACATGCTCCAACTACTGTACTTTCTCTGAATCCAAAGCATGGAGCTCATGTTATCATACATAAATTGTAGCTTTATTCTTTAGTCTTCACCACTAGTATCTATATTCTGCTATATCAAGAATGAACATATCAGGCATGGGAAGAAACAAATATGTTCCATTTCTAGGCATAGGCTTCAAGATCATCAAGAAGGGGATATATTTGTCAACCACTTAATCAACCCTTTATGTTAGGAGGAGTTTTATGTTGTTTGTTTTCCTTTTCATGTTGTATGTATTCAGAAGGGAGCTGAGCTACCTCATTTCTGTTATGTTTGTTTGGATTCTTCATTAAAGAGTAGTCTTTCAAGGAATCTCTCATTAAGATGAATCTAAAGTCCAGCAGCAACCTTTTTTCCTTGTGACTGATTCAATAATGATTATTATACCAATTAGCCTTGATATTGAGGTCCTATGTTTAGAAGCTCAACTAATCTGACTCAATTTAATTAAATAAACAAGATTAGATACAGAGTGCGTGTATGAAGGTTCATACCCAGTCACAACTCATAACAAGTTTTTTTTTTATTAAAAAAAAACCTAAATGAAACGGTGTTGTGATTGACCAAATTATATCAACCATCCAGATTACAGATAAAGCTAAAATTGCAAAGATTAAAGTGAGGGAAACATGCCTGGGTTGTGATTGACCAAATGGGATAGCTAAACCGCGCTATGAGATTGGATTCACATCACCCGGAGCAAGTGAAACAAAGAAATTTCACCAAGGAAAAAAAAAAAAAATCTTTTGTGAGCCTGCACAATGTGAACGCTGATGGAGAGGGGAGATCCACAACATAAGAAAATATTAAATGTTTCTATAAGAAGATAGGAAGGAGTAGCCATCTATTATCTATAACAAGAAAGAAAAATGTCTCAACACTTGTGGTTGTCATCTGAAGTGATAGCTCTGCAATGGAAAGTCAAATACTCCAGAGCATTCTTTAACTTATAAATTCTTTTATGGATTTATAACATTTATTAACAGAAAATTGTCCAAAAAAAAATATCAGAATTGGATAATATTAATAACAACTGTAAAACTAAAATAAAAAAATTTACATTTTTTATGTCATTGAAATATAAAGCTTTTTAACTTTATTATTACGGTAAAATACGGATTTGATTTTTAATCTTTAGACAAATTGTATTTTAGTTCCTATAATTTTAAACATTTTATTTTAATTTTAAAAAATTTTAATTAAACTTAATAAGTTTTACTATTAAACATTAATTAGGAACTTACATAATTAACGTAATGGTTTTCCTCTCCTTCTTAAACAAGCAATGTATCTTAATTCGCTATACAACAACTCATGAGCAGTAATAGAAATTTTAGCGTAAAAGTGAAATAATTAATTACCGAGCAAACAATCTAATCTTAGTTATGGAGTTAAATTTTTGTTTAAATTTTTTTTTATAGAATTTGATCGATTAAAATTAAAACATTTTAGAATTAAAATAAAATATCTTAAATGTTAGGACAAAATAAAATTCCATCCAAAATTAGGGAAAAAAACTTTATCATTATCATTATTATTATTATGATTGTGATTATGATTAGAATGTACCCCTATAAAAGCCACCCAGGTTGCCATAAACAAATATGACCAAGTGAAGCACAATAATTAATTTCTTTTTTGTTTTTTCTGTTTTCCTCCATTGTCCTTCACTTTCTGGCTCCCTCACTCACAAGTCACAACCAGAGAAACATGAGCATGATAAGGGTATCTTCCCCAACTGCAATATGGTGTATCATAGTGGTTTCTTTGGTTCTTCTATGTACATGGAAGCTTCTCAATCGGCTATGGCTGAGACCAAAGAGATTGGAGAAACTACTAAGAGCTCAGGGACTTGAGGGCAATAAATATAGGGTTCTTGTTGGGGATTCAATGGAGATGCAGAAGATGATCAAGGAAGGAGCCAAATCTCAACAACAAAACAGTCTCTCTAATGACAAAGATGTAGCTCCTCGTGTCTTCTCTTTCATCCATCACACTGTCCACAAATTTGGTAAGATTATCTCTTTTTTATTTTGCAAAATCAGGTCTCCAAATCGAGTTTACCTCTATTGAGAGAGATTGTGAACACACTCAACAGTCTTGTGTTTTTTCTGTCATACATATTCTTGAAGCTTCTCTTGAGACTCTTGAAGCTTCTGTTCACTACCTCTCTCAATAACCTCACGCAATAAAAAATTATTCATTTCGCAAAATTGTATTAATATTTCTCTAAATTTAACTAGTTATTTTAAAAAAAAGTTTTAATGTTGGTCTATCCCTTATTTTTTTTTTTTAACAGATATTTATAAGTTTAATCTCATAATTGAGAGTTAATACTTAATTTGGCTTTTAACTTTGAAATCAGACTTAAATTAATTCACAAAATTTTTAATCGTCTTAGGAACATTTAATACTGACGGTAAATGAGTTTCGAATAATAATTAATATTTATTTTGTTTAG
Organism: Stylosanthes scabra; assembly: GCA_036250425.1. Lineage (NCBI taxonomy): Eukaryota > Viridiplantae > Streptophyta > Magnoliopsida > Fabales > Fabaceae > Stylosanthes > Stylosanthes scabra. The sequence continues at coordinate 241,474 of JASCZI010030209.1, forward strand.
GCAATGTGAATTTACAATGTTAAGGGCGTGCTTTATGCTCATTTATGACAAAAAGATGTGTTTTAACTAGTTAAAATTTAATTTGATCCCTTAAATTTGAAGCATAATGGCCATGAAATTTAAAGTTATTCAAATTTCACTCTAAAATTTTAAATCGTAACATAAATTGTCCCCTGACCCTCTTTTCGTTAACTGCTCGCTGATGTTTAACTTTAAGTAACACGTGATAGATGTATAAGTTTGTGACAATTATCTGATGTGATAAATTTGAAAAGTCACTAATTCGGCCCCTCTTATTTAATATAATCCTAATTATTAGTGTAAATTAATCATAACATAAACAACAATGACTGAATCACTAACTTTATATATCAAACCTAAATTCTAAATATGGAAGTGTAAAAAACAAAAAGGAAAAAAAATCATATATCTGTAATACAGATAAGCACATCAGCTAATACATTATAGCCTAATACATTAAAGAACAAGATTATACAATAAAGACTTAAGATTACAAGAAGATATCATGTACTCACGGCATTTTCCTCATCAAGGTCATTTTTGAACACATAGTACAGAGGAGCCAATAGCTCATTCATCCCTTGAACATATCTTACACCTGGGTTTGCAAAGATAATTAAGATGTTCTTTAAAGCCTCCTGAAAATGTTTAACAAATTAATAATCAATTCAAAAGGCTCATTTCATAGATTGATTTGAATTTGAGGTTCAAGATAAAGCCAACCTGATTGGATTTTGCAAACTGAGATTCACTGCAGAAGAAGTGCATGTCAGGATGAGTGCGCTTAACATCTCGGTCAATCTGAATAAGAATCCTTTAACAAAAGTTGATCCCAAGTATTAGCTAGATTTCGAATCAAATGTAAAAGTTCTTAGCAGGACAAATTAAAATATGAAGACATTAACACAAGACAATGCAATCTTATTTTAATTTTCTCTTCCAAATAGATTCCACTATTTTATCTCATTTCATTTTTATTGCTAGCAATACTTTCATTGTTGTAGCTAACTTGCATTTTTTATTTTTCTCGAAATGTCCCAATAATCCAGTTCAAAGTCCCAATAATTTCAGAACTCAAATTCACACCCACCCAATTCAAAGGTGGATAATTTCAATTAATGAAATGTTTAATTCAATCATAACAACAAGAACAACAACTAAATCACAATAACACGTTGAAAACAAGAAAAAAACAATAACAGCAGTGGAGGAAACCTTGCACAGATGAGGAATTTTCAGAGGTGGGAGAGGGAGGAAGAAAACTGCCCAGTCCAAGGAAGAATCAATACCAGGGGAGAGACGCGGCGAGGAAGCTCGTAGGCACAAACAGGGGCGACACGAAGGCAGAGAGAGGGGCGACTCAGGACGACACGGTGACACAAAGGACGAGACAAGTGACACGGCGCGAGGAAGAGCTAGCCGGCAGGCACGAGAAAGTGACTGGCAGCAGAAACATGGTGACGATGCAGAGGAGCCGGCGCCGGTGGGGGTGAGATGAGGGTGGAGGTTTAAGTGTTTCAACGAGAATCCTACGATCTCGTTTTAGGGTTTTGGCAGCATTCATCAAAACGACGTCGTTTAGCCAGGGCCCTAAACGTTACCGTCAGTGCACATTTAACGGAAATTGACTCAGGGCCAACGTGAGTTACGATTCAAATTTCGAAGTGAAATTTAAATAACTCTAAATTTCAGGACCATTTTGACTTACGGTGTAAATTTCGGAGGCGAAATTGAATTTTAACTCGTGTTTTAACAAACACTTCATTAGTGTGAAACATAATTATTTCCTTAAAAGATCGGATGTTAATTTAAACCAATGAGGCAATAATGTCATTTTGTTTTATCTAGCTCTATAAATTAACTTGTCACAGCACTCACCTCCCGTGTAGGGTCTTTGTGAATTGTGAGTGACTGATTGGGTACTTGTATAAAATAAATAAATAAATAAACTTGTCAAATATGCAAGACGTTAATGGAAATGAGTTTCAGGAATTAAAGTAACTAACAATTCTAAATTTGTATATCCAATTTAAGTCAATTGAAATTTTAATGATTAATTTTAGTCCAATCTCGAATTTAAAAAAGTGAAATTGAGTATTAACTTAACTCTCATAACTCGATCCGATAATTAATCATTCTTCAATAGACATAATTAATCATTCAATAGATATAAACTAGAATTAAGAAACTGAGACACAAAAACTAAGATTAAATTAAACTTGTGTATTGTGTTTAATTTAAAATGTTAAAAATTAAATTATATGGAAACTAAAAAGATAAAATTTAAAAAATATTCCTCCTATTTAAAAAATTAAAAAATAAAAGAAAACCTTCTTCTGCCGAGTTGCCAACCCCTTTCTCCTTCCTCCTATCATTACAAATCCTCTCCACTAGTTAACCTTAGTCTACAATCCCTTTCTTTTTTGCTTTTACCACCATGCATTATCATCTTCTTTTTCATCATGCGCCATGGCGCAGCACAACAAGAAATGAAATTTGAAGACAAGAAGAAAGAAACACACAACAACAAGGCATTCTTATGCAGTTTTTCCGTCGAGGATCCTCACTCGACGAGATCCGCCTTCGAAGTCTACATCACCGCCGCGTTGCCACCGCTTCTTCTTTCTCTTCTTCGTCGTGATCTCCTCTCTTTTCCTTCTTCCCTACATTGCAGCCTCACCTTGTGTTGCCGCCTCTTCTTCATCTTTGCGCTATCTCGGCCGTCGCCGCTGCTCCAACGTCTCCTCCTTCTCCTCCTCCTCCTCCTTTTCTGCTTTTGTTGTGGTGGTGGTGGTAGTGGTGCTGTGGTTGTGGCAGTGGTGGTGGTGAGGTAGTTGTTGTTATTGCTGTGGTGATGGTGGTGCTGTCGTTGGTGTCTTGGTAATAGTGATAATTTTATTTAGTTTCGGATGATAAGTTGTTTTTCTTTCGGATGACAATTTTGTTTAAATTTAAATGATAATTTTGTACAGTTTCGGATGATAATTTTATTTAGTTGCAAATGATAAATCTTTTTAGCTTAAGATGATAATTTATAATTGGATTTATTGGCTCCTCAATAGTTCCCTAATAATGTTAGTTCTATAGTATTACGCTTATAAATGTTATTTGAGAAATATATTTATTTCATTAAAATAAACAGACATATTAAACAGTTGTACAAGTTATAATAACACAAATCATCAATCATGTGTCTGCAGGTAAGAATTCTTTTGTATGGGAAAGTCGAACGCCAAAAGTCATAATCACAAACCCTCAACAAATCAAAGAAGTCTTTAACAACATGAATGACTTCGAGAAACCCCAGTTGAGCCCTCTTATCATGTCATTGGCCACCGGACTCATATCTTATGAGGGCGAGAAATGGCAAAAACATCGAAAGATTATCAACCCTGCCTTCCATCTTGAAAAACTAAAGGTAATATCATTCTTTTTTAAGAAAAATAATTTATCCTGTGACTTGTTACTAGATATAGAAGAATTAATGAAAATCTCTATTTTTATCCTAAATGCTTTTGACATTTATATAAAAATATCGTTGTACACACCTAAAAATATCGTTGTTGATAATTAATTATACAGTTTTGTTATGCACACATCCTTTTGATAGACACCAATTTGACACCCGTATAAAATACGGTCATTATTATGTTAACCTCTATTCACTTTTTGTGGTCCACTTATAAAAACCGTATTTTTATACAGATGTAAAAGTGGTGTCTGTGAAAAGGATGTGTAGATAGCATTATTCTTAATCATATATTTAAATTACTATTTTGAATATAAAAAAGGGTAAAGTATGATTTATGTCCCTAATGTTTGCGAAAAGTTTTAAAAATATCCCTAACGTTTAATTTGATTCAATTTTACCTCTAACATTTTTAATTAATTTCAATTTTACCCCTAATCGTTGATAATTTTACTCTCAATATATTCAATTTGTCATCAATTAGGGGTAAAATTGAAACAATTTGAAAACATTGAGACTAAAATTGAATCAAATTAAATGTTAGGAGTATTTTTAAAAATTTTCACAAATATTAAGGACATAAATCATACTTTACTCAAAAAAATTGTTACTGAAAAAATTATTGATGTCAAAATACTAAAAATAATATATATTATAAAGGAAATTGATAATTGAAAATTGATAATTAAAAATTAATTATCTTTAAGAATTTAAGATTAAAAAGTATTTACCTTTTTAAGAATAGAATTACTATTTTTTCATTCATACTTACACAGTTACACTGTAATTCCTCACATGTTTGCCACATAATTGCAAAGTAATTATTCTAAAATCATAATATTTTAATTCATAGTTCAATATTGATTATTATTTTTTTCGCTTACATCATCATGTCTATAGGTATTGTCGCCAACCATACTCCAATGTTGTGATGAAATGGTTAGAAAATGGAACGGGATGCTATCTTCGGATGGAAAATGTGAAATAGACATATGGCCTTTTCTACAAAATTTGACTGGCGATATTATTTCCAAGACAGCATTTGGAAGCAGTTATGAAGAAGGAAAAAGAATATTCCATCTTTTAAAAGAGCAAGGTGGACTTATTATGAAATTACATTATGCCTTTATTCCAGGATCATGGTAAGACTATTAATATAATAATAGTTATAAAAATTATCCATCTTTTTTTTTTCTTCCATGAATATATATATATATATATAAAATTAGTGCACGTCCATTTCAAAAAACAAATTTTTTTTTTCTATAATTTAAAACTTTCTATGTTAAACTTTATTATTTCTATGCTAAAAATTAATGGCGAATGCTACCGTATCCTTTTTTGAGAGGTTCATAATTAACTTAATAAATAATTTTTTTATGATCGGAATGTATACCACTACTTATCTACCTTCTATTTTTCATTCAATTTGATTTAGATTGACTATATAGAATGAAAAAATATATATTATATCACTTATTCTTTTTGTATTGCAAGGAAGAACGAAAAAAGAAAATATTATATTATGTGCTTATCTTTTAGGGAAAAACATAAAATATCATAGAAATTCCTTATTGGAATAAGATTATACATTAAACACGAAAAAATTATTTATTAAGTTAATTGTGAACTAATAAGCTAGAGAGAGTACCGTAGCATTTTCTAAAATGTATATGCTAGACTTCATTATTTTTATATTTGGCGCATGAGTCTATTAAGTTCAAAAATATATGATTGATGGATGTGTATGCACACCTAAATTTATTAATAATATTATATGTGTTTGAGCCAAGCATGCTAATTTAGTGGTTTGGGAGGTTAAACTAAAATATGATATACTACACATTTTAAAATCTCCTGTCTCTAGAGATTTAAATGAGGAATATATATTTTGGAAGATATTCTTTAATTTTATAGTAATCTCATGTGAATTATTCTGTATTCATATCTATCAATAAATTTCATAAACAAAAATATGCATGTAATTTATAGGTTGCTGCCAACAGCTACAAACAAGAGGATGAGAGAAATTAGAAAAGAGATAGAAGCTTCAATCAAGGTTATCATCAACGAAAGAGAGAAAGCAATGAAGGCAGGGGAAGTCATGAACAGAGACTTAATAGGCTTACTTTTGGAATCAAATCTTAGAGAAATACAAGAACATGGAAACCATAAAGTTGTTGGAATGACAATCCAAGAAGTAATTGAGGAGTGCAAATTATTCTACCTTGCTGGCCAAGAAACCACCTCGGTTCTTCTAGTTTGGTCAATGGTACTATTGAGTAGGTATCCTGATTGGCAAGATCGCGCTAGAGAAGAAGTTTTGCAAGTTTTCAGTGATCGAGAACCAAATTATGAAGGGTTAAATCACCTTAAAATTGTAAGAGTCATAGTTTTATTTTACCACTTTTCTTAGTTACTTGTTTTTGACAAGAATCAAACCTAAAGCCTTATGCATACTAATATATCTTTTCTTTCACAGATGACAATGATTTTATATGAGGTTCTAAGGTTATACCCTCCAAATGTTTATTTCAATCGTGCTGTTCAAAAAGATGTGAAACTTGGCAACCTTTTCCTTCCAGCAGGAGTACAAGTTTCCATGCCAATACTCTTGATTCATCAGGATCGGGATATTTGGGGCGACGATGCAACAGAGTTCAAGCCGGAAAGATTTTCCGAAGGAGTTTCAAAGGCAACAAAAGGGCAAGTTTCATTCTTTCCATTTGGATGGGGTCCTAGGATATGCATTGGCCAAAATTTTGCTTTAATGGAAGCAAAGATAATTTTGTCATTGCTTTTACAACGTTTCTCATTTGAGCTTTCCCCATCCTATACACATGCTCCAACTACTGTACTTACTCTCAATCCAAAGCATGGTGCTCATGTTATCATACATAAACTGTAGCTTTATGTTTTAGTCTTTACCACTAGTTTTTATACTATATATGTTATCAAGAATTGCATGCATATCTGCAGGCATGGGTAGAAACAAATATGTTCCCTTTTTAGGCTTACGCTTCAAGATCATCAAGAAGGGGACTAATTTGTCTATCACTTAATCAATCCGATGTTGGTTGTAGCTTCACACCCTTCATGTTAGGAGGTGTTTTATGTTCGTTTTCCTTTTCATGTTATGTATTATTGAGAAGGGAGCTGAGCTACCTCGTTTCTGTTATGTTTATTGTTTGGATTGTTCATTAAAGAGGCCTATAAGAGCTTTTCATGGAATCTCTCATTAAGATGAATCTCAAGTCAAATAGCATTTTTTTTCTTTCCCTTTTAACTGATTCAATGATGATTATACTAATTAACCTTGATATTTAGGTCCTATTGCTTGAAGCTCAACTAATCTGACTCAATTTGAAGGGTTTCTTGGAAGGAAGGAGTAGGCATGTTTAAGGGAAAAAGATTTGAAGACTTCTGGTTGAAAGATAAAGTAATCTAAAATCTTAACCAATAGCCGATGGTTCTTATTTTAGTGATGTAAACATCCTTTGATTTGCTAATTGGTAATTTGGCATTTTAGTGGAGCAGGTTGAGTTTAGTGATCAACTATTTTAGTAAAAATAAAATAAGATGTCACCAAAAATAATGCCTCATAAAATAAACGTTATAGGGACACACTGACTTTATATTAAACTAATGCGAACTTGATTTGCCTATAATCAGATAATACTCTTGGTAGATTCAAAATCCAATGAATCTAATAATCTATTCCGTTTCCTTTCTCATCATCGAGGAATATTATTCGTTAATAGATAGTACAAAAACTTTCCCGCACCAACCTTTAACAAATATTCTTGTCTCCATCATGTAACCACCCAGAGAAATTTCGTAAGCTTTCTCTTGATCCTTTTTTTTTCACTAGGAGCAACTATTTCCCTTAATACACTGCATTCGGTTAATTTGACTCTCCACTTGTTGCTGCAACTTCTTCCTACAGACACCTCTCTCTCTTTCTTTCTTTCACGTATTGTTGTATATTTGCTTTGCGGCGCCATTTTATGGTATTACACCCCTACTATTCAATATTACCACAAAACACCATCCTTAACTCCATATAAAAAATAATTTACGCAACAGGGATTCTAACAGAGGTCTTCTCACTCTTGAGCTTTTTCTTGAACTTCTTTTCACTATCAGCTGCTACTTCCCTAATACACTCCATTACTCTCCACTGCTGCTCTTTCTTTCTTCCAACCAACCTGCTTTCAACTCTTTCCTTTGCCACTTGAGTGAGCGATGGCTGAACAAATCCCCTATGGCGTTGCTACTTCCCTCATCAACAGGATTGCTTCTGTCATCTTTCGTGAGATTGGGAGGATCTATGGAGTCATGGAAGACCTGGAGAAGCTCAAGGACACTCTGGAGTCCATCAAGGTCATGCTTTCTGATGCTGAGCTGAAACAAGGCCAGGATGCTACTGTTGCACACTGGCTCAAAAGATTCAAACGAGTCCTCCATGATGCTGATCACTTGCTTGATGACGTCTACATTCAAGACTTGCGCCTCAAAGCTAATGGTGGCACCACAAAAATGAGTAAGGTGCGTGGCTTCCTTTGCATATCTGATATTGCAGTTGCTTTTCGTGCTAAGTTAGCCCATAAGATTGACAATATTCAGAAGGACATTAAAGCTGTTGCTGATGATATGGCTACGTTGAATCTGAATCGAAGTCTGGTACTTCTTAAGCCAGATGAGAGTGCTTGGAGGGAAACAAGTTCTGCTGTTTTGCAATCAGAGATAATTGGGAGGGAGGAGAGTAAGAGTGACATTGTTAACTTGCTGAAGCAAACCCATCCAAACCATAATGTTTCTTTGGTGGTGGTTGTTGGTATGGGGGGGGGGGGGGGTTGGGCAAGACGGCCCTTGCTCAGCTGGTCTACAATGCTGCTCAGGAGGAGAACATGTTTCAGAAATACATGTGGGTGTGCGTTTCCGAAGATTTTGGGGTGAAAACTATTTTGAAGAAGATGCTGGAATCTTTGAAAAAGGATGTAGGTGGTGACTTACCATTACAGGCTCTACAACAAAAGTTGCAAGAAGAACTGAATGGGCACAAGTATATGCTTGTAATCGACGATGTGTGGAATGAAGTTCATTTAAAGTTGAGTGATTTAAGAACTCATTTGATGTGCGGAGGTCAGGGCAGTAAAATATTAGTAACCACTCGTAGTAAATTAGTTTCGGAAACAATGGATGTAAACACTCCGTATGAATTGAATGGTTTGATGGATGAGCAATCGTGGACTTTGCTAAAGAATGTGATTTTTGGTGAAGATAACAGCAGAGACAGCTCCAAATTCCAAACAATTGGTGAGAAAATTGCAAAGAAGTGTGAAGGAGTACCATTGGCAATCAAAACAATTGGAGGCTTTTTAAGAACAAGGATTGACAAAGCTGATCAGTGGTCAAGTCTTTTGAATGATGACATTTGGAGGTTATGTAAAGATGAGCAGAGTATCATGCCGGTGCTGAGTTTGAGTTACCGAAACTTGCCACTTGAATTAAGACAATGTTTTGCTTATTGTTGTCTCTATCCAAAGGATTCAGAAATCCAAAAGGATGAATTGATTCAAATGTGGATGGCTCAAGGTTATCTTGAAAGTTCAATTGAAGTGGAATCTGTGGAAAACGTGGGCAATCAATATGTCAAGATTCTGTTGATGGGATCCTTTTTTCAAGAAGCATCAATGGATATATGTGGTGATATTGAATCTTTCAAAATGCATGACTTGATGCATGATCTTGCAATGTCAGGTTGCTGGGAACGACTGTTACTTACATGTTGAGGGAAAAGCAAATGTTGGAAATCCCAAGCACGTGGCATTTGAAGAGATGACCATATCTTCATTTGACATGTTTGGTGCAAGTAAATTGAGAACAATTATTTTATGGCGTAACTACTATGTTACATCCAAGGTTGAGCCAACTGCCATACAAAACTTCAAATACTTGCGTACTTTGAATTTGTCAGAATCTTCCATAACTGAGCTGCCAAAGTTGATTGATAAAGTCAAGTATTTAAGATATCTTGATCTGTCATATTGTAGCTCTCTAATAAGTTTACCCAAATCAGTTGGCAATCTTGTTTGCTTACAAACACTGAAATTAAGGGAATGAGACAATCTTGTTTTTCCTGCAAAAATCGTTACAAAATTGATCAATTTGAGGTGTCTTGATATTGAAAGATGTAAAACCTTTGAAAACATGATGCCAGCAGGATTAGAAAAATTGACTTCATTGCAGTACTTATCAAATTTTGCAGTTGGGGATAGTCAAAAGGGCACAAGTGGCAAGTTGAATGAACTAAAGGAGCTTAATGACATCGGAGGTGAGTTGAGCTTTGCAATGTCATAGATATAGAAGTAATGGCAGAGGACTGGATGAAAAACCTCACATCACTCCAGAGTTTCAAGCTTTGTGGGTCATCAGAGATTGAGGTTTTGTTACGACAATTGGAACATCTTCCTTCTCAACTTCAAAACTTGGTATAAATAAATTCTCTTTGTGGAGCCTTTACTGGTGGAAGTAATAGTAGAAAATCAAATCAATGTCCCAGGGGGCCTTTTTTTTTTCCCCTTATGAAGCAAAATAGTTTCTTAATTTCAGCCAACATCTTTGCTTTTAGGTTGTTTGCATTGTCATTAAAATTTATTTGTGGATTCTAAAACTACTTGTCTTCTTCCATTATTTCTGTAATGTTTTGACGTTTTGCATTGTAGATTTATTCTTAGAAGAATTATCGGACATGGATTTATAATAACGTGATTTGCTTGTGGTGTGGCACACCTTTAATGTTCTAGGTTAGTTGGAATAGTAATGATTCAGATATTTTTGCTTTTCTTTCTTTTTCTTCTTATTTAAATAGTTCACCACAATTATTTGGTACTTTCATTCAAACTTATTAGTTGATAGTGTAAACGGCAAACAAATTTCAGTGTTTGTAGTACTGGGATTTAGCATAAAATAAAACTCATCTTTACATGGTGCTTCTTGTTCTTAGGGCCTCTCTTAACAACAAAGAAGTGGTTAATACAATTGCTTTTGGGTTCTTTACATTATTATTTGTTATTGTTCCGTTTTGCATTGTAGATCCACTTTCAAAAGACTTATCAGAAACAAGTCGATTGAGATGTTTCTGATATTACATTTTAATGCAAATTTAAAAAATCTATGTGACACTATCACTGATTTCCCAACCCTTTTTCTTATTAATAAAAATGTACTAGCTAACTAAACCATGAAAGTTAGTGGGAACTCTCCCTGCTTGTTCTGCTTACTTTAAAGCAAAGAATTTGAATTGGTTTCTTTGTGTTGCCATAAGTCCATAAACTAAATAGATGCATGGAAAAAGAGGAAGAAGAATATTTCTGCTCAAAATATCTGCTACTGTATTTTGCATTTGGCTCTCAGAAAGAAAACAGGTCAGTCTCAATCTCTCTCTCTCTCTATGTCCCTCTTAACAAGTAAAAACCACTAGTTATTTGCATTTTGCATTTCTTATTTAACTACTACTTCTGCATAGATTCCCTACTTGATTTCATTTTCTCTTCTTTTCTTTAATTTTGTTATACACAGTTACAGATGCATTTTAGTAAATGTCTAATGTGAGAAGGGAAATTAATTTAGAAAAGCTACCACATAAAGTTATTACTTACAAGAACATTGTGGTTTAACTTCTGCAAGCATCTTGAATTCTTGATCTTCTATTGACAGGAAGAAAAAACTATTGGCATACACATGTGACTTTCTTCATACAGATAATTCATTATTTGCAGATTGCATGGGGTGATGCTCTATCACATAGAAGAGGAGATTGTAGCAGCAACTTCAAGTTGGAAAAAGAGCGATTGAGATGACAATCATACTTTACACAATTTATGAGGATTCATTCGCATACATTGTGGTGGGGACTGGATGTAGGTTCCACTTTGGAGCTGAACCAGAATAAATCACTTGTGCCATCTTCTTCCAACTCTTCACCTCTACACTTTATAGTTTTATTAATAGTTGCACGAAAAGTAAATCTTTTAGTTTATCTCGTGCATAGGTATTAGAGACTAGTTTAAATTTTCTAAACAAAAGTGAGAACCTCAACCTTTCAACAGAATTCAACCTCAATATTTTCACACTTTGAATTATGTTCCAATGTTCCATAGAAAATTTGTATAATTTAAAGCTCTACAAAGGAGGATATGTCCAAATTAATGTCTTGAACAAAGAAAGTGTGTGCAGAATTATATAATCTAGACACTAATTTGATATTTAACATTCTTGTGAATAAGAAATATTCATCTAAATGTACACATTTATGTACAAATGAATACTGAAGTTTAAATATTTGGAATAAATTATATGAACATTTTGACTCTCATCACCCTACCAACATTCGCACACTAGAGATTGATGATTGTCAAGTCCTAGTGTGCAGATACTCGAGTGCAAGCGAAGGAGATCCGGGGATTGTCTGGTCATATTGATTCCTCCGGAGGTAACACTAGCTTTGGTGCTCTCTTCCATTGTTTTTTTTTCCTCCATTTTTGTTACCACGAATTCAAAAGTCAACTATCGAATAGACAAACGTTTAAATCTTTGCAAGGAGAGTTCCATTGTAACAAATGATTGTACCGGTTGTATTTGTTACTGTCAACTAATAGTAATATCTAGTTACTAGTCAATAGTTACAACCACAGGTTTGTTAAGGAAAGGAAAATCTATGGAAACCTATCATTGCTACCAGTGTCAAGGTTTGTCCAAGACACATACTAAAATAACACCTTTGTTGTGTTTGGCATTACAGATAACATGAATACACAAAATTATGACATTTTTAAATAATTAACTTGTGTATTGTAATTATAAAGTACATTTTTATCTTAGCAAGGTTTACTTGTTAGTTGTTACAGAATGTTGAAGCAGTCAGTCTCCTTGGATGAGTTTGAGGATAAAACATTAAAACATGAAACTCCTATGAAAATGCCAAAATGCTATGTGATAACAACTCAACCATTAGCATATATCTATGGCAACTACTCCAATGAAGATGACAAAAACATCTTCTCATGAAAATTTGGTTATTTTACATTTGTATGAAAAATCAAAATCCTTAAGAAACAAAGATTGCATTCAGCCTCATAAATGAAACCCTTACAAAACAAAACACACTAATTAACCTCTGATCCTCTATTTCCAGTGTATGAAAAGGAGATTGTATTCCTATGCTGAAAGTAAATGATCTTACTCTTACAAAAGGGAGCTATGGTCCTTCAGGTGATTTACCTTGCCAAATGCCCACCTTCATGGCAACCACTGAAGCTCCACCCAAGTATATTGCATTGTACTGGATGAATGACCATAAGTTCTTCCCGATAAGCAAGTGAATAGCGTCAGCCGGTCAACTATTAACCTATCACACAAATAGACAAAAACAAAGCAGACAATACTTAGCTTTTAGACAAGAAATTAAGGTCAATAGCATACTCTCATTTTATGATGTTGAAATTCTTGTTACAATGTGAGCTTTCTATTTTGCGTCTTCTAAATAGCTCTAAATAAGGCCATAAGGTTTCAACATTGGCCCTTCAACCGGTCCAGAAAATTTAAGTATATCAGATGATTTCTTCAATTAAGACAAAAAGTTCGTTTAGCTTCTTGCCCCCCCAATTCTTATTTAGGACAGCTTCTCAGTTATAAAACCTTCAAACTCCAAATCATCTCAAATCTTATCCCTCCCTTAGTAACAGACTAACAGATATTTTCACATTCCAATACCCCAACAGGTATGTATATGGATGGAACTTGCAAAGTCAACCTTCTCATATCTAGACAATGGAAGAAGAAAATATAATAAAGTAGATTTTAAGAAGCTACATAAGATGATTGCTTTGTCACACTACGGTTCATAGTCCAAACCAGCTCACAGTTTAGTTCTTTGTGAAAATCCTCCACCTCAGAACATGAAAGGAGATTGAAATATTTTAAAAGATTGAACATTTGCCCGGATATGGCAATTAGTGACCTAACATTATTATCAAGCAAAACATACTACTGAAAAAGGAGGAAAAAAAAATAGTCAAGATTGCAATGTATAAAGTGCAGACAATAAAAAGACTTTACCTTCTCCAAAACATCTTTATTGACCCGGCACTCCAATGCAATCAAGTGGCCAAACCTAATAACATAATAACAGTATTTGAAATATCATTAGCACCTCAGTTCATAGATATAACAACAACAACTAAGCTTTATCCCGTCAGGTGGAATCAGAAAAATGGATCAAATGAGTGCCCTATCATAGATCACTTTGTAGCAATCAAGTAGAACAATTTTTTAATCCCCAAATGGTTAACTAACATGGAATTTTGCTATAATAAAAATAAGCATGTAAAGGTACACCTAATTAATCACAAGGACCAAGTTCCATCCAGCTAAGGAAGTCTTCACTACAATGATAGATATCAAATCAATTTGCATCTGAGAAACCTAGATACATTACTCATTAGACTTACCAATAATCGAAGACAAAACATAGAGCTCTTAAATTCTTAATGGAACAATAATGTAGCATAAGAAACACCGAGGGAAAGGAAATGCAGTATGGAGAAAATACTGATATAATATGGAATATGGAGAAACAACGCTTACCCTGAAAAACACCTTTCCTTGTATAAGGCCATAAGGAACAGGGCCAAAATGCCGTGAATCAAGGGACGCAAAGATGTTATCCCCTTGAATCCAAACATGCCCCTTTGGCACCTATGAAAAAAGAGACTATAAATTAAGTAACAAATCAAACTTATTGATAAAGTATAAAAAATAATAGAACAATTATTGGTGTCAAAACAAAGCAACCTGAAAATGAGAAGTTTAAAGTGCGCACACATACAGAGCAGTGAAACAGATAGGATAGCTACGTAGCTACATGAAGTAATTCATCTATTTTAGAAAATAATGATTACAGTGGGCTAGGCTAAGACTTCTTGATAAGCAGATTCAAATAAAATGACGCTTGATCAAAACGTTACTGACCATGACGAAAGTAAAAACAAGAAGATTGGTGTTCAATTAATCAATTCTAATGACGATTAGATTCAAATTAAAACAATTCATCTTTGGCAAAACAAATAATAGGGCACCATCAACATCTCAACACTTACAGTAACATGGCAACAATGTACTTCTAGTCTATAAATGTGAGAAACAACAATATAACCCTCTATACATTCTCCTACTCCTCCTGCATATCTCATTCATGATAAATGTCAGCAAGTAAAAGCATTATTTATCTTGATAACAACATATAATGAAAAAGGAATCACATTGTCCTATCCATCCTATTTGAGCAATTCCCTGCTTTTCCTCACTACGATTCAATTCCAAAATGGACAAAACAATCAATTGGGGAAACTCCTTCACAATCATCCAAATAATAATAAATCAAGAAACAAGAGCTAAAAGAAGAAGAAATCATAACACATACCACAGCAACACGAGTAGCATCACCAAGCATAGGATCAAAGTAAGTGACAGTATCCCCTTCCATTCCCATAATCCTTTTGGTGATGGACTTTTTAGGGTCCGAAGGGGACCGAACCACAACCAAGTCGCCATGGCGAACCTTCCCAAGCCTCTGAGAGAGGTGTTCAGCCAAAACGATGTCGCCTACCATGTTGAGTGTGGGGAGCATGCTAGGACCATAAATCTGCAAAGTAGAAGAGTGAATTTCGTGGAATTGAACAAAATGGGTATCCGAAAATGAAAGAAAGTTGGAGACTTGGGGTTACATGAACTGGGGAACAGAAGTAGTTGTCTGTAATGTGAAGGCAGCAGAGGAACTTCACAGCAATGGCTGTTCGGTTCATAGCTTCCTTTACAATGCCTCTCCATTGTGCAATGTAACTCACCACTTTCATCTCTCTCTCTCTCTCTCTCTCTCTCTGTGTGTGTGCTGGTTTTTTATTTTTTTCCTTCTTTTCTTTTTTGGGTATTGTCTCTTGTTGCTGTTATGTCATGTACTTATCAGTTATCACTTATGTTCTGTTTCTTTTCTTTTTTTTCCTTTTTTTTTTTATCCAGATGTTCTGTACTTCTGTATGTTTGTTTTTTTTGGGAAATCATAACTCTTCCAAAAAAAAAAAAGAAAAACATTGCTAAGGAGTAAGGAGTGTCATCATAAAAAAAAATGGAATGAAATTAATTACAAGTTTGCATCTCATGGGTAGCTTGGGTGGTTAGGAGCATGGTCTTCTAACTTGGATATCCGGGTTCAAGACTAGCATCATAGGCATTTCACCGTATGTACTTATATCTTATATTTGATTTAGTTTTTATCATCGAAATAAGATATATGAAGATGTACAATAGTACATGTAGCATTATTGTACGTACATGTAGCATTAGATTTCTAATACTACAAGTACCACTATACATCTCCTCACACCCCATTTACAATACAGAAAAATATATACAAGTACCACTATACATCTCCTCACACCCCATTTACAATACAGAAAAATATAAACATCAGTACGAAATTTTTATTTTTATGTGTTGATGTTTAAATTTTTTCGTATTATAAATGGAGTGTACGGAAATGTACAGTGGTATACTTATATCTCATATGAAGATTTAGTTTATATCATCGAAATAAAAATTTTAATAGAAGGTTATTATGTTAAAATGGTAATAAAAAGACTAAGAAGTATGTATGTTCAGAATTATTACTAACATATCCAAGATTAAATGTTTTTCACTTGGATTGAACACATTAGTTTATATCAATAATTCAATATTAATCAAACCAACTAATTTAAAAATCAGTCAATAATTAGAAGAAGGAAAAAAAGTGCATAAAACCAAAAAAATTTTAAAAAATAATAACATCCAAAACTCAAGTAATCAATACTAGGAAGGAGATGATATCTCCTACTTAATTTTTGCTTGTGTTTTCCTTTACTTTGTAGACACCAAAAAGTTTTCCTCCTTTCATCTTCTCCTTCATTTTTCCCATCAAACAACTCAATTTTCATATTGAAGCGTTATGATTGCAACTAAATAACACTATGAAAATCTTTTCTAGTTACATGACAACATAGGTAATAGAGTATGGTGATGAGAAATGATGAGTTCACAAGCTCAATTGTATGTTATCTTCACAAAATACAAAAGAAAATGATAGAAAAAACAATTTATCACCTTTTCCCTTCCCTCACTGTTTTCAAGATATCAGAAAAGAAGAATGGGAAAAAGAATATATTGCAGACATGCTGTTATATAACAATGGAATTTATATATATTGCTTTCCATGTAAATTACTTTGCAAGAAGCTGCAAATACATTAAATGATAACATTGTGTGTTTGCTTTGTCCTTCAATTTCTATATTATAACCCCCAAAAAGTAGCTCATGTGGAAGCATTTGCTGCAAATTCTTGAAATGACATAAGTTCAAATGCCGTGGTTCTCATCCTTCTATTAGTATCAAAGAATGTTCTTCTGATTTTCTTTTCAACAATGTGTTCTCAGCAATGCACATGCTTATGCAATCCTTTGAAGGTTATAGGCCACCATATCCTCAAGAGCTAATCGAAACATGCTTGGAGGAAGGCATTGAAGACTTTGAATAGCAAGATCAGCTTTCTCTTTCGCCAATTCGCGCGCCCTTTCGATGCCCCCGCAACTCTTGACCAACTTGATGGCTTCGTCAAGGGAACTGGTTTCACTGAATTCTGACTCAATGATGTCCCTCAACTTTGGTTCTTTCTCTAAAGCGAAAATCACTGGTGCAGTGAGGTTACCTTTAGCAAGGTCAGTGCCTGCAGGCTTTCCTAGTTGCTCGGCCGACTGTGTAAAATCCAATATGTCATCCACAACTTGGAAAGATAGACCGAGATTCTTTCCATATTCATACATTTTCTCAGTGATGCTACTGTCGGCGCCACTAAAAATAGCAGCTCCTTTGGTACTGGCAGCAATCAAGGAGGCTGTCTTATAGTAGCTCTTAATTAGATACTCGTCGAGTTCAACATCACAGTCAAACAAGCTCGAAGCCTGCTTTATTTCACCACTTGCAAAATCTTTAATAACCTGTCACAGCAACAATAAGTGTTGAAAAAATGTTTGCTTGTTTGGAAGTCAAAATTAAAAAATGATGATCTTTTAAACAAGAATAATAACCAAATTTACCTGGCTGATAAGTTTAATAACTTCAATGTTTTCAAGGTTGGCGAGATACCAAGATGACTGCGCAAACATGAAGTCTC
>JASCZI010030209.1:259303-276269 GCA_036250425.1 Stylosanthes scabra
TACATACATATCAAGAACATGGAGTTCAAATAATGAGAAACTCAAACCAGATGAAGAGATAGTTTTGGAAGAAAACCAAGATTCAGATTGTTACAGTATGAGACTTTTAAAAAAATCAATACATATGACAAAATAGCATGTGAAATTAAAACTATTTGAAACATCAGCAATATACTAAGGCTGAAGCCAAAAGTTCCAAGATCTATAAGTTCAATCCAATAAATTTAGTTGAAGATCTATTGAATGTGAATACTGGAAGAACATATCATTTTCTCAGTTTTCACTTTTCACTTCAATTCCATTAAAAAGTTAAAGCTGACAAAATTTCATGACATACAAATATATCATGAAACATATTATCAATTAGTTCTCAAGTCTATTACAAAGAATGATGGTGCTATAAACAAAAAGCAATGAAGCACAGGCAATACAAAATTTTTGCTTGTCATATTGTAGTTTTATTCTTTCATCCATTTTAAGTTATTTTATCTCCCTTTTTTAAGTGGTTGGAGACTTAGAGGGACAATAGCAGGTAGTAGTTCATCAGAAAATAGATCACAAGTTTAAATAGATCACAGGTTTACCTCGTCGTAGGTCACTCTCGTCTAATACATCATCGTGTATCAAACTTGCGGTATGAATCATTTCGATTATCTCTGCTAAACGTCGATGCTTGACAGTAAGGTCCCTAGAGCCATGCATTTAGAAGGTTAACCTTTCAATTCTTTTACTATCATATGAACAGAATTTTCACAACAGGCAAATAATGTGTGTGCAAACGATTGAGAGACAAATTATGCTTACTTCAAGCCAAGTAGCTCTGCCGTAGCCCTTGACACCAAGAACACAAGAGCCGGTCTCATCCTCTTACCACCGGCACTAAATATCTGCTCAGCTGCAGACATCAAAACTGGATTTTCTGCACCTACAATCTATCAGAATTAGAGCATCTTCATCAGATACACTAAAGCACTAATTCAAACACTTTCTGTTTGTAAAGTAAAAGAAACAAAAAAGCAATAACCCCAGAAGAGAATGAGAATGATTACAGGTACACTAGCGAAACAAGGATTTCAATTAAAGTAAACAAAGTCAACAACAATGAGTATGGGAAGCGACGAGTTGAATCATTGAACAACGAATATCATTCAAGCAGTCATGCCCCCATCATTCATTCCATTCAAAGTTCATTTTTTTTTTCTGGTTAAGTTAAAAGCAATATTACTTATTGCTCAAGAACTCCAGTTCAATATCAGCATAAGCATGAATTCTTAGAAGAAGCATCAATTACCGATTGAAGATTTTTGTTGAGTGTCTGCAGGTCATCAGCAACCACTTCAAACAACTTTGATGGTGATATGGGGGTTTCTGAATAACTCTTCAAGTTCAATCCAGTTGGAATTCCTTGAATTGCTTGAGTTCCACCTACACAACGAAAACCAATCCAAATTTTTTCACTGCCTAATAGAACTTCAACTATCATAAGCCAAAAATCAAATGCCTATATCAATTCATTCAAACTGGTATAATTTATCATTGAAGCATCTTTACCAAAAGCTTAAGCACATGAATAATTTTAAATATAAAACGAATTCCCCTCACACAACCACTTCTTTTGGGATTATTGCATGGACAATGCAGAGGTCCAACCATATTTTGTGCTAAATTACAATTTTATTTACAAGGATTGAGGCAATAAGGATCACACTCAAAAACCTCTATATCATGAACCATCATAGCTCTCAAAAGCTATTCAATAGAGGCGCATGATTGCATGAATGTTTTTTTTATCTAATAAAATTGAGCAACTCAACTACACACTTCATATTTGATCAATAAAATATTCATACCATTAAGAGTAGGTTCAGCAGTCTTCATAGAAGAAACCCTGCACTGAGTGGTTCTACTCTTGCAGCAAACAAAATTGGCAGCACCATGGCCTCCTCCTCTTCTCCCCCACACTTTAGAATTCACCTTTGCAGCATAGCTTCTCACAGTGTTTGCATTGGAGGAGCATCCACAAGAGACCAAGTTTTTCCCAGCAAAATCAATGCTTTTACTTGTCACAGAAATCATTCTGAACTTCTGAGCCAAGCCCAGAAGCTGAATAATATATATATGATGAAAGAACCAAACAAAGAATCCAACACTAGAATCAAAATCAGACAAGACCCAGATGAGAAATGAGCTCAATTTCCCTTCAAGCAGAGACAAAGCAGCAAGTAGCAGCCATTGAAGGAAGGAAAAGAAGAAGTGAAGGAAAGAAGAAAGAAGGGGGAAAAAAGGAGTCTTTTTTATGGCTCACAAGTATTCTGAAGTGTTTGTTTTTGTTGAAGGAAAGAACAAACAAGGTACACGAAGAGAGAGAGAGAGAGTTAAAGAGTTAAAGTGAGTGGATCCTAAAAGCCCACATAGGATGCAATGGCTGTTCGGTTTTTCTTATCAGATTCGGTGAGAGGAGAAAAGAAAAGAGAAGTGATGAGAATGAAATCTGTGACTCATGCTTCTTCGGACATTTTGATTAGTAATGAGATGATAAATTGATAATATATTTATACAACTAATTTTTGGTCGAGTTTTATCATGTCACAATCATAATTTATAGGGAAAATGTAAGAAATTATTATAGTTGATTAGTTTTACTTTGTTTATTTATTGAATTTTTTGGGTTGGGTTTTAGGATGAATTTTTCTTTTTCTTTTTCTCTAAAATTAGAGAATAAAAAACATGAAATCATTTACTTTGTCATGTCTCAACAAAACAAATGTCATGTTTATAAAATAATAAAATTGTAAGTGTTGTATTTTTTATATAAAATATACAAATAATATTATGGACTAAATTTAAATAAAAAATTTATTAGGAAAGTTTATTCATAGAAGTTTCATCCTTTTTTATTGAACTTAAATAAAAAATTTTATAAGGAAAATTTATTCATAGAAGTTTGATCATTTTTTTGGGATAGATTCATTCTTATTTGTACTCTCAAGTAGTCAAGTCCATATTGATTTCGATATATCATTGAATAAAGTAATTGGTATCTATAATGATAATTACTTAAATTAGTTTTTGAAAAAGATTTTGAAATGTAGCATTCGATTTTGATATTCTTATTATATGAGATAAATAGGGCAAAACAATAAAAATTAATTAATAATCAATTAATAATATATGTATAGTTTTTTAATTTTGGTAATATAATTTTTGTAGTTTTAGATGTACAAATTTTTTATTACTTATTTAAAGTGAGTCTTTTTCATATTTACCTTATCTATATATAAAAAAAAACCATTAATATGGAAAATATATTCAAATAGTTATAACAAATTCCATAAGATATATTTGTAAATGTTTTATCATTGTATGTGATCTGGTCCTAACTCCCTATAGCTCGGCCCATTAAATCTAGACATCGGCCTACTCTTTATAGAGCTCGACCTACTATTCATAAAGTTCAGTCTACTATTTATAAAGTTCAGCCCACTATTCCCAGAGCTTGATCTACTAAACCAAGAGTTCAGCAATTAGGTCAAATGAGCATTAGGATTTCCCTGATGCCTCAATTAACCATCTCCGAGTTTTCTGCTCATAATCTGACGGTTATGCCTATCATGATAACACATCATGACCAAGTCAAATGAACACATGCTCTTATTAACAAATGAGATCAGTTACAACAAACATATCAATTCTCATCGACTAAGTCTTCACTCCCGAAGAGCTTGGGATATGACCACTAAGCCCTCTAACGGCAATTTTATCCTATGACCAATCACTCAAGTCACTCTCTATAAGTAACCCTAACTCCCACTAGGAAAGGTATGTTCTCTTCTCCATCTCTTCACTTAAACTCATAAGTGTTCTTCTTATCTGACTTGAGCATCTGAGTGGCCTTGCAGGTCCACCCCCCGCCGTTTCTTGGAGATTCCAGAATTGCTCTCAATGTTCACGTGGAAGCCGAACTGTTCTCCTTATGTCCGAGCACTTCATCTTCTTGAAAGTGTTCTCCCTTCAAGACCTCGGACCAATCGAACAGTTGTTCATCTTTCACTTCCACACCAAAACAATATGTATTGCTATTATGTTAAAATTAATTTTCAAAAAAAAAAGTTATTTTATTGTATGTTTGAGTGAGTTTGATATATTGTCCTAAGTTAAAGAAAATTCTTCTTCGCGGAAATTTGTATACCAAAATAATAATGATAAACTTGTACCATTAGAAAGTCTATAAAGAAAACAATATTGGTGACCTATAGAGTAATCATTATTCAAATTCGTTCCTATTGATGTCACCTCTCTTCTTTTTCTTCTTACTTTTCATCGCGCTTTTCTTGTTATTTTTTGTTGTTGTTGTTGTTAAGGGACGCGATTGGTGGTGGTTTATGATTAAGCGGTGCTACGGCGGTGTGGTGGTGATGTTAGGAGGCTGCAGTTGGTGATGGTGGTGACCATAAATAAGCTACGAATGATAATTTGTATTTTGTTTGGATGATAACTTTTTTCAGTTTTAATATAGAAAAATATATTCAAATAGTTATAACAAATGGATTTTTTTTTAAACAAATAAAAAAAAATTCAAATTTACAAATATAGGCGTGGCTACAAGAATTTACCAAAATAAAGGCTCTTTACTTATCTCGGGTTCAATGGTCCCGGAATACCCTATACACGTATCTCGGGTTCATTGAGCCCGGAATACCTCCATTGAAGAAAAAGAAAAATTTTTAGTACACTTGCCGGCGCTATGGAGGGTGGCGCCCCGTCTAGAGGAGTTGAGGATACAATATTGCCATAAATTATTTGCAGATTGAAGGCCTTACCCATCTTAAGCTTAAGGGATGCGATGATATAAAGTCGTTCCCAATAGAGGGTTGCCCCCTTCCAGCTTCTCTTGAGTATCTAGAATTGATTTGGTTACAAAGTCTGAAGACGCTCGACTACAAGGGGCTTCACCATCTTACATCTCTCAAATATTTATCAATTAATCATTGTAACAGTCTTGAGAATATCATCGAAGAACATTTGCTTGCCTCCATACTAAATATCCACATAGGGAGAAGATGTCCTTTGAGTACTAAGCTGGAGAAGATGGAGGACCCACGGATTCGATTAATTCCAACAGGTATGTGTTTTTGCTCTCATGTTCCCTAAACTCAGTGCTCTCCATTTACAATGCTAATTCTTTGCATCAACCATTTTCATTCCCTTCTTGAAACCCCTTTCACTCATCAGTTTTACTTTTTAAATAATAACTTTCTTTGGCTGCCAATTTTTTTTTGGGTGGCCACATGATTTGAAGCAAGTGCAGTGAAGCAGAAAATTTTTTTTTTTTCTTCAATGGGCTATTCCGGGCTCAGTGAACCCGGAAATGGTGCAAAATTTAGAATGGGTTATTACGGACTCAGTGAACCCGAGATACGTGTATAGGGTATTCCGGGACCACTGAGCCCGAGATAAGCAAAGAGCCCTTTATTTTCATAAATTCTTGTAGCCGCACCTATATTTGTAAATTTTGAATTTTTTATTTATTTAAAAAAAAATCCTATAACAAATTCCATAAGATATATTCGTAAATGTTTTATCCTTGTATTTGTATGGATTGCTATTATGTTAAAATTAATTTTCCAAAAAAAGTTATTTTATTGTACATTTGATTTTGATGTATAATATCCTAAGTAGAAGAAAATTCTTCCTCACGAAAATTTATATACCAAAATAATAATAATGATAAACTTGTACGACTAGAAAGTTTACGAAGAAAATAGTATTGGTGGCATGTAATAATCATTCTTCCTCTCTTTTTCTTCTTTTTTTCAACTCCACCATCTCCTTAATCCTAGCGCCCCTCCCTTTCTACCCCACCACGCCGCCATCACCTCTTTGCCCCACCAGCGCCACTTTCTTCCTTCTTCCTTGCGCCTTCTTCTTCTTCCTTGCGTTGGGCCTCCTCATCTTTTTCTTCCTCTTTTTGGCGCCGCGCCCATTGTCATCGCCTCTCTTCTTCTTCTTCTTACTCTTCATCACGCTCTCCTTGTTTTTTTTTTGTTATTGCGGTTGTTGATGCTGTGTGGGTAAGAGATGCGATTGGTGGTGGTTTAGGGTTAAGCGGCGACTGCGGTGTGATGGTGATGTTAAGAGGCTGCAGTTTGTGATGGTGATGATAGTAAATAAATTACGGATGATAATTTATATTTTGTTTGGATGATAATTTTTTCGATTTTGAAAAAAAAAACTTTTTGTTAGTTTCGGATGATATTTTTAATTTCGGATGATAACTTTTAGTTGTATTTATTGACTCCCTAATAACTTCTTAACGTTGATTTCGTAATATTATTCTTATATGATATTTAGATCTTAGAATAATTTTCTGACATATATATATATATATATATATATATATATATATATATATAATTTATAGTTGATCCTTCAATGATAAATTTTATATATAAAAAAAATTAGGAGTAGCAAATACTATGTATCAATTCAATATCAGAGAGCCAAAGAATAAAAAATATATTTATCTAAAAAATAGTTGAGAAGGTAAAATATGTCTCATAATTATTATGAATATTACAAATATTTTATTTTGGAGAGAGATAAAACTTATAATTCACTCTCTCGTGCTTAAAGAATCATATAAAGTTTTTTTTTAAAAAATTATGTACACGTTTTTTATCATTCAAGTCCATCTAAATCTAAGTATTTTTTTGTATTGAAATCTAATTTTTTGTGCTATATATACTAATTTTGTAGATCATGCTAATTTTATGTTACATATAAATACTTTTTGTGTTATATTTTAATATTTTTATACTATGCTTATATTTTTTAATTTGGATGAGTAAAAAATTTATAATTATTGTACAACTACAAGTATCATCACCGTAAAATTTATATAAAAAATATAAAATTCTTATTAGATAAAAATATATAATAAATATAAAATATATATTTGTAGTTAAGAATATTGTTTTATATAAATTTTATGTAAAGAAAAACATTCTCAAATAAAAATATATAACAAATATATATTCTACTTTATAATGTATTGCTCGGCATGCATGAGGTGTCATTCATTCATATCTTTAAATTGAATTATTTATTGATTTCTAAATCTTCTTCGTCCACTCTTGTTCTTTTAAAAAGACTATTATAAATTTTAACTATCGTGAACAAGACAAAAATTATTATTTTAATTTAATAAGTCATGATTATGTGATAATGAAGATGACTTAACTAGCTGTGAATATGAATATGCATGATAATGTCAAGTGATGGTTTAGGTATAGTCGTATAGATATGATTTGTAAAATTACCTCTAAAATTATGTATAAATAGCGATTGATATTTTAAAGTGGAAGCATAAAACAAAAAGCATAACAAAAACAGGGTAATAGAGCAACAAAGGTAAAAAAAGAGAGGTTTTGAGTGTCTCGAAATTAATTAGAGAGTTTCTAATTATATTTTTTTTAATTAAGAATTTGTAAATTGTTCATTTAGTAATATTACTATTCCCAAAATTATACAAAGATAAAATTACAGTGTTTAGTTTTGCCATTTTTTTATTTATCAAATTTTAGTTACAATACTACGTTCCATTACTTTATTACCTAATAGCTATAAATAATGATCATTGCAGTAAAAACGTGCACGAAAGAGATCCAGGAAAAGAGGTGGTTTGCAACAATGTAACCTTGATAATCAACGAGATCAAAATATAACATCAATCATCAATGCTAGAAGAGATAGAAAAAAATCATAATTGGTGCTAACAAAAATAGAAAAACACAACAACAGAAAATTTCTGCAAGAGAAGAAAAACTGCATATCCATAAAAAGTCAAGCCTTTGTATGACGATTATATCATAGCTTACGTCAGGAGATGCAAATTCGTCACACATCCAAGGTGAGTATAGCGGCGAGTCCAGCCGTGAGTTGTTGCATTATTATCTTACACGACGCCGTGGGCTAGAAACCTAAAACCCCTCCCAAAGTCCATTTCTTAAACGTTTTAATTTTTAATTCGTTAAAATTTAAAATAACTAAATAAATTAATATTTAAAATCTAAATAGTAAATTATTATTGATAGAACTAGGATGAGTTTTGTTATTTAAAAGAATTTAAATAAGAAATGTATTATAATTAAATTAATCGAAAATGTTAGCCTTTTTAATATATAAGAAATTTTATATCTACGTATAAATTATATTACATAATTAAATTAGAAATATAAATGAAATCTCATTATAATTTAAAAATATAGAATTTAAAATGCCCAAGTATTTTGTTCCCGTGCAATATATTGCACGAGATTTACACTAGTTATTGATATATTGCGCCATATTTATTTAAATTTTTTGTATAAGTAATAATTTATTACGGTGAATTTTAAGATGAAGAGGTATTCACATGAAGAGAAATGAAAATTATTATATACTTGATTGATTTTATTTTAAATAAATAACTGAAAAGGAAAAAAAACCCTCCACATAATAATTAAATCAAAATAATCTTCGTTCTCTTTACCATTTTTTCACTCCATCATAGTAGCCATCATTTATTATAGGTTTGAAGAAGAAGAGAAAATTAAAAAGATTAATTAATCTTATGTATACGTAGTGAATAGTAGGAAAGACGTCTACGTTATGTGCTGAAACAAGAACCATAAAATCATGAGAACTAGCTTGTACTGTTTAGTACCAATTATTAAACCAATCAATTTGAGTTTCAAGAAAAAGCCACGTTGTGACCTTTATTTTCAAGTCTTGGACCTGATATTTTCATTCGGAATATTCTGCGTCTCAATCCCCTTCTGTGGCCAAATTCAATTTTCAATAAGAATTACGGCAAAATATTATGCCGCTCTCTAAAAAATATCAAGTATATGATATGATATCCATAAAAATCAAAGATTATTAATTTTCAGGAAGTAAAACACAAAAGAATTTTTTTTAAAAAAAGAAAAACGTAAAAGTTCTTTTTTTGTGTGTGTGTCTAAAACATAAAAGTTTAACAGTATAGTAGAGTTAATTTTGGGAAAATGTTTTTCTTTTTTCTCGAGTAGTCTCATATGTAATATGTTGTTACCTTTTTTTTCCAAAAACTATGTCCCACGTAAAGAAATACCAGGGTCTAATTTGATACTTTTGATTACTCACGAGTTATGAACTAATAATTTGTTTTATGCGAATTTAAAAAAACTAAATTATTACTTTATTCTTTGTGAAGAGTGGAGATATTTGTTACTAGTAGAAGAAATTAAACATGAAAAATATTATATTGCACGTAATGTATATATAGAGAAAGAAAATGACATTCTATTTTTTAAGAGGTCTAGATGACACTTTCTTCTAGTCTATTTATAAAAAGTAGATTTTTTTAATAAGATTAAAATAATATAATCTTTAGTCTTCCTAACTAATATATCCTTTAATAATTATCATTACAGTTATATATAAATTAGTAATAATTATTTTATATTTATTATTCATGTAATGGATTTTATTTATAATAATAATGAAATATATAAAAAACAAATTAAATATTTTTTACAAATTAAAATGGTTTAAATTATTATTATTATTGTTATTGTTACTATTATTCGAATAAATTAAAAAGTATGTATGTTATTTTAATATAAAAAATATATAATCTTGTAAAAAAAAATTAATTTTCAAATATATTAATTCAAAAATTATATAAATATATGAATATGATGGATTTGAGTATCAATATTAAACTTGTAAAAAAAAGTTAGTGTTTTATAAATAAAAGGGAAGAAAATGTCATCTAAACATCCTAAGAGAGGAGAGTATCATTTTCTTATCTTATATAATATGGAGATAATTACCAAAGAAATACAAATTATGATTAATTGGGTGGCTAGGGTATGGTGTCCACTCTACTTCTCTACGAAAATTGAGGCACTTACTGCGTTAATATTATTAGTCGCTGATGATTAGTTCTGTATTAATAATATTATATTATTATTAGAGATACATATGTTCGTCTAACATGTATAATAATATCCTGAATTTAATTTTAATGCACTTAAATGAGATAATTCTTTTTCTCATCCACCACAAAACAAACAGATGTGATTGTATAACTATATAAAATTTTTTACACCAATGTTCAATTAGTGGTCCAAACATTACTTACCTTTTCTTAATCAATCTTAAGCCATTTGTTTTAAATCATTTTTCTTGTTTGACAACTTCGCCCTTCATCAATCCCTTCACTATTAGTTGTCTGTTGATGTAGTTTATACTTTATAAATAATAAATTATAAACGAAATTTCAAAATTAAGAGAAGGCAAAATTTGATTTCATCATAAATGCACATTGCATATATATATGACTATATAGTATATATTATCCATCCTCTGGTTGGGAATGGCAACATAATAATAAACTTAAACACTCAAATACATTTACTAGAAAAGAAGAAGAAGAAGATTACAGCACTAAGCCAGAATCCACTACCAAATTTTGCATATGTAACCAAAACATATAGGTATTACTCCATTTCTATGCATAAATGCAGTTCCCATAACCTGCAATTAAGAAACAAATTTTTTATAAAAAAAAAAGGGGTGAGAATTAGGTGTATAGTTTATGACAGAATGATTTGTCAAATATTAGTAATCTACATTATCCAAAAAGTCATTAGTCATTTTGATCATGGATAATAATAATCTATTGTGAAATTATGTTAGAAGCAATAAAGTGAGATGTATAAAACTTACTAGGGTCAGTAACAACAACTAGGCCAGAGGCTCTGAAGTCACAATTCCAATGGTTCCTTCCCCTTGATTGGTAATAGAGATTCATGGCTATGGATGCACGGTTGATGAGACTTTCAGGGGAAGAACAGGGACACCCTTTCTGCATAATCCTGCAATCAACTTGAGAGCATGCATAGTTGATGTTCGACAAAAGTGTAGCCTGATCTGATGAAGGTTTCGCCACACACCAAGTTTTCTGTTAGATTCACTTAACTCATTAGATCAAAATACAAATACCAATTTTAGTAATAAGTCTAAATTTTTTTTTTTTTGTCTAGTTAATTGAAGGAATTTTGTCATGGTTTACCTGTCCATTAACCTTGATCACATTCATACCTGCACAAATCAAATGAGGAAAACAAGAAATGAAATCATTAAGTCTTGTTAATTAGTACATAATTTGAACTCTACAAAGAGTGGTAGTCAATTTGACTTGTTGATGTTGAAATTTAAGGTAAATAATAGTTTAGAAAAAATAAAAATAAAAAATGAATTTTTACTAATACATAGATGCTACTCATCAATGATGCTGCAATAATGGATTAACACACCATGAATTTTCAATTTTGGCAAGAATTAAGAAAAACCAGCATAGATCTGGGAAGCTAAGGTGAAAAAATCACATCTGAGGATAACACATTGAGGTGTTTAGAGACTTTAGAGTTGAAAATGAAAATGTTGTTAACTTAGACACCCCACAAAGAGCAAAGATTCTGGTAATAACATAACAAGGCCAAGAATGTTGATGACCGAAATTCATACCAGAAATTAATCTTAGAAAGAAAACACTAGTAGTAGTTTTTTGGGTAGGAAAAGTTAAGGAATGAAGTGACACATACTTGAAGTGATGCAGAATAAGAAGATGAGAGAAAGAAGAGCAGCAACTTTAGCCATTGTTATTTGTTGTTATATAATGCTGCTGCTTATTGTATGTACTAGTAGTAGTACTTCTTTTTTTCTTTCTTGTTTTCTGAACTGAAGTGCTGCTGCTACTGAATTATAGGTCAATAATGAAGATAGAGAGAGAGGAATGTGTATGTGAATGTGTGTTAATAGAGTGTAAAGATAGGGGGGTCCTTTATAAGTGAAAATAGATAGGGGAATGGGGTGGGTGAAAAGGTCAAGGGTCAGGGGTCAGGGTCAGCATAACGGTTACATTAACAGCAAAATAACAAGAGTCATCAGAGACGTTGGAAAGCTTAGTTAATTAATAATAATAAGAGTTTCATACGGTTGGGAATCTCATCAAATTGGAAAAAAAGGTGGTTACACTTGAAAAGAAGTAAGGTGGAAAAGCTGTATCTGGGGTGCTGGTATAGCATATAGTTTTTGTTTTTTTTTGTTTTTTTTTTTTTAAAATCTATCTTCTGTCTTAAAGTACATATTAGTTAAAAAAAAACACATGTTAAAATTATAAATTATAAAAGATTTTAGTTTTCAATACATTTATTTTGTGTTTATTAAATATAAATATTTAAAATCTTTCATTAATAGCTAAATTTATAATGTGCTCTACCTATAAAATTAAGTAATAATATATAAAAACATAAATCTTCTCAGTTTTACACAATTTAAAATTAAGATGAAAAACCCTATTTATAAATTTATTTTAAAAAAAAAACCCTATTTATGGTCTGAGTATCTAAATAGTGCTACGATGGCTATCTAAGCAAGCCGGTTTAAGTAGACATGTCCTGAATTGAGTGTGGTAAGATCTACTCAAACTTTTATGAACAAAAAAAAGGGAAAAAAGAGGATGCACGTGAAGTGACATGAAGTTGTGTGTATGGCAGTGAAGGGTGTCTTTTGGATGCTTGCTTTTCTAGCTGCATAAACGGGAAATTATTGAAGAAAGTGAACCGTTATATGTGTGACTGTGTTGAGTAAATTTACGTGACATTGACCCCACCATTCTTTCTATTCTTCTTCAACCTTCAAACTTCAAAGGTCCTTCTTATTACTAAAATATTATTAATCTATTATTATACTTTACTGTTATCACTGCTGTAAGTCAGTAAGTGTTTAACGTTATCTTTATTATTGAATTGAATGACACTGGATTTGTCAGCTCAGTTAACTTAATCGAATTTCTAGAAATACAATCTAACATAGCAGTAGTTTAGGCAGGGAGAGAATAATGGGGCAAACTGGATTAAGTTCAACTAATAAACTCAAATTGATTCTTTCAATTTTGGATTTGTTTGGGAAATTAAGTTAATTCAATTCATTAGGTTTGGTTTGGATTGGTTTAGTTGTCTTAGATCATATGATCAAAGTGCCTATTTTTTTTTTTGTTTTTATGTTAAAATTAAATATGAACATATATATATATATAAGTGTTTTTTTGTTTTTTTTGTTTTTATATCAGATTCAATCTCAGTAGAAATTATTCTCATATTATTAATTTTGTGTAAATTAGACTAGTTAGATTATCCATCTAAGAACCCAGGCGGAACAACCAAAGTAATAAGAACTAGTTTCAGTTTCAAAGATTGGCATAATAATCTCAAACATTCTTCTACTTCCAATATTTTATTACTAACTAAACTAACCTTTATCACACTGTCCTATTCCAATTCAACACTAACATGCTTGGAGCTATAGCTACTTCCATAACACCATCTCTTACTCTTTCACCCTCCACCAATTTCCTTCTAAGATCTGATCATGTTCTCAAAAGAACCTCAAATTCACCATTTCTGCTGAATCATGGCCCCTCTGTCACTCTCTTTTCAGATTCCCCTTTGCATTTCTCTTTCTTCAAGTGCTCTACAAGACACAACGCTGCTTTGTTTGCAGAAGCTGCTTCATCTTCATCTGCTGGTTAGATTCTGTGGTCACTGCATTTATCTTCAACTTTTCTATTATTTTCCTTTCAAAACCCAGTAACCCCATCTTTTTAGTTCCAACTTTTCATGTCTTAGTTTATTCCTTTAGCTGCTTCTTGGAATGCACTTGCCACTTTCTTGGGAAATTAACAATGCATAAATGGGGAATCATAAACTTCAATGACTTTGCTGCATGAGACTAATAACTTATTATATGCCACTGAATGTTAGATTAATACCGTTGTGTGATTTTTTAATTTACCACTTTGTCAATTGGTAGTTTTTTTTAAACCGGATAGGGATTTGAAAAAAAAATAATTGAGGAAAATACATTTTGCATATTAATTTGTTGCTTGTTGGCTAACTTGGTTAGAGTGAAATTGATTTTTGAGATGCACAATATAATCTTTTTCACTTGCTTCTAAGAACATGTGCAACAAATCTTGAACTTTAAGAAGAAGGCAAAAAAGAAAGGAAAAAAAAAAGGAAAAGGAAAAGGGAAAACTGAGGAAAGTAGGAGATTCTGGGGTAATTTCTTTTTCAATTCTTTGTTTGGGTTGGTTGCTGGGATTCAAAGATGACAAACCTGAACTGTCAAAAGTGTGTGGTAAAGAGTTACCTAAAGTTGGTTGAGTTGTACCATTTTTGCAGCACTGAACAAAATGGAGAAAGCTGTTAGATTTGCTTTTTCTGAACACTAACATTCTAATAATAACACATGTATTTAATTCATGTTCCACCTTGTGAGATGCAACTGCAAGAAATAGTTATTAATGGAATTAGATAGGGATTTGATTCCAGCAATCAAGAACATGTAACTGTTAAGGTGATTCTGCCAAACCACCAGCAGCCTTTTCAGCAAGATGTGTATGAACTTTGGAATTTGTTTAGAAAACCAACTTGCTCTAATGATAGTTAACTAGTCCTTTTTTTGTTTTTGGAAAAGAAAGTTTTGTGACAGAGGGGTGGTTGTGAAGTATTTTTTAACAATTGGACTGCATATGACATAATACCATATATTATAAATTTATCTGTTACTATCTCTTTTAATGTCAGTTATTAACTGAAAATGAAATTTGACATGATTGCTAACTGCAGCTACAAGTGCTGAGTATGTGGAGGAACCGGCAACAAATGTGAAATTTCAGACATCTTTGGTGGTTCCGGGTTGCTTGGATTCATTAATTTTACTTGGGACTGGTTAGTTTGTCATTGTATCACATATTAACATGCCTATAGAAAAGTGAGGGTGTTATAAATTCTCTGAACAAGTGAAGAAAGGATTAAAATGACTGTAATTGGTATTGGACTATTATAACACTTGAAAGGACATCGTTATAAGGAAGGAAATAATTTGGCTGGTATAATCATGTTCATACTTTTGTCTCTTTTTCTTTTTCATAAACATTAACTTTTGATTGTGATCATTACTACCTTTTGCAAAAGATAGTAGCAGTATCATTCAGTGAATACAAGCAAACTTATCTTGAACAATTGAATTTCGGTTAAAACATTAATGTCGCTCTGAAAAGAGGTTAAAACTCTTGCCTTCCCTTCTTGGTTACTGAGAATTGGCCAGACCAGTAGAACTTATCAAATTTGTCACTAATTGAGATCTGATTAACAATTAACAACAATTTCAGGATTCAGAGAGAAAGTGTTTGCAATCATTGGTGTCAAGGTCTATGCTGCAGGCCTATATCTAAATCGATCTATCATAAATGAGTTGAATGCTTGGAAAGGGCAATCAAAAGATGCAATACAAGGAAATTCTTCTTTGTTCAAGACCATTTTCCAAAGTAATGAATCTACAAATTGATTCCTTCATTTATTTTTTTTTTTACATTGCTAGAGTTACACAGACAGATAAGGTTGATAAACTCATGAACACATGTATTTTTATGGCTGTAGCATCACTTGAGAAATCATTGCAAATCATTCTGGTTAGAGATGTTGATGGTAAGACTTTTTGGGACGCCTTAAGTGATGCAATATCACCAAGAATTGTAGAACCTACAACTGCAGATGAAGATGCTTTATCTGCATTCCGCAACTTCTTCCTAAATCTTTCTCTTAGGAAAGGAACTTTCATATTTTTGACTTGGCCAGACCCCTCCAAATTGCTTGTAAGTCTGTTTTCGGCTTATAGTTCCGGTGGATGTTTGAACTTTTTGATGAGTGTTTCTTTTGAATTACCCTCTAGAGCATGGCTATTTCGCCTGCATGATACTATTCCGAGTTTCCAACTAAGTTTCTTGTGATTTAATTTTCAGGTTTCTGTCTCCTCACAGGGTCTTCCATCTGCAGTCGATGCTACAATCGAATCAACAAATGTGGCTTCTACTTTGTTTGATGTATTTCTTGGAGATAGTCCTGTCTCTCCCTCCTTGAAAGCTTCCGTGGCTGAAGGCTTGTCGAAAGTACTAAAGTAGACATTGTTTTGTGTCTGTTTTGGAAATTTTTTACTCTATGGTTTTCTAGAAATGGTTCAGTCTTTGAATATATTCAAGAACATTATGTGTAGAACTATTGACTAGTGTTGTCTAGGCACCAAGTAAATTCTAGTTGGTCAGCTTCAGAAACAGTTTATAATTCTGAAAATCGCAGCAAAAATACAGCTCAGAGAATTAGTGAACCCATGCTATAATTGCTCTAGAAAAAGAATTTTTCATTTTTGGACAACTTTTGATTGTTGAAATTACATTGTTGTAATTCATATTAACATCTATGTATAATGATAAAATAATTTGTTGATGCTGAATTGCTAATAGGCAAGGGCATCAACTCCTACCCCAGAAGCCCCTTACGCCAACAACAAAAAAGAATTAGAATCCCAAAATTCACATCTTCTGAAATTCTCCAAGCTCCACCAGAACATTAGAGTGAAATGTCATTAGGTGTAGTAACATGTTTTCCTGATACTGCTTGTTCAAGCAAGTTGACAACCTCAGCCATGTTGGGTCTATTCAAGGGGTCTGGTTCAAGACACATCATTGCAATGCTGAAAACCTTGTTTACCTCTTGCATTGGACAAGAAGACCCTAAGCTACTGTCAAGAACTACCTCCTCTTTCTTCTCCTGAACAACAGCCTTCACCTGATATCCAGTATTAACAAAAATGATTCTCTTTTAGGTAAGTTCTTATTCCAATATTGTCACTCATATATTGTTTATTGCTTTCTATTTGATTTCTAATTTTCAAATACAAATACAAGAATTCTATGCTTTGTTCTAGTGTTCAAAGTCCAAGAAATAAGAATCAGTTCTTAGTTCTTACCCATGTGACAAGCTTGGTTCCTTCTTCTAGAAATGCTT
This sequence comes from Stylosanthes scabra, assembly GCA_036250425.1. Classification (NCBI taxonomy): domain Eukaryota; kingdom Viridiplantae; phylum Streptophyta; class Magnoliopsida; order Fabales; family Fabaceae; genus Stylosanthes; species Stylosanthes scabra. The sequence goes on from JASCZI010030209.1 coordinate 276,238, forward strand.
CATCACTAGGTTTCTTGCCAGTTAAGAGCTCC
>JASCZI010030209.1:276279-303313 GCA_036250425.1 Stylosanthes scabra
TACTACTCCAAAGCTGTAAACATCGCCCTTAACCGTTGCTCTTCCCGTATCGAAATATTCTGCATAAAAACTTTTCTCAATTAGAACTAAAGTGTTGTGGAAGGTAAAAACTAAAAACTGTGTTTAGCACATTTATGTCTGTACCAGGTGCCAAGTATCCGAAAGTTCCTGCCACAATTGTCGAAACATGAGTCTTATTCGGCTCCATCAACGTGGCTAATCCGAAGTCAGAAACTCTTGCCTCCATGTTTTGATCCAGCAATATGTTGCTTGATTTGATATCTCTGTGGATAATGTGAGGGATGCAATCATGGTGAAGATATGATATTCCTCTAGCAGCACCTACAGCTACTCTATATCTTGTTGGCCAATCCAAATGCTTCTTCTCCTTTGATCTCCCTGCAATTATATGTATCTGAAGAACTTAGTGTTTTGTATAAGAAAACATGTTCATTACATCATCCAAATCTTAAAATCTTCACTTGATCAATAGGAAAAAGTAACGAATTCTTACCATGCAAAATGGAATCCAAACTTCCATTTGGCATTAGCTCATATATAAGAAGATTGTAGTGTGGTGCAGTGTAGTATCCATGAAGAGTTACAATGTTTCGATGCTTTATGTCCGCCATCGCCTCCAACTCTCTCTCAAAACCATTGTCCCTCTCTTTTGTTCCGCGGTTCAGCCTCTTCACGGCGAAGGCTAAAGATTCATTTAGCCTTAGTTCATAAACAACTCCATAGCCACCAGACCCAATGATGTCTTTGTTAGTCAGTTTTTGTGTCTTATGTAAGACTGCTTCGGATTCGAGAGATTGCAGCAATGAAGATCTAAAGATTACCATCTTCCCTTCTGCATTATCCAATCAATGTATATTAGAAAGTCTTGTTTTCTCTCTAATTAAAGAAGTAGGGAAAAAAAATGAAAAAAATCATTTTTTTTTCTAACCATTTTCATAAATCATGTGCTTCCTTTTCCATCTTTTGTATAGAAGTACAGAGATCAAGATCTTGGATATCACGAAAGCTATGAAGCATATTGTTGAAGATAAAGCTATAACCAGGAACTTCCTCATTTTGTTGCTACATAAAGTGATGCTGAAATTTGAAGATCATAGAAACAAAGTTTGGGATTATGGTCTCTAAAATTCTGTCAGAAAAGTAAGGATTGAGAACAATTTGAAAAGCTTGCTGCATGAAATATGCAAATTAGCTTTTTTTTTTGCCTTTAATTTCTTCTTAACTGAAACAAAATCTCAAACAGAGAAAAGAATCAAAAGAGGAAGAAAACTCACAGTAATTCTCTGAGTATTACTTTGATTTATCCAAGAATTATCTTGGAGAAGGACATAGCTGCTATCTTCACATCTTGATTAATTGGACAAAAGTTCTGAAAACTTGCTCTGATCTTCACTTTTTCAAGTTGACTCTCTCATGAACTCTGAATTTTAGTTTCCATTTGAAGAATCTGCAACTTTTTCCACAATGGTAAGTGAAGAGAAAAGAGACATTGAAAGTTCATAACCACTTTCTCACTTGTGAATCAGAAGAAAGAAAGATCACAGAACATTTTGAAAACTAAGGTACATTATTGTTATCATGAAAGGTTTTGAAATGATTGAAAATTTGAAATTATAGGCCTAACTTTCTGGTTTTAGTTGAGCATATTATATTGCTTGTTTGTGTGTAATGAAATACATTAATGACACCCCATGTAGCAATGTCCTTTATGGAAAATAGATTGGTGAGTGTTGAATTTATTGAATATAGAGAACCTAGCTGTCAAAATTAATGTCTGTGTTACTGTTCTAGGTGTGAACACACTTGTACTTTTGTGGCATCTTCTAAGTCTTGTTGGTGTGAATGGGTTTTATTGTCACATCTGTGTTATGTTTATGATATGGGAATGTTCCTGACTCCATGGCTGTTTATAAAAACTCAAGAGAAGAGAAGGATGGGAACAAAAATAAAGTAGGGGAGGTAGGTCAGCTAGAAAAGTGGAAAACTAGCTAAAGTTTTATTTTATTTTAAGATTTAGCTTCTTTTTTTATTTCTATAATAATAGAAAATTTTAAATTATTGATATATCCAATACATTATAAATATAAAAAAGTTTATTTTCTTAATAATATTTTGTAAAATATTTCTTTATATATGCTTATTAAAAGGTGTCTTTACTCTTTAGTACGCGAAGAAATAGCAAAATCTAAGCCTTATGTAATGATCTCGTGAATGCTTTTAAAGTTGGTTTTCTTTTTCTTTTTTTTTTTATTTATTGAATGTTGTCACTTATAATTTTTTAAGACAAAAAAACAACATAATATATTAATTTAAAGAAAAGTACAGGTAATCAATATTTTTCTAACCAACAAATTAATTAACAAAAAATAGAACATCTATCACTACTGTTTATAAAATATGCAAAACCTAAAGTAATTAACAATCAGTCAACTTTGTATTTTTTAAAAATAAAATATTTGAAACCTAAAGACATCCAATTTTAGTTGGTAGGAATTTTTATTGATTACCTAACATTGTTGTTTAAATACTAACATAAATATATAATAGTTACAGGAAAAAAAACTCTAGATAATAAAAATTATTAATATATAACATGATACTAGTGTTATATATTTTTTCCAAGAAAAAACGTATTATTATTTAAATAATATTACATGTAACATTGTACACTTTCGTACATATCGTTTATAATACGAAAAAATATAAACATTGGCACATAAGATTAATTCTATTCCTTATTCGGCAAAATGAATGCGTTAAGAACTTGCAATATAACAGAGTACATAACAAAATCACACGAATGAAACTTAAAACTAAGAAAAGAAGGAAAAACAAAACCAAATAAAAAAAAAAAAGAGTAATGCTATTCAACACTTTTAGGTCAAGAAAAGATATTGAAAAGAAGCTAACAATTTCAATTTATATTGACAAGTAACCCAACACTTTTAGCTCGTAGAGCAGCACTGTACTTTTAGCCCGAACTTATCAGAAAGTGACACCAAAGATGGTAAACAACCGTAGCACTCTCTAGACAGAAACATTCACAAGAGAGAGAACTGCAAAGAACTAGTTCTGCCTTGATTAAATGATTTATTATTGGTGTGATTGCTGATGTGTTTTCTTGCCGGCTTTCCACAACTTGCGAGAAACAAAGGGTCCCAAAATGGTCAACATACCGAAGGTGAAAGCGATTCCCCATCCAAGACCCTTGCTGCTGTTATCAGGTTCTATGGTGGCCAAGTTCAAGCCATATGTGAACGACAAGGCATATAGGCAAAACAGTATTGCGTAATTCATGCCCGACTCCAATAATATGTAAATCATGGACCAGAGGCTAAAATAAAAGCCTATGGTGTTGCCAATAACAAAGTACAGAAATAATTTTTGCTTCTTGGTAGCCAGTACCGATTTTCCTGCCTCATGCTGATCACTGTCATCCTGCCATAGTCCACCTGGTGGGGTAATCATTGCCTGATAGGTTGCTGTTGCTATTAGTGCAACTACCGCCATGTACAGGGTATTTCGAACATCATCAATTTTTTCCGCCAAATTTGTGTTTGATTGCTCAACATGACGCTCATATCTGTTGTTGTTGGTGGTGGTGATTTCCATGTTCACTACTATTACTATGATTTTGTGTAGGGAAATTAAAACGAAATTAGTTTGTCTAAATAGACCAGAAAATATTGACTAAAAGTTCTGCTAGTAACAAAGTCATCGACTCCGATCCATTAATAGTCCAAGGACGTTCTACTCATCAACAAGCTAAGCATGCTAAGTTTCTAAGTAGTTGCCGATATAAGTATTGGAATAATAGTATGTTCAAATGATCAATAGTATCCAATCTATTATATGATTGGTTCTAGAGTAACTTGACAGTGGAAGATTGTTAAAAATAAATAACAGGACGGCAATCTAATCTATTATGTCTATGTCAAAGAATGTTATTATTATGATGATTACTTGATTAGTTTTATACATTTATTTGAATTCAAATCTTAAAAATAATAAAAGAATATGAATTATATAAAATATTATAATATCATTTACAAGATAATATTAACAATAACAATAACGAGCTAGCTGATAGCCAGGGTAAACAGGTTGACTTGTTTATTTATTTATTTTAAAAGATAAACAAAAACTAATTTTAGACTAAATATTTGAACAAAATGGAATTTTTAGCCAAACACCTTTTAAAAAAACAAAGTGTATTTTAGAAATCGAGTTTTATGGTTGTATAAGAAAAAATATATAAAACATGTTGAATTTAAAAAAATCAAAACAAATAAATAAATTGGGCAGCACGATTAATTCCAGATAACTCGTTTAATTTCCTATTTTTTGGATTAATCAGACTCAACCGTTTAGTCCGCATTTTTTAGAAGTCTATTTTTTAAGAAAAGCCCGCGCTCTTTAAAATGTTTGGGTTGACTCAATGAATTCGATTGATTTTGATTGTTGCATTTACATATTTTTATACAATCAATTCATTTGATTTTTTTTCATATGAAAATAATATTATCCTATATAGCGTGCCACAAAAGGTGCTCTAAAATCAATTATTAGTTCAATGAGAATGGAAATAAATGACCACGAGATAAAGGTATATGTTTTATCTCATAAAAAGCCGCTAAATTTTTGTAAATGTGAATTTGTTAATAATTATGTTATTGATTATATTACCTTGAAAATTTTATTTGGATTGTATCACATTATAGTAAATTTTGTTGAATTTTATTACATTATGTTATATATATATATATATATATATATATATATATATATATATATATTTTTAAAAAAAAAAAATATAATATCTATGAATATTTTCGGATATCCATCTATTTTGCTGGATAATTAAATAAAGACCCATAAATAAAAGAAATGAAAATACTTTTATAAACAGGTAAGAAAGATTAAGAAAATAAATAAAATTAATAACATTTATAAATAATATATTTGTAAATTTTTAATCTCAATTTGTTACATATAATACATGCATAATAATTTTTCATATCTTATTTAATTCAAATTTATTAATTCTATATATTCTAATTTTTTCTTTACTTTTCTATATATTATGAATGTTAGATAATGTATAAGACTTTTATTTTATTCTCAAATAACACAGCGAAGGAGGAGGAGAAGACGATGATGATGCAAAAGAGGAGAAAAAAGAAATTTGATTTTATTTTTTAAATAAATGCAATTCGTTTTTTAATGAAATTTGATTTATTTTTTTAAAGAAATTCATTTTATTTTTTCTTCAAAATCAATTCATTTTTTTTTTACAAAAAGGAGGAGGAAGAAGAATAGAAAAAAAAAGAACATACTAATGAAGAAGAAGAGAGAAAATGGAGGAGAAGAAGGAGGAGGAGAAGAACATGGAAGAGGAAAAAGAAGAAGAACACAAAGACGAAGAGGAAGAAGAAGAAAAAGAGGAGAAGAAGAAATCTGGTTATGTTTTTCAACGAAATTCACTTCGTTTTTTCTAGAAAAATTTGGTTCGTTTTTTTTTATATATTTTAAAAAAAAACAACAGAGAATGAGAAAGAAGGAGAAGAGGAGGAGGAGAAAATGGAAAAGGAGGAAGAAGAAGAAGAGGTCGATGTTGATGGCGACGACAGCATTGACAATGACAACGACGAAGGTGGCTACAGCGACAACGATGCCGGCAGCGACGGCATTGGCGGTGACGACGAAATAGCATGAAGTAAAAAAAAGAGGATGAGGAGGAGAAGAAGCCACTACAACAAGAAGAAGAAGCACATGTTTTTATGCTCCTTTAGTGAAAATGGGTTGAAAATATTTGATTATGACTTGGTTGTGTAAAATATATGTATGTATAGCATTATTGATTTTTTAAGTATTGATATCAAATTTAGAATTTTATAAATAAAATATAAAAAAATGTTTATAATAGGATATTAATGATAATACTAAAATAATGAATATTATTCAAATAATAAATTAAAAAATAAACAATATTTTTTAAAAATTTATAGAATTAATTTATTAAAAATAATAGAAAAGCGGTTGAACAGGCACTGTCTGTGATGCCGCTAGTAACAATATATAAAGGGAATACTAGAGTTTGACCTTGATTTTGGTGTCCAAATTTTTTGTACTAATTTACCCTAAAAGTAATCAATTAAAAAGGGGGGCGAATCTCATTTCTTTTTTTATTCAAATAAATCAGAGTTATCTGCGATTCCTGGAAACAGTCCCCGAGCCCGGCTAGGCCCTGGTTGGGCTCTGGCTGTATCAGAAAAAGAATAAATAAACCACAAAAAATGGAATAGGAATAAAAAAAGAAATATAATAAATAAAAGAGATATTATTCTAATATAAACATTAATAGACTAAACGTAGAATGAAATTATCAAAAAATTTAGATAATGAATTTCATTCAATTAATATGAAACAAATTAAGACATCTCTTTGTGCATGATTTTATATTATGTTTTGTACTTTTTTCTCTAATTGGATTAAGACATAAAACATTTTTTTAAAAAAAAATTAGGTTTTAAGAGAAGAAGAATGAAATAAATACTTAGTTGGAAATTATTAACAAACAATATTATTTTTAAATTATTTTAATTCTTATTTTTAAATTTTATAATTTTAAAACTGAAACTGAATGTTAAAAAAACATGTTTCATAATTCTTTATCAAAATTATATAGGAAGATAGAGTTTTTCAAAAATAAATTTTTATATATGTTACAAATTAAAAAGGATGGATAATAAATAAAATTAATAATATTTTCATAACTAATAATTTTTTTAAATTGTGTTTGTAAATTTTTATAATGATAATATAGACTATTAATTGCAAAAATATTTTTGTCAAAATTCAAGCATCCAATAGCACATTCATAATCATATTCAAGATTATGAATTTATGATGATAGTAGAATGGCTATTAACTCAAGTATATATTAGAGAAGGTTAATAACTATAATAATAGTACATGGTTATATATATCGCATGAATAATGACTAAAAATGTGAAGTGAAATGAAAATCAAATGCATAAGTAAAAATTTCACGATTATATATATCGCATAAATAATGGCTAAAAATATGAAGTAAATGAAAATCAAATGCATAAGTAAAAATTTCACAACAAATACTTTTCGACTTACAAATGTACCCCTGGTCATTTAAAAATTTACAAATATACTCCTGACCTTTACAAAATATACAATGATCCTCGATCTTCAAGTAAACGGTACAATGATGCCATTTCATAAGTTTAACTCTTCCGATTGTAAAGAAAAAAAAAAAGGGAAAGAGAGTGAGAACATGAAAATAGAGAATATATGAGCTAGAAGGGGAATGAAAAGAAGGAGAAGAGGGTTTTACGATCTATTGAGTCAAACTTACGAAGGCGTGTCATTATGCAATTTATTTGAATGTCAGGAATTTTGTGTATTTCATAAAAATCACGGTACATTTGTACAATTTTTAAAAGGTGAGCAACAAATATATTCCTAACAATTTTGAAATAATAATTATAGACAACCAAACATTTTTAGCAACAAAGTCCAACCAAGTTCAACAACTCCACACACTTTTCGCGTTTTCAATTTCTACAACTTCTCCTTCTTCCTCCTCCTTATCATAATTATTTTGCTCCTCTTTTCTGTAAACTCCTGGTGCTTCTTTCGAAGACGACGATGGCAACGACGGCAACGACAAGGAGAAAGAGGAAAAAAATGAGGAGGAAAAGTACGATGACGTAGAATCAGAGAAGAAGAAGATGAAGAAGGAGAAGACGGAGGAAGAGAAGGCAACGGCTATGACATTGGCGACAAGGACGAAGAGGAGGAGGAGGATGATAATAACAGCATTAAAGTGATAAATATTAATCAATTAATAAATTAAAAGAATAAAAAATATATTCCTAAACATTATAATAATTAGGAAAAAGTATTCTTTTTCCCATAAAAGTTTAATATGAAAATTAATTTTGTCATAAACTTTTTTTTCGTCTCAAAATTGCCATAAAAGATTCTATTTCACATTAAAAAGACCGAAAATTAATTGTGTTGACAGAAATATTCTTCCTGTTCCTGAAGACCAAACTTCTTTTTGAGAAAGGAAATCATATATCCAGGCCACGCACATACAATTATTTGGACGAAGCTTCCAAATACGGTTACCATTGATTCAATATACCAGAGTAAGTTCCTCTCCTTAAATAGTGTTTTGGAAGCTGTTATTATTGAAGCATTTATATTATTCTTATTATTTTATTATTATGTTTTTGTGATTGTTAAATCTGAGAAGTTAAAGCCGAGTTCAATTTACCAGAGATGTTCAAATGATGAATTATGGCAAGTCCGTGGGAGCCTACAGAAGCATCTCTCTCTTTTTAAAAAATAAAAAAAGCACTACTGCATTTTAAGTGATTCATGCTTATCATTGTGAACTAAATTTTCTACAGGAACAAATATCCACATTCTTACATTAGGGAATTATTGGATCTCCAATATCTTAAATCTTTATTTACACCGATACTATAAAAAAAAAAAAAACTGACGACGGGGAGGATAACGAAAACGATGTCGATGAGAACGAAGAAGACGGGCACAACCAAGTGGTCCCTTAAGAAAGCGTGAAGCCGGAGAAGCCTAAGAAGTGGGGAGGAGTTCTAAAAGGTGAAAGATGCAAGCTTTGGTGAAAAGGAAGGGAAAGATGAGAAGGCCATTGGTGAGTGGTGGCCGGAGAGGGATGCCGGAGATCAGGGGGAATGGAAGGGAAAAAAAGAACGAAGAGTAATGATAGTGAGCGTGTGAAGAAAAAGGAAAAAAAAGTTTTTCTTTTGCCTAAGTAATTAGGGGCAATACGGTCAAAATATCTTTTTAATTAAAAAAATATTTGTGGCAATTTTGAAAAAAAATGTTTGTGAAAAAATTTATTTTATCTTTAGAGTAATAATAGTACTTTTCTCTAATAATTAATATTTTAAAATTAATAGAAAAAGTGACTGAATAGTTAGGATAGTATCTGTGAAACCGCTGATCGATGCAATATTCAAGAGATTAGTTATTCAGCTTTCGACATAATGAATATGTGATGCACACCGAATAAAATAAACCAACTAAAAAAAATGAAAATATTAAAGACATTTTTTATATACTCACCAAAAAGAAAGATACTACACAGAAAAAACCATTATGATAACAATAATTTTAAATATATATTTATTTGTTCAAATTAAATTAAATTATTTATTTTTATGCCAAATTAAAATATTTTTATATGATTTTATTTAATATCTAAAAAATTATTTAATTTACTTGGATAAAATAAAATATATATATAAGATTATCCTATAATAATATTTGAAAACATGGTTATCGTATAATTCAATGCATAACAAAATCGCACGAATGAAACTTGAAACTAATATATAGGATAAGTACTTTATTTCTATTAAATTAAATTATTTCATGGGTCGTCATATTTTTATTAAAATTTTAATTAGTTGTTTATATGTTTTTAGGGTAATACTAGATGTATCATTGTACATACATGTACATACTATCTAGTAATATATGCTAATATTTATATTTTTCGTATTACTAAATGACGTGTATAGGTGTGTACAATGATACACATAAATTTATTCTTTCTTTTATTAAATTTTTATATGATATTAAATCTTTGTGTGATAGAATATTATATTAAATTTAGTATGAACCTAATTAAAAATTTTAATATTATATTGAAACGAAAAAATATAGAATTCTTACAAATTTAATAAAACTATCGAGAAATTTTTATTATCGTCGTCAAAATAAATAAATAAATAAATAAAGAATCATGCTTTGGTGTTAGCTTTACAAAATTCTACTTTCGTGGCAGCTTGCATGCACCATCCTTCGTCATCATCGTCACTCACTCAGTAACTATTTGAGGTTTGATTCATTCTCTTTCTTTTCTTGCTGCTACGATCACTCTACTTTTCGGTTTAGATCAGCCCCATTTCCTTTTTGTCTTGTTTATAAGCTATCAAATTCTTTCATCTGAATTCTCTTTTGATTTTCATACTCTAATTTTGGTACCTCATTTCAGTTTGAAAGCAAACCCTTAAGTGATGGACGCGGCAACAAGTAACTGGAGAAATCAACTAGAGCCTCAAACCCGCAAATTCCTTCTAGAACATATGTAAATCCTAGGGTTTGATTTCTTTTCTATGTTGCATGTTGCAATGGTTTTGTCTTCTCTCTAATTCATGGTATTATCCCTCCATTTCACAGAATTATCAAGTTAAATTCGGTCATCTTTCTGGGGATTACGATGAAGACCTTGAACATCGAAAAATTGCTCAGAGCATTGAGCAGAAAAGTTATGCTGGTGCTACAACCCAGGTAAGTTCATAATTTGGTTGCTCTTTTTTTTTCACCTCTTAGATTTTGCTCTGATTTCTTTTGTGGCGCTTAATTTCAGATTGATTATTTTAATAAAATAGCTTCGAAGATTCTTTTATTGGAGAGTAAGTTTCGGAACATTGCTGTCAACTTATATATCCAATTGGATTACTAGGTATTAGGCTCTGGACTAGCCGATTTAGGATTTTTCGAGTATAATCATCTTCAAATTTTCTGTTTTTATCATATTTCATGATGCATGTTGTAAATGCTGTGTAACCGTCTTGACCATCAGCATCTCTTGCACTCAGAATTTTGTTCATTTGTGCATAGATTGATTTTCATAATAGTTAATCTTTTCTTGTATGTCTTTAGCAAATGCATGAATCTGTTGATTATCTAGATAATGTTTTGTTCACATGTTCTAATACTTTAATTTAATTATTTTTCTTACAATTTGCAATGATTTAAATGTTCTATCCTTTGTACTTAATGTAAATTTACTTATACTGTTAATTGGAGCCTATTCATGTTGGCTATCCTTTTACAGAAGCAAGAAAAAGAGAATGGAGATATCAGCTTCACCCTGATTCTCGACAAAGAATTGTCAACAAAATGTAAATTTCATCTTATGTTGTATTCGGTTCGAATAGCCTTTGTTTTTCCTGCATTTGCACATCATAGGTTTATCATAGGGAACTAATTTGATCACAAAAGCTTGCATTTTAGCAGAAGAGCTATGTATCCGGCTTGATTCATTCCATTAATTCTTGTTTTTATTGAGTACTAAATCCTATTTTGTTTTGTTAATTATGAGTACGTAGGTACTCCTGTTGATTCTGTAATACACTCACTTCCATTGGGAGCTCTGTGAGTGAGTTGAACTGATCCAAAAAAAGTTGAGAAATTTATTTGGCAAAATATATAAATTTTTCCTTTAAATTTAGTCCTGTAGATACCGTATCAAATAAGCTGCTACTTTGGGATAAGATTAGGTATTTGGCTTCTATCACTAGGTCTTTTAAAAGAGATGTCCACTACTGTTTTACTGTAAACATAATATATTAACTCTTTATTCTCTTTAAAGTTAGGGCGTAACAATAGTTTATATTTAGTAACTATGTTATCAACTTTTTCATCATCATCAATTCTGTGAGTTTTAGTAAGTTATTGCTGCTGCTAGTCTATGGTGGACGAGCATGTTTGAATTCATTTTTTGGTAATCATGTTCTCTCCTTTTGGATCTGAAAATATCAGTTGCTTTAATCTATTAAGCTGCTCCCCTTTTTTCAGAACGGAGACATTAATAAGATGCAGTTCTGTTTCTGACTCTGAGGGATCACAACTTCGAAGGATTGCCCAAAGTTTTGAGGAGAAGATTTTTACAATCGCATCCAACCAGGTATATACTTAAGAGTAACAATGGTCTCATAAGTTGCCTTTTTTCTTATTGTCACCTATGCAAACACAGATATGGATGATGGAAAATTGATTGAATGTTTTATTCCCTTATTTCAGAGTGATTATCTTAGGAAAATATCCTTAAAGATGCTTACAGTTGAGACTAGATACCGGCATAGCCATGGACCCCTATCAAATCAGCTTTGCCTTTACCATGAACGTGCTAATCCAGGTAACTAAGTACCTGTAATAGAATTCTAATGTTCTGTTAAAGCGCGGTTATGTATTCAGAAGCTTGTTTAGATCACCGTATCTTTGCTCTTTTAGTAAGTAACTAAGTATCTTGGCTATTCTTTTATTTATTTGTATTTTGGTAGGAATTGTCACGCAGCCTCAAGTTCACAATCCAGGGCAGGAACATCATATGCCTTTACATATGCAGCCAGGCCAGCAGCATCATCTATCTCAGAACATTGAAAACAACATTGGTTAATTGCCTGTGATACCCGGTGATACAAGTCATGTATCCCTGTGTTTACTATATTTTTATTTCTTAGATTCATGTTTGTCGTTGGAAATGTTTGTATTATCAAGAGGATATGTTGTATTAGTATATTTTTGTTATTTAAAAAAAGTTTGTTGTAGAATTTTATAGGAGAAAACAAGTTTAAAATAGTGAAAAAGGGGTTTCATGGCTTTTTTTTTTATATATATATATAAAAGAAATAAGCATTTTAAACTTTTTCATGTTTGCGGATATCGGATTGATCTTGTGTACACCCCTAAAATTCTTATCAGTCCTTCCATATAGATGAAAATATGATGTGGTTACTGTTTTGTTTTAAAAAAATAATAGTTTGAAGAGTAATTTGAATATAGATTATGTGTCCAACATAAAATTTGTTAGGGACTGAATCGGAGTATCACTCATTGTCAGTCAGTCACCGTTAGCCCTCATCTTCCAACTCTTCTTGCTTTCTCACCAAGAGTCCTACTCTTACCCCTACCTCGCCTGCCGTCGTTGAAAACCGAGAACGTCTCGCCCTAGGCTCCGATATAAACCATCGGTGACTGGCGAGTGGCGATTACTCTGCAACTGCATGACTGCACCACGCCAAACCTCAGCCATGTCTGCAGAGTCGAGTTGCTCCTTCCTCCATCTGTTCAGAGTTTAGGTAATTGGTATGGCTGTTATTTGTTATGGATACTTCCCTTGTCTGCATTTTGAGTTGAGTTGTTAATTAGAATTTAGAAATAGCATTTAGAAAATCTTTTTCCTTTGAGTTGAGTTCAGAAGATTGCTTAAATAATGTATCTTGCTCTTTTAGTAAGTAATTAAGTAACTTGCAAATTATTTTATTTATTTGTCTTTTTGCCAGCAGCACCCTCTATCTTAGATCATTGAAAATAAGTAAATAACATTGTTTACTTGGCAGTTTTTGGTCTAGTCTCTGCTCCCATTCACAATGTTGCCCAGAATTCAGTGAGGAACACTATTGGCCACAGTTACAATATGCAAAACCTCCAGATTCTGCAGCAATCTATGTACCATTACCAAGGCCAACAGATTCAACAACTACATTTGACACAACCTCCAGTTAAAATCTCAGGTGCTGCAGCAGCAGTGGCAGCAACAACAAAAGCCGATCCTTCTACAACCAAGTCACTTGCAATCTTATCAGTCAAGTTCAACCAAGATACAACATGCCCAGATGCTTGGGCCTGCGAATAGTTTTGCCGAAATGCAGCAGTCACAAAGATTGCTTGCACAGAAGAAGAATCTTGAAAACCCACAACAGCCACCTTGTATGATAATCTCATTTCATCAATTGAAACAAGTGCCTTGTAATTTTCTATTTCTCCAGGGTTTACCTTCCATAAGTGTTTTGTTCCTTGTTTAAAATGCTTAGGGTGGTCTTAAGATATTCTGTGGTGGTACATTGTGATACATGTCATGTGTTAGCTTGAGTTTTGGGTTATATTGAACAACACCTTTACTCCATAGACTACAGAAAAATAACCCATATGTTAATCACCATATCTCATGAAGATGTATGTTACAATGGACAGAATATGTTCTTTGAATTGCAAATATCTGCTGCTTTTTTTTCGTTGTTGTTGTATTTGTGATATGTATTGAAGTTTCTATGTATTCAACTGCACAAACTGGACAGCTAAGTAAGGGTGTTGGCAAGAAATGTACCAAAAGGTAACATATATATACACCTTATATTAACACTTTTTATTTCTTCTGATAAAAACTGGGGGAAAAGGATGGGTTGTTTTTTTACTAAGATGATTTCAACTTACATATCAAGACCTTGAAATTGGATCCATATGAAAAGAAGATAATGATTTTCATAACTTAAGTAAATCTAAGAAAGCCAAGGCTTCAGGGCGGCTTGGACAGTGTCCAAAACCTCATATGCACGCATCGAGCATTCGCAATGCAGGAGAAAATGAGAAACAAGAACTTAGAAGGTACAAAAAAAAGCAAGAGTAGAGGAGAGTGTGCAAAGTTCATGAGGCCTCTATGGATGAACCCCATCTTTTTCCTCCCAAACTATAGCTTGGAATCAAAGTTCTGTTCAGACTTAAACTTGTCAATTGTCAGACATGAGTTTAGGGAATACTGATGATATGATAAAGCCACAAGACTCTCAATGTTCATAACAGAATGTTAACCGTTTGATTGAGTGCTTTTGGGAGTGTTTTAGAAATTTCACCTTATTGCACTAGCTTTAGTTCTTAGAGTTAATGAAAGGCATGTAATACTTCATTATTTCCTCATTCCTAATCAAGTAATCATATTATTTAATAAAAGACATTAAAGGGGATATGGAAAATAAAGCAAGATCCAAGAGGCAAATGATTTAGTTCTTCAAATCAAGAATCAAGAATGTAAAGAAAGGGTGATACACTGAATTAGTGAGAAGAGCAAGTAAGTAGAACCTAAGCAAAATTCAAGCTGCATCAAAATTAATTAAACTCGGTAAATAATTACTTATTTTCAATTAAAAATTTTATTTTAAACTACTATAAATTGAATTCATAATAATTAAAATATAAAAATATATTTTTAATTTATTTGTAATTTTTTAATGAATTTAAGTTAGACTTAAATATAAAAATGACTTCTCATCCTAACCTCTCTTTTGTTTTTTCTTTTTATTGTGATGGTCAAATAAATGGAAAAATAAAGAAAAGGGAAACGGTGCATACCATATGCAAACGCGTGTGCCTTAGAAATCAATCAGGCTTTGGCTTTTGGGTTTACAAAATTCGATTCTCGTGGAACCTGCATCATCATCATCATCATCATCATCAGGTACCGTTTGAAATTTGATTCATTCTATTTCCTTTTTCGTAACTGCTACCCCCTTTTCCTTTTAATGATCAAAGCTTTGGAGGTGTTTGTAGCTATGCAATTCTTTCATCCGAATTCTCTTTTGATTTGCATACTTTAATTTTGGCACCTCACTTCAGTTTGAAGAGCGAACCCTTAAATTCATCAGTCATGGACGCAGCAGCAAGTAACTGGAGAAATCAATTGGAGCCTGAAACCCGCCAACTCCTTCTAAAAAATATGTAAGTCTTCTTAGGGTTTGATTTCTTTTCTATGTTGCATGAATGGTTTTGTCTTCTCTTTAATTCATGGTATTATCCTTCCATTTCACAGAATTACCAAGTTAAAGTTTGGTCATCTTCCTGGGGATTATGACGAAGACCTTGAACTTCAAAAAATTGCTCATAGTATTGAGCAGAAAAGTTATGCTGGTGCTACAACCCAGGTAGCTTCATAATTTTGTTGCCCTTTTTATTCACCCTTTCGATTTTGCCCTAATTTCTTTTGTTCTGCTTAATTTCAGGCTGATTATTTTGACAAAATAGCTTCCAAGATTCTTTTGTTGGAGAGTAAGTTTCAGAACTTTATTATTGACTCTAACGAATTCAATTACTTGGCACTGGCACTAGGCCATTTCGGTTTTTCCGAGGATGATTCTTCTTCAAATTTTCTTGTTTTATGATATTCCATAATATATGTTGTAAATGCGGTGTAACCGTCTTGACCATCAGTATCTCTTGCACAAAGATTTGATTGGTATTTAAAATTTTGTTCATTTTTGCATAGATTAATTATCATAACAGTGAATCTTTTCTTTCATGTCCACGGCAAATGCATGAATCTGTTGTTGATTATCTGGATACATGGTTCTAGTGCTTTAATTTATTTTTCTTACAATTTATAATAGTTTCAAATTATTTAAATGATGTATCCTTTATACCTTAGATAATGTAAATTCATTTATACCATTAACTTGAGTTTATTCATGTTTGGCCATCCTTTACAGAAGCAAGAGAAAGAGAATGGAGGCATCAGCTTCATCCTGAATCTCGACAAAGAATTGTCAACAAAATGTAAATATCATCCTTGTGTTGTCTTTGGTGATCCGAATAGCTTTTGTTTTTCCTGTATTTTCAATTGAAAAGGAAAAGGTCATAAATCATATTTCCTGTGAGGTTTGTCATGTGGAACTAATTTGATCACGAAGCATGCATTTAAGTTGACCGAAGAAGATACAAATATTTGGCAAAATATACAAATTTTCCTTAACTTTGGATTGTTTGGTTGGGGTTTGCTTCTGCAGTCCTGTAGATACTGCATCAAATAAGCAACTACTTTAGGATAAGATTAGGCATTTGGCTTCTATTTGGTCTAAAGCACTAGGTCTTTTAAAACAGATGTCCATTACTGTTTTACTGTTTATGGTTTGGGTAGCTTTATTGCATCAATTTATTCTTTTCTTTAATTTTTAGGAGGGTTTATTATCCTCTGTTCCCCCCAAGAATATCATACATGAGGTGGTCATTGATAAAAGGGGATCTATGGGTAAACATTCTTCCTGTAGACATAATATTTGTACGATAGAGTTCAATGGCGTCGTTTGGTCTATGTAGCCGACCCCATCTAGCAGGATAAGACTTTGGTGTTATTGTTTTTGTTGTTGTATTATTCTTTGTTCCCTTTGTATTTTTCTGCCGTTTGGCTGAATAGATGTCTTCTAGTGAAAACTGTGTTAACAGTTTAACACTAATAAACTATATAAAATTCCATTTTGATATATCACAAAGTATTTTTAACTCTTCATTATTGTTTGAGTTTTGACATACCAATATACTATATTTTGTAACCGATACTGACCGTGGAGGGTAACAAGTTTATCAATTCATTCATAATCTCTAATTGAGTTTTATAGCAAGCTAGTGCTGCTGCTAGTCTGTAATGGATGAGCATGTTTCATTTTTTTTTTTTTTTACAATTATGTTCTCTCCTTTGTGGTTCTTAAAATATCAGTCACTGTGATCTAACTATTAAGCTACTCTGGCTTTCTTCAGAACGGATACATTAAGAAGGCATGTTCCTGTTAGTGGCCCAGACGGATCACAAGAACTTTGGAAGATTGCCCGAAGGTTTGAGGAGAAGATTTTTGCAGCCGCATCCAGCCAGGTATATACTTACGAGTAATGGTGGCCTTGCTCATTTCCTGTTTTCGTTTATCATTTCCTATGCAGCACAGATACGGTTGATGGAATACTGACTGGATATGTATCTCCTTATTTCAGAGTGATTATCTTAGGAAAATATCTTTAAAGATGCTTACCATGGAGACTGATTCCCAACGAAACCATCAGCTTGGCCTTAACAATCAACCTGCTAATCCAGGTGATTGATTTGTTGGGAAGGCAGTAATTCTTGTTGCATGTAGAGTCCTTAATATTTAATGTTTTCCTTCACTAGATGATACAAACCCGAGGCAGCATGGGAGCAGAAACAGAAGAATGCCAGCATGGACTGATGACTATCACATGGGCTAGCAGTTGAAACAATTGTCAGTTAACGGTTAAAATAGTTTTATGTTGTGACTGGTTCAACTGTAACTGCATAACTGTTTTGCACACCTTCTGTTAAATTGGTATTTGGTCCCACTAAGTTTTTGTCAAGTGCTATTAAGCTCTGTATTTAGAATTCCAGCTTTAGAAACCAATGCTAATACTATCCTTGTTCATCTTCTTATTCAAATTATTGTCTAAATAGTTGCTCCTTTTACTAAGTGTTTCCGATTTTTATTCGGGATGCAGGAGTGACTCCGTGGCTTGTATTCACCAACAACTCCAATGCGATGGTCCATGTGCATGTTTCAAACTTTGATGTACATATATCAATAAACTTTACCCCTTTCCTTACATAAAATATATATCAACATTATGATTATTGTATAATCTTTGTCATTATTACAGATTTGATAATAAGATGTACTTAAAGAAATGATCCTAGATTTGGTAATAAGAAATACTCTTAAGGATTGTGAAATTTGAAAACAAAAAGGGTAACTGGTGGCAGCGTTGATGATGGAGGTGGAAGTGTTTGCTGGAAATGTACGAGATGGTGACGATGATGTGGCATATACAGGTAAACTTGTAAAAATTAATGTGAAAATTTTACATCACTAGTAAAATACAAGTATTTTAATTCGCTAAATTATTGGTGCGAAAATTGGTTGCCATTTTTTTCTTTTCTGTATTTCTTATATGTCCTTTCATTTGAATCACACAGGAAAAATATAAAATCACATTAGATAAAATTCAATTTCATTATTCAATTGACATCTAACTTTTTCCAAATCAATATTTCATTATTCCTTTGTTCCCCTTTTTTCTACCTATCTCCATTAAACTGCTAACCCATTAAAAAGTTCACAAACAAACATAAAAGTACTAAAAAAAAAAAAAAGAAAAAAACAACAAATTAAAGCTCTTATAATTTAACCTAGGTCTTAATAAGTTCAGTGACTGAAGCACTTGAAGGAGGAAACTGTGAGTGGAAGAATTTGTGAATTGTAATACTTAAAGACGATGCGACCTCCCCTAATTGGATTGCCATTGTTGACAATGCAGTCATTTTTATCAATGGCCCTTAAAATGTAGGGTGGGAATGGAACATACTTCATTGCTTTCATGAATGATCCACAATCCACATGTAAGTCAGTTATTGTAACGGGGCAAGTGTTGATAATTTCTCCATTGATCACTTTGCTTCCATCATATTTACCTTGGAATATTTTTATGTATGCATCCTTGCATTCTACTTTGGCACAATCTGCCAATATTGTAGCATTCATTCCTGAAAAAATAAAATATAAATTAAAATCGATCAATGGAAATTTTAATTTGAGATAAAATAAAGTTATTCATTTTGATTTTAATGTTATATATTTTTTGTGTCTATTTTAATGTTATATATATTCTTCTTTAAGAAAATGAGCGCAAGACAAGAAGGCAGAGTATCAAAGGAAATAAAGAAATTTAGAAAAAAAAAAACAAACATAAATCTATTACTCCTTAATTATCTTTGACACAGTCATTATTGTTAATGGATTAGTAGACACCAACAAAGTATAAACATTTTTTTAAAAAAATTTTCATTATATATTGTAGATAGTAGAAGTAGATTATTTTTATTATTATAGAATAATATTTTACCAAGGCGACCAACTTTACTTGTGTAAATTTGTGTTCTCTTTACAAAATAAAATCCCTAGATTTTACAACTACTTGCTTCAATGCTATCTTTGTAGTTGGAATACATATAAAAATCTGAAAGGGGACATTTTGCTTATGAAATACACATGCATCAATTTAAGGTTCTTTCTTTCTTTCTCTCTCTTTGTTCTTTATAACATTTCAAATACCTTGTTTGGTGTTTTGAATATATCTTCCTTCCGCATAGGCATAGCATCATTTAATTTAGTATTGTACATGTGTAGGAAACTAATCTTCCAAGACTCAACTAATTTGTGGGTGAAATTAAAGTTTCTTTTATTTATTTATTTTTTTAAAAACTAAACAAGTTTCAATACATTCAAGGCATATAGAAAGGTGCTTACTCGGGTACATATATTCAAAGTGTGTTGAGTATAAATGTTAAAATATAGAAAAACAAATTCATCTAAAATATCCATTGAATCACCATTGCATAATAATTAATGTCAGCTCTCACACATTTAAACTCCAAATTCTGGTTAGAATTTCTTTTTAAATATATAATCTGGGATTCTGCATAGCTATAAATGGATACAAAAGGAAAATATATGGAATCATTTACCTGTTCTGTCATTAAGTTGCCTTGCATCTAAGATCACAAAAAAAAAGGGATAAAAATCTGTAAGCTTTTAACCCACAAGCATCAAAAGCTAAAATAAATTCATAAACAATATACAATAGTAGATTAATTAACAAGAATAAAAAAATTTGAACATACAAAAAAAAAATTGTGATATATCAAACACCAAAAAAAAGGGAGAAAATTACTTTTAATTTCCTTTTTAAAAGAAAGAACTCAACTAAGATAAAAGAAAAATTGGTTTAGAAGAAAAGAAAAGAAAGAAAAATAAAGATGAACACATGCAAGAACCAAACCTGAAACAAAAGTGTTGAGAAGCATTAGCAGTACTACAGAGATGGCCCCGTGAGAGATCGACATGGTTACGTTTCTTTTTTAATTTGCTAAAAAAGAAGACTATAATATATGTGCTCTCTTTCCGTAATTTATATGGATTAAGAATAATAATGGTGTGTATATATACAAATATATATATTGGATTTTAGTGCCAAATGTCTTCCTATAACTAAAAGGAATTTTCTTGTTACATGTAACTTAGTTTAATTTTTGTTAATTAGGAAGAATTTGTTTTTATTAATCATCAACCCGAACCAATCACAGTTTAGGGGGAAAGAGAAAAAAAAAAAAGAAAAAGTAAGTTTGAAGAAGTATAAGCAATGAAGCATTGTTGAGAGTTCACCACACGAATGTAACAGTGTCCGGTTTTGTCTCAAACAAGAATGTAACTCTGTGTCTCTGTCCGCTTCTCTCTCTAACTGCTGTAATGCCTTCTGTTTTGAAACTGGATTGGACCGGCCGGCCGGACCAGTCCGACCGTGAAATATATATTAAAAATTGGTAAGACATAAAATATATTTATTTTTTAAATAAAAGAGAAAATTTTAGTTTAAGATTAATTGTGTTAGAGTATATTAGTATCAATTAATATCATGAGTTTATTAGATTTTAGAATTGTGAGAGAAATGTGTATCTCATAATACAATAGACTAACCTATTTATAGGTAAAGAGAGAATCATAATAATAGTAATAGCCTAATATTCTATAATTATGAGCAATATCAATCTAATAAACCCATGATACTAATTAATACTGATATATTCTAATAAATTGAATTAATTTTTTAAAGAAAAGTATACGGTGCCATCACTTAAGGAGAGCCAATGAGAATCAATGAAAAATTATATACGATAACTTTTACATTATGTGAATAATAATCTTTTTAATTTTAAATGCTCACTTATTTATCAGTTTCTTAATTGATTCCTTAATATTGGTTCGTAACATTACTCATTCTTTAATTATTACTTTATAACATACAATAGGTAATAGCATATATATGAGAGATTATGAAACTTTGGTTAGTACTGTATTTTTAATATATGTATTTTAAAATTTTATATTAGAATATATTTATATTTATTTATAATTTTATATATTATTTCATTATAAAACAATTTTACCAATTGAATCTCGATTGAACTAGTTGAACTACTAAATCAGCAAATCAATAGTTCGAAATGTTCAATAATTTATCCGGTTTGTAGAACTTGCTTCTAACTATTGCAACCAAAATGGAGGTGTGTTTGTAAGTTGTAACCTTTACAATTTATGTTTATAAATATATGTGTATAAGTTGTAATTTGATTTATAAGTAAATAAAAAATATCACATGACATAAAAAGTTAGTCAATTTTAATATATATTTTATACGCGGTTTTGCTATTTGAATAAATGATTTACTAAACCAAGTGGTTAACCAAGTGATTTACAAAAACAACCACCATTCTCACTCTCTCATTAAGAAACGCATGTAAACACGCGTTTAGAAACTGCCGCCAAACACCTTCATCTTCTTCCAGATCTGCATCTTCTTCTTCTTCGTCTGCCATGTCTTCTTCTTCTTCTTCTTCTTCTTTTTCTTAGCTTCTTCTTCTTCTTCTTCTTCTTCTTCTTCTTCTTCTTCCAGATCTGCATCTTCTTCGTTTGCCATGTTTTCTTCTTCTTCTTCTTCTTTGGTTTATGTTGTTGCTGTTGTTGTTGTTGTTGCTGTTGCTGTTTTTGTTGTTGCTGTACAGAAATAGAAATCAAAATTGTGCAGAAATATAAAGCAGCATTGCGCAGAAATATAAAGAAGCATTGCGCAGAAAACAGAAACCAATAATGCGCAGAAATATAAAGCACCATTGCGCAGAAACTGAAAGCCATAATGCGCAGAAATAAAATCTTCTTCTTCTTCTTCTTCTTCTTCTTCGTCTGCCATGTTTTCTTCTTCTCTGGTTTATGTTGTTGTTGTTGTTGCTGTTGCTGTTTTTGTTGTTGCTGTACAGACATAGAAATCAAAATTGTGCAGAAATATAAAGCAGCATTGCGCAGAAATATAAAGAAGCATTGCGCAAAAACAGAAACCAATAATGCGCAGAAATATAAAGCAGCATTGTGCAGAAACCAATAATGCGTAGAAATAGAAAGCACCATTGCGCAGAAAACTGAAAGCCACAATGCGTAGAAAATGAAAAGCAATATTGCACAAAAACATAAAGCTATAATGTGCAGAAACATAAAGCAACATTGTGCAGAAACAGAAACCAATAATGTGCAGAAACAAATTATTGGAAGTTATGTACCACTCAAATGTACTCCATCTTCTTCTTCTTCCTTCATTCCTTCTTCCAAGTCTGCATTTGCATCTTCTTCTACTTCTTCTTCTTTTTCTTTCTTTCCTTCATTCTTTCACATCTGCATCTTCATCATCATCTTCTTCTTCTTTTTCTTCTTTTTCTTCTTCTAACAACAGAAAATGAAAAAGAAAATGACGATGACAGTTGCAGAATGAACTTTAACAACAGAGAAAAATGAAAACAACAATGAATCACGCAAATCAAGCTAAGAAGATGAAAAACGGAAAGAAAAAGATTCGTTTAGTTATTTGCTTGATTGAAGCACTTGATTGACATTATATATAAGGGAATTCAACGCGTGTTGTTAATTGCTTGGCAGACCATTTAGTTAAACAAAATCACTTGGTCAGCTAGCATTTTTGTTTTATACGTGTCACTTATTATTTTTGAATAAGTAGCATAGTTGTTGATATATTTATATCTACATTCTTAAGAAATTAGTTGAAATCAAATTGATTTAGTGTAAAAAATCTTTTTTACCTCTTCAATATTATAGAATTATTATTTCAATGGCACTAAATCATACTACAAGTCCACGTGTATAAAGAATACAAATTCTTAAAAATTTATAAGTGGGAGGCATTTTTTAATTTTTGGAGTTAATTTAGATTCATTATATCATACTTTTAAGAAGCTGTTTTCTATAAAGAATAAACAAAAATAATTAACTTACAATTTCATAATTATTTTAGTGATTTTAACTTTAAAAAATTAAAAATTTAAAAAAAAAATCACACTTAACTTTCCACATTTCTTAATTTTCTCAACTATAGTTAGAGTTGTTTTTTTGTTTTTTATTTAAAACTTACCCATTTACTTTTGTGTCGTTATTTCCATGCCACTTTCTTTCTCTGGTCATTTCTACACACTTGACTTCAGCCTTTCATCCAGCTATATAAGCAGCACCATTGCACCATGGCTAGTTGAAAAATGATATGGATATTTTAAATCCTTAGGACTAAATTGTAGAAGGTATAAAATTTCTCAGAAATTAGGTTTTTACTCTATTTTTTATTTGTAATTATTCTAGGTTTTAGACATCAAATCATATTGTTACATTAATTAAAATGACTCATAAATCATTTAAAATGCGCCAATTATATATTTATTTAATTTTTACTCATACCCGCCCCAATTTTATTCTACCTTATATCTCTATTTTAGATACCATACAAAAGATCATTAAATTAAGGACCTTTTATTAATTTAATGGTGGCGGCCTTAAGCACTTTATGGAGGTAACATTGAGTGGAAGGATTTGGGGATAGGAATACTCAAAGTAGGTGCGAAAATAGCCAAGTACATCGCCATTGTTAAGAAGACATTGATTGCCACCAAGAGGCTTTAAAATGTCGGTTGGGAGTGGAACACCCGATCTCAGAAATGATCCACAATCCACACGAACGTCAACTACGGCAATCCGCACGCAAGTGTTTATAATGGCCACGCTGATCTCTTGGCTCCCAACTTCTGGATATTGCCTTATTTTTATGTACTCCTCCTTGCATTCCACTAAATCACAGTCTACTAATTGACCATTAATTCCTGAAAATATATATTTGGGGTTAATGGCTAAATTAGTTTCCAAAAGATGCATCGATAGTCATATTCGTTTTCAAAGATTTTTTCCAATTAAATTAGTCTTAAAAAATTTAAAAAGTAATCATATTCGTCATTTTGTTACTTTATTAATAATTTTTATTAACGATTGTCTATATAAAACGTTAAGTGACATATCAACGTCCTAAAAACAATTCATAAAAGTTATTTGGACAAAAATAACGTTATTTTATGTTATAACTGATAAATGTAAAATTGAATATATTCTCATTATTTACACAAAATGACGTCGTTTTTGTCCAAATAACTCTTATAATCCAAGACGGCATTGTTTTTATAATGTTATTAATATTTCATGTGCAGTTGTTAATAAAAGTTGTTAATAGAGTGATAGAATAACGAATACAATTAAATTTTAATCTTTTAAAATTAATTTTATTGATAAAATCTTTTAGGGACGAATTTGATTATTAACCTATTTTTCCAGGATTAAATTGACCATAAACTTTATATATTTAGAAAAACGGAAATGATTATTGGTTGAAAAATGTTAGTTTATCCTTTATATATATATATATATGAAACAAAAAATAGATCAACCAATATAATTAAGAACTAACCAGAAATAAAACTGTAGTTGACATGGATTAGCAGCACTAGAGGAATGACCTTGCAACACATCCACATGCTTACTTTTCTTTTCTTTTATGCTAAATAAAGAATATAATATATGTGCTCTCCCTTTCGGTAAGGTATGTATATGGATTAATTAAGAAGAGTAATGCATGGAGTTTATATATATATACACACACGTAATACGTTCTTAATTAGACAATATTTAATGTCTATCTAATTGATATATATACCTAGATATTAAAGATGTAACATATGTCACCAAGAAAAAAGATGTAACATATATTAACAAGAAACTATAGATGACCATTACTATTTAATTAATATTAGGTAACAATATTCTTATTATTATTTAATGTCAATAATTCTATGTGAACAAATAATTTTGACCAACCAAATTATTTATTTTTATGCTAAATAAAAGACTATTTTGATGTCAAATAAAACTTTATTTAGGTGCAATTTTTTTATACTATTTGACACCGAAATAATATTTTATTTAGCATAAAAATAAATCACTTGTTGAATTTAGTTAGCTAAACCCACTTATTCAAATAGTATTACCCATTTAGTATATAGAGAGTTTTATTGTTCAAATTTTTTTTTTGGTGTGTCTCCTTTAAAATTTAATATTTAGAATATTAATTAAACAAATATTAATTAAAAATAATAAATTTTATTGGTTACTTGAGTATTGTATTTTTTTTTGTGTCACGTAATATTGTATTTTAATGTATGTATAGTATTTTTTAGATAAATTTATTAGAATCAAATGGACTTTTTACTGTTATATGTAATTTAAACTGCTTATTAATCAACCGGATCCAGTCAGAATTTAAGAACGTTTTAAAATCTCTACATTTATTGAAGAGAGATAATTAAAACAATTTTTAAAATTTTTCAAATTTGAGTTACATTTAACAATTTGAGATTGCCAGTTAGATTACCCTAAAAAATAACTTTTAGAGCTATTAAAATCGATATGGGTTTTAAAAAATGAAAACATATTTAATTAGGACACCACTCGTGTAAAAGATGTCGTCTAAAACGTTTTTTGTAATTTTGTTCTACCATTAATTTTTTTAAAAAAAATCCTAATAGGTTAAAAGTAAAAATTGAAAAAGGAATAAGAATTAAAAAATAAAGAATTACTAAAAGTAAGAATTAAAAAGCACATATAATATAAGAGAAAATGTTGAGAGTCAATATTAGGGAGACAATATCATTTTTTTTTTCGCTTTCTTTTTTTACCACCCACTATTTCCCTAATTATATTCATGGGCTCCCTATTGGTCCCCTAATGTTGGTTCCCTAACATTACTCATAATATAAAATTGCAAAAACAAAAATTGAGAAATCAAGAAAAAAAGAAAATAAATAAATAATAAGATAAAACTAAATTAAAATTAAATCATCTAAAATTAAAAAATTGATATATTAAAATTTAAATTCTCAAAAATCAAAATAATATTTACGCCTTTAAAATGTTATATATAAAAAATTAAAATATTATTTTTTGTGTCTAATGAGAGATTCGAATCCGAGATCAAACCTCTTACGTATAACAGAGAAGTGATAATGCCATATACACTATAGTTCATCGATAAAAATTAAAATATTATAACTTTAATCAAAAGACAATATAAAAAATCTTTACATAAAGACGTTTTTAGCATCTTTATCGGAGTGTCTCTCATTTATTTATGTATGTTTTAAACAAGAACTTAAGTATGTGTCTGTGTCCGATTTTGAGTAAACACCATTTTCTATTCTTGATGACTCTTTTCATTTTAGACTTAGTGCGCCCTAATAATTCTAAACTCCATAGTTGCTTTTAAGCAATTACGAAATTAGACATATACACTCCTGCAACCGGCTAAAATAGAAATTGTGATTAGAATTTAGGGTTTAGGCTTTAGCGTTTATGATTGGAATTTAGGTTTAGGGTTTATGAATTATGATTTAGGATTTATGGTTTAAGGCTTAAGGTATAGGAAATATGGTTTAGGGTCTAGCTATTAGAATTTAGAATTTGAAATTTAAGGTTTAAGATTTAGGATTTGTGGTTTGTGATTTTTGGTTTAGGGTCTAAAATTATTGACTTTTGTACTAAAATAAAATAGTTATATATATATATATATATATATATATATATATATATATATATATATATAT
>JASCZI010030209.1:303412-340728 GCA_036250425.1 Stylosanthes scabra
CAATATTATTTTGATGTCAAAATAATTCTTATATATATATTTTCTCATTCTCGAACGTTATTCTTCCTCTTAAAAAATGTATCAATTTTTTTATTTTTCATCGATGTAATTGTAGAAAAATTAAATATGTAAACCGTAAAATATGTAGAAAAAGTATATAGTTATTAGAATTTAGAACAAAAAATATTAAAAATTACATTACTTAGTGAATGTTTAATTTTTTTTCTAGCATAAAAAAATTTTAATTTATGAACTAATAAAACATAAAATAGTACTAAATTAAATGGATAAAAAGCTTATCCAATTCTTTCAAGATAGATGATATGAAAGAATATAATTACTTGAAATTTTTTTCAAAATTGTAACATATAAATTCTTTAGTAATGTAGGTTTATGTAGTTTGCATCTTAGCTCATTGTCATTTTTAATTTGTGGAGTCAAAAAATTTTTTTTATTGTTCAGGAAGAATTAGGATAATAACTAATAAATTTTGTTTCTTTATTTTAAAATAAAATATAATGAGATACTATAAGATTATTTTTTAATTTAATTTTTTTAAAATTTTAAAGGCCAATAATCAATAATGTTACACCTTTTATATATATATATATATATATATATATATATAGCCTATTTCGTTAATTATTATTATGGGTGTAGATGTCACAAAGCTCATATTTTATTATTAAAATCAAGTGAAAAAAAGGAAAGAAATTAGATATGAACAAAACTCTTTTCTTTTTCCCTAAAAAATACTTTTCAATTGAATACATACAAAATTATATTTTTTCAGTACTAATTTTTTTTATAAAATTTTTGGGGGATCATGTCCCATTATCTCTTCAAAACTCCTCTACAGATGACTCTAATACCAAAGTAAGCTAGTATTTTAACCTCTTATTTAAATTTGTTGCTAATTAAACTTTTTCTTATTCTATTACTGTTCTAAATATCACGAGTGTTTAACCATTGATGATATCACTGTGTTAAAAAATTCTATATTTAATTTCCATTGCATATTATATTATGTCACTATTCTAGGGAAAGAAAAACTTTTAGACATCAAAATGTATTGTTATATTAAAATGACAAATAAATCATTTAAAAATGCACAAATTGAATATTTATTTAATTTTTGTCACAGCTTTGACCGTGAGGTCTTTATTCATGAGGTATCTAATACTAATGATACCTCAATCTTATTCTACGGTATGGACTTGTTTAGATACTATTATGAAAAATTTTTTTTTTTTAAATGATCTTTTTAAAAAGATCTTTTAAAAAAGTAAAGTAAATTTATGTTTGGATATTTTATATAAAAGCACTTATCATAGAAAATATTATATTTGAAAAAAAATAAATAGAAGTACTTCTACATTAATAAAATTACTAAAAAGGACATTCAATTGTAAATAATAAAATAAATTAACTAATTTTATTAATTCATCTCTTGTGCTAATTGATTTCTAATATTGTCTCTAACTTATTCCATCACTTGAACATCTTCTTGTGTTGGTTCCTCCGAGTGAGTTGTAGAAGTATTTGTAGATCCATTAAATGTAGGATTATTACGTTCATTTGCTTGCAATGAAACAATATCTTCAAAGCTTTGAAGAATGCTTATATCTTCTACCTCTCCTTCATTTGTAATATCCTCATTTTCAATATTCACTTGACTAGAACTTCGTCTTGAATCATTTAAAATTTTTAATTTCTTTATTTTGTGATATTAGTGATTCTCTAATCTCTATATCAAATTTTTAAGATGTCGCCTCAAAATGATAGGTTTAAATGGAATAGGGTATAAGAGATTTGTTATTTTTGTTATTAATAAAAGAGGGATAAATGGTGTCTTTTTATAATATTAATAAAGATAGTTTTGTCTATTTATTATTTTAAAAATTTTTTTTGGTGAAAAAAATCTTTTAAAAAAAAATGTAAAAAACATCTTCTGAAAAAAGATATTTTTCCCATTTTACTAGTGCTTTTACTTTTACTAGTAGAAATTACTCAAATATGCTAAAAAAATAAAAAAATCTTTTTTTTTAAAAAATATTTTTTTTTAGCCAAATAATGACATCTAAATAAGCTCTATATCTCTATTTTAAATACCATACAAAAGATCGTTACTAAAAATAAAAATTAAAGCCCTTTTAGTTTAATCTAGGCGTCAAGCACTTGAAGGAGGTAACTATGAGTGGAAGGACTTTCTTACTGTAATACACAAACGGGAAAGTATCCTGATCAAGAGTAGTATTTTTATTTACAATTGGTTTGCCATTGTTGACAACACATTGATTCCTACCAATATGCTTAAGAGCGTCGGGTGTGTTGAATTGAACACGCGATTTGATGAATGATCCACATTTCACGCGAAGGTCAATTATCGGAACAGGGCAAAAGTTTGCAATTTCCACGTGGACCTCTTTGTTTTCGACATATTGATCTTGCTTTATTCTGATGTAGGACGGATCGCCGCATTTCACTAAGGCACAATCGACGATTCTACCATCATCACCATTGCTGATTCCTGATATACGGCAAAACGGAAATGATTGGTTTCAAAATATTCATCCTTTATATATATAAATGTAGCTGTAAGTCCAATATATTATTGGAAAGTTTTTCGGTATATCTCAAAAAATGAATTATATCGTATTTTATTATTTTTTAATCGTTGATCTTGATTGATTTTAATTATAAAATTAATATATGATGAAGATCAACAGTTAAAAAACGATAAAATACAGTATACCTTACTTTTCGAGATATACCGAAAAACCTTCCTATATTATTTTCACACCTAATACATTTACGCGTTAAACATAAAAATAATAAAGATTAATATAAAAGATTTAAATTAAAACAAAAATAAAAATAAAAATTATTCCTATGGAATGAATATAAGAATATATGTATATGTATGTATTGTTTTTTTTTTTTGACAGGTAAAAGATAGATATTAATTAAGTGTAGGATCATTAAGATCCAATAGGGCCAAATTACAATTGTGACTTTAAGCTTCTTCCATCCACACTAATTTGATATGGTAAAAGTTAATTTTGCGAACTCATGAACTATCCTATTACCACTTTTTTTAACATGAGAAAAATTAACTTATCTAAAACAAGATATTAAATTAAAGCAGTCAATTAGAGAGGATCCAAAATAATTACTAAATATTTTTCTATTTTCCAAATTGTATATAATTTCAGCATTATCACTTTCTATTATCACATCTAGAAAGCAACATTCATTAGCTTTTTGAAGGCCCACATAACAAGCATGAGCTTCAGTCACATGAATTGGAATGGGGTGAGGCTCCTTCCATGTGCAAGTCATAAGAATACATCCAAAAGAGTCACCAGTCACAACTCCAATTCCCACTGCTTCACCATTAAAAATTGAGGTATCCACATTTAATTTCACAAGTTGGGTTGGTGGGGGCTTCCAAGATTCAGGGCTATTTTTCCCCGGCGCTGAAGGTTTCAGATTTGAGGCATCCATAGTTTGGGCTTTGAGGAACTTATCTTGTTTTCGAATTGCTGTCTCCACCAACTCCATAGGAGTTCTATTCTTTTCTTCAAAAAGGAGTTCATTTCTTGCTGTCCATAGGGTGAGTAGGCTTGTGCAAAAGAGGCCTTGACTATGAGGATCTAAATCACAAAGCAAGGAATCAATCCATCTTGTTATATCTAATTCTGGTGTAGCAGAGGTCCTGATAGAAAATGGGCATAGGAACCAGAAACTTCTAACAAAATCATAGTCCTTAAAGATGTGAGCTTCTGATTCTTAACTCTTCCAGCATCTTGGGCAAAGAGATGTGCAACTAATTCCCCTTCTTTGCAGGTTAAGCCTGGTTGGAAGAGATTTGGATAGAATTCTCCAAGTGCAATTTAGAGCTCTCGGGTGGGATTTTGCTTTCCAAAGCCTCTTCCAATTTGGCTCATTTAGATCAGAGGAGCTACTACTTCTATTTTGGCTCTTCTTAAGTTGCATGAATCTGTGGTAAGCATCTCTAACTTTGAACTCTCCATTTCTTGTAAATTTCCAATAGAATTGGTCTGTTTGATATGTGGCTGGAAGTTGAATGTTTAGAATTTGTGTTACTTCAAACCCCAAAAAATTAGCTTTAATGATGTCTTCATCCCATTTGTTACCTTCCTCGTTCATTAAATCCTTTACCAATGCATCTCCCCCAAGATTAGTTACAGAGCTCCAAACTTTGAACTTGTTTTGTTCTGGAAGCCAAGGAGATCCCCACACTTTAACAGATCTGCCATTGCCAATTTTTCAAAGTCCTCCCATTTCTAGGATTTCCCTTGATTTTAAGATGCTTCTCCATGTGAAGCTTGGGTTGTATCCAATTTTTGTTTCTAAGAAATTAGACCTTGGATAGTATTTGGCCTTGATGACCCGAGCTGCAAGTGAATTTGGTTTTTTCATTAATCTCCATCCTTGCTTTGCAAGTAGCGCCAAGTTGAAAGCTTCAAAATCTTTGAAACCCAGACCTCCATCTTTCTTATTTGCACATAATCTGTCCCAATTAACCCAATGCATTCTTCTCTCCCCATTCATGCTCCCCCAATAGAATTTTCTAATCATGGTGTCTAAGTGTCGGCAAAGACCAATTGGGATTTGGAAGCACCCCATGATGTAGGTAGGAATTGCTTGGGCCACCGCTTTAATTAGAGTTTCTTTCCCAACCCTTGATAGAGATTTTTCTTTCCAACCTTTAAGCTGCTTCCAAACTCTCTCCTGTATGAATTCAAAGACCTCATTCTTGGATTCCCCACCAACGTAGGTAATCCCAAGTACTTAGAGTGTTGACTCACTGCCTTTATCCCCATCCAATCTTGGATCAGCATCTGTCTGTTAGTTGGCACATTTTGGCTAAATGAAATCTCTGACTTCTCTAGGTTGATCCTCTGGCCTGAAGCATTCTGGTATAAAATAAGGGTTTCTTTGATGTGAAGGATGTCTTGATCGGTTGCTTGAGAGAAGAGAATGCTATCGTCCGCAAAGAACAAGTGATTTATTTGTGGGGCATCCTTTGCTACTTTAATTCCCCTAATGTATTTGTTGTTTTGGGCTTTGATGAGCAGCCCTGAAAGCACTTCTGCACATAGAATGAAAAGATAGGGGGATAAGGGATCCCCCTGTCGAAGTCCTCTAGTAAGTTTGAAAGCTCTGCTAGGTACACCATTCAGAAGAACCGAGAAGGAAGTTGTTGAGATGCAGTTCTATATTAAGTTCACCCAATGATCCGAGAAGCCCATTGAAATCAACACCTCTTTTAAGAAGCCCCACTCAATTCTATTATAAGCCTTCGCCATGTCCAACTTGATTCCCACAAAGCCCTTTTTGCCTGAGACCATTTTCTTTATATAATGGAAAATTTCAAAAGCGACAAGTCCATTGTCTGTTATGAGTCTGTCCTGCACAAACACATTTTGGTACTCTCCCACTATCTCTAGTAAAATCTGTTTGAGTCTATTTGCTATAGTCTTTGTCACAAGCTTAAAAATCACATTACATAATGAAATAGGCCTAAAGTCTCTAGCATGCATGGGTTTCTTGATTTTAGGGATCATACAAATATGAGTATCATTAATGGGGGTTGGGTCAGCATTATTATTTAAAATATCTAGAACAGATTTTATGACATCTTTACCTACAACTTTCCACATTTTCTGGTAGAAAAGTGCTGGCATGCCATCTGGACCCGGTGCTTTAGTTGGATGCATCTGTCTTAAAGCTTGTGTCACCTCTTCTTCTGTGAAAACTTGTTCCAAAACATGTCTCTTAGCTTGGTCAATTCTGCCTTTCACTGTATCCGTGGCATGCTGGACCTCAAAAGTGTCTTCTAATTCAAACAGTTTCTCAAAAAATCTACCATAACCTCTTCAATCTTCTCCTCATCCTCATACTTGATACCTGCATCATCTTTTATCTCCTTGATCCGGTTTCTTGCTTTCCTTTGGCAAGCTTTTTCATGGAAAAGTCTTGAGTTCTTGTCCCCATGCCTGAGCCAGTTAACTCTTGATCTTTGCACCCACCAAATTTCTTCTAATCTGTTAGCCTCATCTAAATCAGCTTCAATTTCTTTTATTTTTCTGAGTGTTTCCTCATCTTGCTTGACTGAATTCAAGTGTAGAAGTTGGTTCTGCATTCTTCTGATTCTTTTCGGGATTTCCCCAAAATTTTTCTCCCCCCACTTGTCTAGTTCTTTGCTGCAACTTGCCACCCTATTATGCACTGATTCTGTGCCCCTTTCCCATGCCTCCTTGACTACATTTTCACATTCTTCATTTGTTAGCCAAGTCTCTTCAAATCTGAAGCGGTGAAGTGCTCTTCTTCTCTCCCTTTTTTCCCCCATTAGGTCCACTAAAATTGGAGCATGATCTGATTTGTATCTACATAAGTATTGCACGACAGTTTTTGGGAAAGCTTCTTTCCAATCCATTGTTGCTAAGGCTCGAGCCAATCTTTCTTGAATGTTATTTTCTCCAGCCCGTCCATTGGACCATGTGAAGGAGTGCCCAACAAAACCTAAATTAAGCAATTCGTTTGTTTGAATAGCATCTCTGAAACCTTGAACTTGAGAGTAGGTGACCGGGCTCCCCCCATGTTTCTCCGCTTGGCCAAGAATTTGGTTAAAATCCCCAAAGACTATCCATGGTTTGTTTGCATTCCTTCCCAAGTTGTTTAGAAGATCCCAACTTAGTTGCTTGTTTCCATTTTCTGGGCAGCCATAGAAACCTATTGCTCTCCATGTATGTTGAGTGTCTTCTATCTCCACTTCCATGTCCACATGATTAATAGATAATGATCTGATGGAAACCTTCACCGAATTGTCCCAGAGAACCGCAAGTCCCCCTGATCTTTGCCTCCCCTCTCCTTCACAGTTAACTCCCATGATGTTTGCCATACCACCTTTATATCTAAGCCTCATTAATTCCACTTCTTTTCTCCTTGTTTCCCTGAGGAAAACAAGGTTGGGTCTTTGTTGTTTAATGAGCTTTGTCAAAGCTCTAACTGCCCATGGGTTCCCAAGCCCACGGCAGTTCCAACTAATGATCTTCATTGGGCTCGACAGTGCTGCCTAGCAGCCACCGCCGTTGTATCTTTTGTCTGGTAATCCATCTTCTTTTCCTTGGATTCTGATTCATCTATTTCCATCGCCATACCCTCACTTAATTTTCTTTTTGCTCCTCCTATTTCTGTGTGCTCCTTTCCTTCTTTCTTCAATTCAGCCTCCTCTCTTGCTTTTCTCTTCCATGCTTTTGAACCTTGTTTTATATGTGCTTTTGAACTGTTGATTGGTGCAGGTAACTTCTCCTCTTTGGTACATAATTCCTTTTCCTTGCTTGCTTCGCTTCCCTTTCCCTTCTCTTTGGATTCCCTCTCCCCTTTTTGGTCTTTGCATTCCTCCACTGTCATGCTTGTTGTTGACATCTTTTTACTCAGTTTCTCTTCTTCCATTTCATCTCTCTCTATAGGTATTATATGATTTAGAGCCTCATTCTCACCATTTTCCTTGCCCTCCTTTTCTTTTTGCCAAGCTATGATATCTGTTGTTTCCAGGTTTCCATTTGTGGGTGGTTCTTCTTCTTTCTCATGCCCTTCTGTCACAGCCAAGCTCCCCAGTTTTTTTAGCATCTTTTGCATCATTCGTTGTTGGGATTGAAGTCGTTCTTCTTCATCATTTTCTGTCTGTTCAGCTCTGGTTTGTTTTTTTTGGTTCACTGCTCTTTCTAGGTGCTCTGCCTTTAGCTGTGCTCCTAATTTCTTGGATCTGTTTATGCCTGCTTTCTCTTCCTGCAAAGCTTTCTCACAATTCTGCTCATCATGACCAATTATACCACAATAATAGCAACAATTTGGTAATCTTTCAAACTTGAAATCAACCCATAGCAAACCATCCTCCTTGCTGCCAATGTTTGCTCCTTTTATCAATGGCTTGTTTACATCTAGTGTTACCGTAGCCTTCACAAATCTTGTTTGGTCCTTGACATTTTCAAAGGCATCACACTCTTTAACTTCACCCAGGCTTGAGGCAATCTTCCTTCCTAGTTTGGTGGTTTTGCAATGTTCTGGTAAGCCCCATAGCTGCACATTTATATCCGCTTTCTCCAGCCCTTTCTCTATCATCTCATTTCTGTCCCATCTTTTTAGTAGGAGCCATCAGTTTCTAAAAATCCAAGGGGTTCCCTTTAAAATCCTTTCCAAATCTTCTTCTTTTGAAAAGAAAAATTGATATATCTTTGGTTTCAGCTCTACTACCCTCATACCTTCTGGTTGTCTCCAAATGTTCTGCATTGCTGAATGTACCCATGCAGTGATGATGTTTTTGTCTGAGAATATCTTACCTACTAAACTGTTGTGGCATCCTTGTTTCCCCTCTTGGACGTCTTCGTTGTCAAAGATAATTAATGGCTCCTCCTCTTCTTGGTTTGGTTCTTTGTGTTGTACTGCTTCATTGGTTTGGTTTGACATTGTGTTTAGGGTTTGTACTAAGGCTGTAAGTTGTTGCTTTTTGTTTGAGCAGGATAGGACCGACTCAATGCTGCCTAATGGCGGTTGTTTCACATTGAAGATGGACCTATGGAACTATCTTTCTTTGAAACCTTAGCGGAACGTTGGTTTCAAAAGAAAGAAGGGTTCTGTGGGCTTTATCATATCATATTGATATTTCGACGTATATGTATGTATTGTTATTGTATAATATAACACAAAAATAGAACAATTATTAAATATGATAAGACCTAACTAACCATATACAAAATAGTTGACCAGGATTAGCAGCACTAGAGAAATGACCTTGCAACACATGGTTACTTTTTCTTTTATGCTAAAAAAGAAGAATATAATATATGTGCTCTCACTCTTGGTAATGTGTATGGATCAAGAAGAGCAATGCATGGAGTATATATATGTATATACACGTACGTTGTTAGAATATATTTAATGCCTATCTAATTAATTGATAGATGAACAATACTATTTTATTAATATTAGCCAATAATATTATTACGATTTAGGATATATAGAGTTTTATGGTTCAACTTTCTTTTTCTTTATTTTGGTGTGCCTTTCAAAATTGAATATTTAGTATTTACAATATTAACCAAATATTAATTTAAAATTGTTACATAAGTAGATATTTTTGTGTGAAGTCTTGATATTTAGTTAGTTAGAAAAAGCTGCTGGTGTTGGCAAATTCTGTTAGCATGTGATTAGTGAGTTAATTATTGTTGCTAAGAGAAAGTTAGTTAGTAGGCTCAACATTTTATCTATTTATAGCAGTAGATAGAATTCTTGCAGTCACTTTTTTGTGCATTTTCATTAAATGAATTCAGTAGTGATTAGAGTGGTGATTTAACACACTTTCCCCTGTTTCAAAGTTTCGAGAAGTTCTTCTTTCTCTTACTCTCTCACGCTCACAATTTTGTCATGGTGCGGTGAGCGTGGAGAGAGAACTAGATGAAGGTTAAGAGACTTCAAAAGAAACTTACTGCACAAAGGATCTAATCTAGATCCGTTCAATTTCTTCTCTTCTTCTCGTCATTGTTGCGATCTGGAATTTTATCTCAATTTCTTCTCGACTTTTTCTTCTCCTCTTTCCTTAAGCTCAATCGATAGAGTCTGATGAGATTTGCATTATCTTGCATCAATTCAGCATAGATAAAGCATTTCCGATCAACGAGTCTTTGGAAAGAAATTCTAAATCTTATCAAACAGATTCATTGATATTGTTCCGGAATTTGATCTCGATCGAAGATAGCGATGACATCCGATTTTTCTTCCGTAGATATTCAAGCTTTGGCAGCTTTAGTGAATCAAATCAATTTGATGAATCAACCTAATGCAAACAAAGCTCATCGGAATCCAACCTTAGATCTGGTTAGTCCTTATTTTCTACATCCTGGAGAAAATCCAGGAACTTCTATAGTCACTGTTACCTTAGCTGGAGTAACTTTCAAAAATGGGAAAGAGATATGTGGAGAGCCTTAAAGTCTAAAAACAAGATAAAGTTTGTTGATGGTTCAATTCAAAGGTCATCAGAAGATGATGCGTTGTTTGAGGCATGGGAACGTTGTAATACCTACATCATTTCTTGGATTAATCACTCCTTGAGTCCTGAAATTGCTCAGAGTGTCATGTGGATAAATTCAGCTGAAGAATTGTGGAAAGAACTGAAGCATAGGTATAGTCATGGAGACATATATAGGATAGCTGAACTAGAAGAAGAATTGTTTGCTACTAAGCAAGGAGATGCTTCAATTACAACATACTATACGAAACTGAAATCGATTTGGGAAGAACTTGAGAACTTGCGTCCAATTCCAAATTGTTCAAGATGTGTTGAGAAGTGTAATTGTGAAGTGAGTACAATGCGAGGATACAAGGAGGAGTTAGGGACTGTGAGATGTTTGAGAGGACTTAATGATCAGTTCTCTACAATACGTTCACAAATAATGTTGATGAAGCCACTACCTAAGGTAGATGTAGTATTTGCATGTCTTCTGCAACAAGAAAGGCAAGTAAACATGCATGAGTTAATGGAGGATAAGGCATTGCTTATGAATTCAAGAAATGATATCAGTAACACTAACTCAAGAGGAAAAGGCAAAGGCAGAGGGAGAAGAGGAAATTACAGCAATAATGAGAAAGGTGGAAGAGGTACAAAGCAATGCAATTATTGTGGCAAGAGTGGCCACTTGATGGATACATGCTACAAAAAGCATGGTTATCCTCCTCATTTCAAGAATGGTGGAGCCTTCATTAACAGTGTGATTGCTGAAAAGAATAATGATGAAGTAAGCAATCATTCTCAGAAAGAAGATGGTAGTAGATTTGAGCCATATTTTACCTTAGAGCAAAGGGAAGCATTGTTGTCACTCTTGAACCAGCAAGATGCACAACCAAAGCATAGCATAAACCAAATTGTCACCACCACGCTTCCTTCAACCCAAGGTATATCTTACATAATGTCACTTTCAGTGTTTAGTCTTGCATCTTAGGTTATTGACTCAGGTGCAACTAACCATGTCTCATACACTAAAGCCTCATTTCAAAACCTTTACCATATAAAACCAATTTTGGTGAGTATGTCTGATGGGAAAAATGTGATGGTTAACACTGCAAGAACCATAGTGTTCTCTGGTCAATTTCATTTGTTGAATGTTTTCTATATTCCAAGTTTTAAATTCAATTTGATATCAGTATCAAAAATGACAGCATATTTAAAATGTGAACTAATTTTTTATGAGTATGGATGTGAAATCCAGGAGAAGGCTACCAAGAGGACAATTGGTATAGCTGAACAAAGGAAAGGCCTCTATGCTTTTGAGAACCTTACACCTGTTCCAGCTGCATCACAACTTGCATCTGCATCATTTGCATCTGCACTATCTACCCAAACTGCCAATCACGATCACTCTGATTTGTGGCATCTTAGGTTGGGACATCTACCCAATGATAGAATCGTTGTAATGAGAAAGGAATATAAAGATTTGAATTTTTCAACTTGTAATAAACCTTGTGATTCTTGTTATTTTGCTAGGCAAAAACGGTTGCCTTTTCTAACAAGAACATCAAGAAGTACTCATAACTTTGACATTGTACACATTGACATTTGGGGATCAATTAACACAATTTCAGTTTTAGGTTTTAAATATTTTTTGACAATTGTAGATGATAAAAGTCGATTTACATGGTTGTATTGCATGAAGCTAAAGAGTGAAGCAAGTGAATTGGTTAAGAATTTTGTGAAGATGATTGAGACTCAATTTGGAGTAACAATCAAGAAAATTCGGTCAGATAATGGCCCTGAGTTTAAGCTAACAGCATTCTATGCATCTAAGGGTATAATATATCAAACTTCTTGTGTTGAGACCCCTCAACAAAATGACATAGTAGAAAGGAAACATCAGCATATTCTAGAAATTACTTGAGCTTTGATGTTTCATTCTAAAATGCCTAAACGGTTTTGGAAC
This sequence comes from Stylosanthes scabra, assembly GCA_036250425.1. Lineage (NCBI taxonomy): Eukaryota > Viridiplantae > Streptophyta > Magnoliopsida > Fabales > Fabaceae > Stylosanthes > Stylosanthes scabra. The sequence continues at coordinate 315,415 of JASCZI010030209.1, forward strand.
TATGCTGTTGGACACTCAGTGCACATTATCAACAGAATTTCAAGTGTTTTTTTACAAAATCAAACCCCTTACAAAATGTTGAAAGGAAAGCAGGCTGATATCTCTTACCTTAAGGTTTTTGGATGTTTAAGTTTTGCTTCAACTCTTTTAGCTCATAGATCAAAACTTGATCCCAGAGCTGTCAAATGTGTTTATTTGGGTATCAAAGAAGGAGTAAAGGGACACATCTTATATGATATTAAAATCAGAAACATTTTTGTTTCAAGGAATGTTCAATTTTATGAAAATAAATTTCCTTTTGCTTTACAACAATCTGACGGTGGCAATGGTCAATTAAATTTGCAATCTGTTACTAATCAACATGGGTTGTTTTTCGATGACCCTTTTCCTTATCCATCAACATTTCATGACATGGCATCTTCATCCCAACATTTATCTCAAGTACTACATCATGTAGATATTCCACGTGTCATTGAGAGTGCATCATCTCAATCCAATAATAATTCATTGGATTCATGCACTACATTAGATGCATTAGATTCATCACTTGAGGTTAGAAAAAGCATGAGACATAAGGGTCGTCCTGCATATTTAGATGATTATATTTGCATGTTTGCATCTTCATCTAATCCTCTTGATAATTCTTCTACTGATCTCACAACTTCTCATGGCTTTTATCAATTTTTTGAAAACTTTGAAAGTATGTTACAACAAAAAGCATCAAGTTTTTTTGACCAATCAACCATCCTATTTTTTGAGTCAGACACCACTTTACCTTTAATTCCACTCTCTACATCTTCCATTACCCAAACCACACATACACCTACCCTCAAACACAAAGAACCGAAATGCTATGCCGAGGCCATTTGTGATCCGAGTTGGCAGGAGGCCATCAATGCAGAACTATCTGCTCTAAGAGAAAATAGAACTTGGACTCTTACTCCACTTCCTAATGGGAAACAGGCAGTAGGTTGCAAATGGGTATTTAGGCTGAAACTTAAGCCTGATGGAACCATTGACCGTCACAAAGCCAGATTAGTTGCTCAAGGATTCACTCAAACAGCTGGGGTGGATTACTTTGAGACCTATAGCCCTGTGGTTAAGATGAACACGTTTCGAATCCTAATGTCAATTTCAGCAGTAAAGGGTTGGTTTGTGCATCAACTAGACGTTAACACAGCTTTCTTGCATGGTGATCTTGATGAGGAGGTCTATATGAAGCCTCCACCTGGTTTGGATTTTCCATCACCCAACTTGGTTTGCAAACTTGACAGATCTCTTTATGGCTTGAAGCAAGCCAGCAGACAACGGAACACAAAGTTGTGTACTACTCTTCTTAGTGCAGGTTATTCACAATCACGACATGATTATAGTTTGTTTATCAAATCCAATCAAGGAAAATTCACTGCAATTCTAGTTTATGTGCATGATCTTATCCTTGCTAGAAATGATATCGCTGAAATTGAAGCTCTTAAGAAGCATCTTCATGAGTTGTTTAAAATCAAAGATCTTGGTGAGTTATAATTTTTCTTGGGGTTCGAGGTAGTTCGAAGCAAGAGGGGGATAGCTGTGTGTCAGAGAAAATATTGCTTCGATCTACTAAAGGATTATGGGTTAATGGAAGCCAAAACAATTTCAACTCCAATGGATTTCACAATCAAGTTAACAAAAAGCACTGGAGTTCCTCTTGACTCCACATCAGAATATAGAAAATTGATTGGAAGACTGCTTTATTTAACAAATACTAGGCCAGAGATAGGGTATGCAGTTGGAAGATTAAGCCAATTTTTAGATTGTGCTACTGACAAGCATTTTGAGGCAGCAATCAGAGTGCTTAGGTACCTCAAGAATGATCCTGGGTTAGGATTGATGTTTTCAACTCAAACTGCCTTGGAACCAGCAGGATTCTCAGACAGTGATTGGGGAGCATGTTCGGATACTAGAAGATCAATATCAGGGTACTGTTTTTTCATAGGGACATCTATAATATCTTGGAAGAGTAAGAAACAAAATACTGTTGCAGGGTCATCTTGTGAGGCAGAATATAGAGCTCTAGCTATGGCAACAAGAGAAGCGCAATGGATTACCTATATCCTAGAAGATCTGGAAATTAAATTGGATAAGCCTATTGTTGTGTATTGTGACAGCCAATCTGCTTTACATATTGCAGCGAATCCGGTCTTTCACGAAAGAACAAAGCACATAGAAATGAACTGCCATGTGGTAAGGGATAAGTGGCGAGAACAAGTGATAAAGCTTCTTCCAGTTTCAACAGCGAATCAAACAGCTGATATACTAACTAAGACATTAGCTCCCACCATGTTTCAGAAGTGTCATGACAAACTCAGAATGGTGAATGTTCACAATTCTGGTTTGAGAGGGGGTGTTACGTAAGTAGATATTTTTGTGTGAAGTCTTGATATTTAGTTAGTTAGAAGAAGCTGCTAGTGTTGGCAAATTCTGTTAGCACGTGATTAGTGAGTTAGTTATTGTTGCTAAGAGAAAGTTAGTTAGTAGGCTCAACATTTAGCTATTTATAGCAGTAGATAGAATTTTTGTACTCATTTTTTTGTGCATTTTCATTAAATGAATTCAGTGGTGATTAGAGTGGTGATTTAACACACTCTCTCCTGTTTCAAAGCTTCGAGAAGTTCTTCTTTCTCTAACTTTCTCTCACGCTCACAATTTTGTCAAAAATAATAAATTTTGTTGGTTACCTGACATGTATTTTAATATATTTATAGCTTTTTAGACAAAGTCATTCGGAGGAAAAGATTTTTTTACTGTACGTTATGTGTACTGTATGTTGAGGATTCATTTATTAAAATTCAGTCAGAGTTTACTAAGAACGTTTTATAATCTACATTTATTGAAGCTAGGTAACTTAAACAACCTTTAAAAGTTTCCAAGTTTGAGTTACATTTCACTATTTCAGATTGCTAGTTATATTATCCCAAAAAATAATGTTTAGAGCTAGTAAAACTTGGAAATGGGTAAAAAAAAATATGGAAACATATTTATTTATGTTTCCAACAGGGATATAACTATGCGTCTGTGTCCGATTTTCTTAGTAGAATTGAGATTTGCACATAGGAGAGAAGTCTCCAAAAAAAATAAAAGAAAATAATATAATATAATTCAAATAAATTCAAATACATTATAAGGTACATATATTAAATTTGTAAGAATATAAAAAAGTGATTCGTTATATAATATTATTCACCTAGAAAAATATACTTATTATATACATATTCAGCCTTTTCTAGTATTTTCTTTCCCTTAATTGTCAGTTTTATTTTCATCACTTACTACCTTTTCAATTTATATTTTGTCTTCCTTCAAATATTTATTATATAATGTGGAGAGAATACCAATATTATAATTAAGATTCAATTGTTTCAAAAAGAAAAATTACATGAGTTTAATTTTATAAACTATATCAATGTAAAATTTTTTATGTTAATATCTAATTATATTTTCATATAGAGAAAATGTCATTTTTAGATAATAAGTACAAAAATTTATTATTTCTATTTGTGCAATAGATCTAGCAAGGTACACCTAATTACATTAAATGTAAAAGTAAAAGACATGAAAAAAAAATGTAAAATACACGTATTAAGCACTTTCATGTTAAGATAATAAATATGAAATATTAGTTGAAAAAACTGTTTCACATTATAACAAATTATAAATAAATTGATAAAATTCTTATAAAAATTTAACTAAAAAAATATAATTTATCTATTGATTTTTTTTCTTGGCTTACGGAAACCTTTTATCTTAGGGACTTTTTTTTGTAAAAGTATATCTCATTTGGCTTAGTAAATATTTTTTACCCAGATTATTCATGAGGTAAAGACTAAGCCGACATAATTTTAAACCATTTATATAATCCATTATTGTCCTAGCTAGTAATTCATGCTAGCGAGACAAAAATATAAAATTATTATATATATTTAACTTAACATTCGTAATATTACATGTGTAAACAAAAATATTGGCTATCAATACTTTTTTAATAAAAAATCAATCAACAATCTCGTTCAAAGACAAATTTAGGTGGGAGCCAAGGTAGCCCCCGAAATTTTCCAAATCTTTAGTATATAAAAAATGCTGTCATAAAATATTATAATAAATCTATTAGCTTAGTGGGTAGCTTGGTGTAAGTACATATTATATATATGAATTCGACTTCCACCCATTTCTCTTTTAGTAATTTTTTGTTGTCCTTCATATAACTCATTCATTATATTGCTCTTTTAGTAATTTTTTTTGTCTTCATTGCTCTTTTATTAATTTTTTGTTGGACTTCATATAAGAAATGACTCACTCATTGTTTTTTTTTGGGTCTTTATATTAAATAAATTATTTATTAATATAAATATATTTCACATGTTGTATTTAACTAATTAATTTTAAGTATATAAAAGTATTAAAAAAATTAATTATACAATTTATGTTATATTCTTTTATAATAATAAAGAATCGAAATAAATGTGTTTATTAAAATTACTTTTAGTTATAAATGATATTAAAATATAAATTATTATTTTCAATAAAAATTTCTATTTTTTACGCTTAAATTTTAAAAATTAATAAAAAAACTAAATACATATTATCATGAAAAGAGATAATGTTGAATAGAGTAAAGATTGTTTAGATTTAACTATTATAGAGAGTTTATTATTTTATTTTTATTAATTTTTAAAATAAAATTAAATATTTATATAATAATCTTCCTCCTCTTAGTGTGAAAATATCTTTATCTTAAAATTTACAAAGAAACTAATGTAGTCAAATATATGAACAATATTTGGAGTTCTAGATTTTTAGTTCTCGACTCCTCTTTATAAGCAGGATGAATTTTCTGGATCCGCCCTTGCTCATTTATCATCATCGTCGTCGAATTAATATCACCATTTTGGATGATCCGTTACCTGCTATTTTGGATGATCCATTTTCTATTATCTCGAATGATCTATCTTTTACTTTCTCTGTTTCATTTTAATTGCCTAATTTCACATTTTTTATTGTTTTAAATTATTTGCTCATTTTATAATTTCAAGGTATATTCAATTAAAATTTTTCTATTATATCCTATCACAATTTCAATAATCAATTAAATAATCTTTAATGCATTTCATCATAGCCAATTAATAATAAGGGTATTATATTGTTGTAATTAAAATTTTATTTTTTTAAACTTTTAATATAATTCAATTATTACTTAATTAGCGTGTTAACGTGAAATTAGGCAATTAAAATAAAATAAAATAAATACTATTTTGGATGATTAGTTTTTGCACAATTTTTATATGTTATATTTCTTTTTTATTGGTTGAGTGTTGGCTGGTATTCTATTAGTTAACCAGTACTAATCATGGCTATAATTCTAGGGTGACTCCAAATACTTGTATTTTAACCTCTTATTTAACTTGGTTGCTAAACTTTTTTTTTTTATGTTGTTACTCTTCTAACTATAGGAGTGTTCAACCAGCATTGATGACGTTGTGTTAAAAAATTCTATATTTTTCCTTTGCATATTATATTATGACACTATTCTAGGTTTTAGACATCAAATTGTATTGTTCCATTGAAAAATACAAATAAGTCATTTAAAAATGCAGCAATTATATATTTATTTAATTTTTGTCACAGCCTTGAGAGATCTTTATTCCTGAGGAATATAATCATACCACAATAATCTCATTCTACCGTATATCTCTATTTTAGATACCATCCAAAATATCATTACTAAAAAAGGATTAAATTAAAAGGAAATCCCTTTTAACGTAATCTTGGCCTTAAGTTGATGGACTCAAGCATTTGAAGGAGGTAATTATGAGTGGAACCATATTCTGACTGAAATACTCAAACTTGATGCCACCAGACCCACTTGGAATTGGATTGCCATTGTTGACAACACATTCACCGTCATCACCAACAGGTTTAAGAAAGTTGGGTGGGAGTGGAACACCGAATTCGATGAATGATCTACAATCTACACGAAAGTCAGTTATTGGAACAGGGCAAAAGTGTTTAATGAAGACCTCTACTCGGTTTCCATCATTTTCAACTTGGCTTACAACGATGCGGGACCTGTAGCATTTCACTGAGGCACAATCTATGATTCTATCACCATTAATTCCTGATATACGGGAAAACGGAAATTAAATGATTTATTGGTTTCAAAATATTCCTGCTTTATATATATAATAATATAAGACACACATCAAATAGATCATCAATTATAACATATGATAAGAACTAACTAACCAGATACATAACAGTTGATGACAAGGATTAGCAGCACTAGATAAATGGCCCTGCAATAGATTGACATGGTTACTGTTTAGTATTGAGATTGGGAAAAAAAAAAATTGTACATGTATAGCTTTAGAGACAAAATTTAATATTATTTTTCTTTTAATATATATGTACAACTCTACTTTAGACAAATTTATTCGAGTGAAAAGGATTTTTAAATGCTACATGTAACGTAGACTTTTGTTAAAGATTCGTTTATTAATCAACCGAGTTTAGTCAGAGTTTAAGAACGTTTTATAATTCCTACATTGATTAGAAGTAACGTTTAACAATATTCAATTTTCAGTTACATTTGACTATTTGAGATCGCCAGTTACATTACCCCTAAATAGTGATGTTTATAGTCCCGAAAGATCAAGCATCGTCCAAATTGATCCTTTCAAAAGACAAGGTTAATCAAATTGGTTCGTGAATATTACAATAATTAATTACGTTTATCCTACCGTTACTTCTTTACATAATGCTGTTAATCTTTGCTTAATAACATGCTTTTAAATATAACATTAAATAGCAAATGAATTAACCGTTTCAAGTAATAAAAGTGATAAATAAAGTATCGTTTTCACAAAAAAATTTTAAGCACTATGATCGATTTTTCAACTATTATTTGGAGAATAAAAATGTTTGTGTGCTAGTGAAAAATTGAAGTATAATCAACAACCAAAACAGAAATTATAACACAAAATTTGTATCCAAGAAAATACAAGTACTACTGACATATGATTTTACTATATTATAGAATTGAATATTTATAATCATGTCATTCAACTTTTTTATTATGAATTCAAATTAGTTAAATTTTCTAATCTAGTTTTTAGCCTTTCTCAAGGTCAAGAAACTCTCTTAATTTTTTATAGATATATTAATCTCTTAACTACAACTTATATGAGTAAAAGATTAAGATTTGTGAAACTTGTACAACAACCACATAAATAGTGTTTGTCTATTTTTAGTTTTCCTCAATTTATGGTGTTTATAATTAGTAGTTTTATTTACAACTTTTTTTTCAAGTGCATTGTAAATCAATATCATTTAAATGGTGATCAAGCATCTAACAGCATTAAGTTTGATTATAAACACCAAGATTCAGAGAACCGGACCGGTCACTGAATCGGTGAAGTGACTGGTTCAAGGGTTTAGAGGTTCGACCGAGGTCGGACCGTGGTCGGACCGTTTACTTAAATATATAATAAAATAATTTAAAATCATTATAAAATTATTTAAAATATAATATTATTAATTTTTAATTTAAAAAACGCTAAAAAACCGGTCCGATTTGACCAGTTCACACTTTTTGATCGGTTTTGACCGGTTTGATGCCAATCGGTTTTTGCATATGAACCAGACCGGATAAATGACCGGTTTCCGATTTTTCCGGACGAACCGACCAGTCCGGTCCGATTTTCAGAACACTGATAAACACATATGATTCATAACAAATATAATTAAATGACATAAATTAATAATTATATATCCAATTCACATAAATGGCTACATCATTGTCATAACCAATCAATTAGTTCATAGTAGCATAAAACAAGATCATGGAAATTAAGATTGAGATTGAGAATAAACAGTACATGATTGAAGCTTTAAGTTACGCATACAATTGTTGTTTGCATCAATGTGCTCCGATTGTCCAATCCTTGTAATTGACATCCTCCCATGTGTACATCTTCAAGATGCATGTGTATAACATGAAGGTGAGTTCTAACGTACCCGTTCATAAATTGTGGTTTTGATACCCAACCATATGTGTTACGTTTTGATTGGAACAGCTGGCATGAACTTGTATCCCACCACTAATGGCATTAATTACTGTTTCAATGTTGCATTTACGTTTTAGTCATTTATCTTTCAAATTTTCTTTGAACTGTAGTCCCCACATTTTTCTCTCTTTCAGATATCATCGTCTTCACCTTTCAAAAAGAAAATATCATCGTCTTATGTCACCAAAAAAATATCATCGTCTTCACCATCAAGATAAATTAATTACATCCAAATACAAGATTATTATATTATACTTAATGGTTTAAACTTAATGATATTATTGAATTGTGATTATTATGTTTAACCGTTTTTGTGACTGGCAAAGGTATTGGAAAGAATGAGAATTAGATTTTTTGTTGAAAATAATTTAATGGAATTTGGTGTATGTTTGTGTTGAAGATGGTAGCAAGTAGCAATAAATAATAATACAGTGTTAATGGTTGGGACATATTGGAAATGTTGGGCGGTGGGGTATAGGCAATCGATGAAGGATTAGTAACCATTTGGAATTGCCAATCGCCAAGTGAGGAGAAGCAACTGTGAACTGGTAAGCAAGCGTTTGTATGAGGGATGAATTATGAATGTCATTTTTACTTTTTATTTTATTGTCAAATATATGCTTCTGATCTTATCATTTTTTCTGCATTTGGTTTATCCCACTTCCACAAATCAATACCCCTGCTGCCTTTGCACTTTTGCAACTAACAGATATTGTGATTCAACCACTTTAATTTGTTAACTACAATAAAAAAACATAGAATAGTCGATTAAGTTGATAAAAGAGCCACAGGTTTCTTCTCCTGGCTGGGAGACAATGATATTTAACTACACCGGTGGGTTGGTTCGTCAGCGATTGGGAGTTCCTGGGTATTGATCTCCAAATTGAAAAGGGGAAGACGAGGGTGTTTTGAATTTGAAGAGAAGAGAAAATGATAACTGAGGAAAAAGTAAATGCAAAATTGAGTTTTATATATTTGTTTAAATAAAAAAAATGAATCGACAGATGATATCTGGAAAGGAGAAGAATGTGGGTGCTTTTGGTTTAGACTTTAAAGAAAATTTGAAAGATAAATAAGGACTAAAACGTAAATGCATAGTTGAAACGATGGTTAACACTCTTAGCGGTGGGGTATAATTTTTACTAACTGTTCCAATCAAAAGATGACACATATGGTTGGTACCAAACCCACAATTTTCCTGTCACGATGGCCCATGCTTCTGAATTTTTTCTATATTATTTTTGTAGTTAAAGAAAACTTTTCAATTAAGCTAAAATGTGTGACAAAATGATGAAACTCTTTATGAAGATAGAGGATTGAATTGGCACTTGCTGAAGTTCATTAAGTCATCTTCAATTATTTCTAATATTGAATTGCAAATGGTTATTGTCTTTTTCTTTGTTTTGTAAAGTCTCCATACTTACACATTACTGTAATTAAAATGAAGGTCTATCAAATTTTGTAATAATTTAATTCTATATTTTTATTTTTCTAAGATTAAAGAAGTAGTGATCATGATGATTATCATTATTTTTTTATGTTGATAAAGTCAAAACAATTATTTATTAAAAACATGAGTAAAAATAATTCTTACTGAAGAGTTATCACTTAATTGACAACGTTAAATGACGACACATCTCCTATCTGTTATATTACTTGTGTCAACAAAATAATTTTATGAAAATTGGATCAAATAAGTCTGCAGTTACATGAACTCTAATCCCTTTTTCATCCATAGATATCTCCTCTCGTTCCTACATAAGATTGTTATAGATTAGAAATTTTTGTGCTACAATCATGATGCATTGCGAAAATGGTGGTCGTGGTAGCGGGTTACCATGTTACTCACATGGTAGCTGTGGTTCAATCTCCTCCATGAGAAGAAAGAGGAAGAATGCTGATCAAATATGCTTTTGTGGCTTCAAGACGCTGATTAAGAAATTCGGGACAATAATATAGAATCTAGGAAAATTGCTTCATACTTGTTCGGGGTGAATTAATATCAACGTATAATTTCATCCTCAAACTCTTCTATTTGTGTGGGTCTTCTTGAATTTTATTTATTTATCTTTTGCAGAGAAGGATAAGTCATTGCAATTTTATCAACTAGATTTCTCTTACTTCTTAGGAAGCTTGAAGCCTAGAGTTAGCATGAAATGCATTAACTTCCCAAGTTTTTTAGCAGTTGCCGGTTGCCGGACTGGTTCCCTTGATTGCTTCAGCAGAAATGGCAATTGGTATAGTTGCAAAAGATTTGAGAGAACTATTTGCTGTTATTTTTCTCTTAGCAACTTGGAGTTTTGGTGGCTTTCTTCTAGTTTTATCCTACATAATCTAATATTCATTAGAAAATTATAACCCAAAAAATATTAACAATAAATTGATAAAAAACAACATTTAACACTTCATGTGATTGTTGTGTTTTTTGGGTTAATGGAAAGCTTTCTATTTGTGTAATTGCAATCTTAGTTGCAATTGAATATTGACCTGAAGGCCATGGAATCAGGTCAGCAATTGTTAGATTATGAGATAAATTAGTCTCAAAAGATGGTTCATTAGATTAAATCAATCCTAGAAAGATGATTCATTAAATCAAATTAGTCATGGAAAGATATTTTATTAAAGATATGTCGTTTTGGTTATGTCTATCTGTCATTTAACTAGCCAACTCAATAAATATTAACGTCATGAAAGGAGATAACAGAAGGACTAACATGATTAACTATTATAATATTTGAGGACTAATTTGATTAATTTTATATTTGAGGGACCAATTTGAAAAATGCGTGATCTTACAAAGACCAATTTGAATATTTACTCCCATTAAAATTAGTTGTTATCAGGAATATAAATATGAGACTACTATAATTGTGAAAAGTAAGTAATTAATGAATTATTAAACATTAGTTCACTTGGAATTTTCTCTTTCACTTGAAGTAAAGAAAAATTGTTTTTGCTTAATTCACATTCTTTAATCAAGCTAATTACCAAAATTATCTTATGCTCTAATTCATACAATTAACAATATACATCTTTTTCTTTAATTTTCATGTTCTTTAATTTTAGTCCTAACCTCCCGTCGAACGAGCTCAATTGCTTCCTCGATCTAAAGAATGTGTTGCGGCTGGAATAGCATCAATTGCTGCCAATTTAGTCATCTTCCTCCTTTCTACCAAAAAGTTCGAGTACACAATTGGCTTGAATCCAAATTTTGATTCCACCCAGTAAGGCAGAGGGTTCAATTTCTCTACTTGGAGATCTGCAAAGTCAGAATCTCTCTTAAGTTTCTTTCCATGCTAGTTATTTTTGTCATTTTCATAACAGGTTGAAATTTTTTTACCCAAATAACATTGCATCAAATGCATGTATAATAATCATTACTTTAAAAAGACCTGAAGTGAGAACATCTTCAATGACAGATGCTACTAAAGTGAGAGAGGATTAAAGAAGCTAAGCTCAAGGCTTTGTTCTTCTTAACGATCCAATGCAAAAGCATTAATCATAGTGAAAGAAAAGAAGCGAATTCATGTTGGCTTTATTCCTTTCTGGGTATTATATTTTGACCTATCAGATGTCAACTAAAACTTCAAGCCTCATTTGTTTCTTTGCCTTCTATCTTGTCATTCTTGTGTTTTTTGTTTTCTTTAGCGTACCATGGAAAATAATGCCAAATTTTCTGGCAATAACATGATGGTTAAGAAAATAATTGCAGGGCATGATCTTGATCCAAAATTAAAATACAATGCAAAGCAAATTCTAAATATTGCTGAGGATTTTTTTTTTTGACATAGATGATGTTAGAGTATAACTAGGAATTAGAATCAATTAGCATTAGTTAGCATATTCTGTATTTATGTTAGAGTATAATTAGGAGTAAATTAGGATTAGTTAGAATCATTTGTGATATTACGTCTTTATTACTTTGATTCTTCTAGCACCTATAAATAGCCATTTGTACATTGTATATTTCATCATTCATAATACAGAAAACACTTTCTTCATATAACTCTCTTGGTTCTAACATGGTATCAGAGCTTAGGTCTTTTTTTCTTTCATGGAACTTTAGTTCCTCATATTTCTTCACTAGACAGCCCACTTTGAGCTCAATTTTCGCCTCTTTATCGACGCTTTGGTTCGTCAACGACCTTACCATCCTCTTCGTCTTGCCGTCACGAGTTCAAAGAGTCCCGCCTCGTCACCGGAAATCGCCGCACACGCCTCCACGCGCCGCCAGAAGATCCCTGTCGCCACTTGCTCTTTTTTCTTGAAGCTGTTTTTCCCGCCATCTTTCTGCTCGTTTTCGGGTCTCCCCCGTCGTCTTGATTCGTTACCGCCGTCACCCCCGCCTTCGCCTTGCTGTTCCGAGTCCACCAAGCCTAGCCTCGTCGCCTCCGTCGTCGCACGCGCTGTCACGCGCTTCCAGAAGGTCTCCTGCCCGTCACTTGTTCTTCTTCTCCAGATTTTCCAGCAACCGTTGGATCTGAGTGCACTATCAACGGCTAAGATTCAGCCACGTGTCAGAACTTCAGCAATCCTTCCGCTCCATCAGTTTCGACCTGGCCCTGTCCGCCCGCCCCGACCCAATTGCTGACCCAACTAGACTTTGACTCGGAACACCCGCCCCGCCCCGGTTCGGCGTGTTTGACCCGGCCCGAACCGTTGGACCGGACCGAATTTACTGGTCCGACCAGGTTCGACCCGCTCCAGCATTTTTCGGTGAGATCTTTCTGTTTTCGGACTCCGTTTTCTCCGTTTCCGCTCAGATTTTGCAGTTTCTTCTTCTCTTTGTCTTTGTTCTGCACTATTATGGAGAAATCAGATATTTTTCAGCCTATTCCAGTCATCCGTCATGGGATGAGTGCCCATGTCTTCGCTGCCTCCGACAGTAAAAGGAAATTTTGTCGCAACTGTAACCGTTCTGGGCATCCCTTCTGAGAATGTCCCTTTATTAAATGCCGTAAATGCAAACAGAAGGGACATATTCGCCCTAACTGTCCCAAATTATTCTGTCATTACTGCAAGCTCACGAGACATTTGATCACTGCTTGTCCTACTCGCCCACCACATTTGGATCAGAACGAGTATCTCCCTCGTCCCTCCTACTCTCAGAATGTGCCTGCTTCTACTACTGCTGGTGCCACGAAATCAGCCCATCCTTCTTCCTCAAACCAACCGTTTGTCTCCTCGTCCGACATTGAGTCTCTTCTTAAACAACTTCTCTCCTTTTCTAGTAATACCTCTGCTGCTCTTTCCACCTCTCCAGGTAATTCTAAATGGTATCTTGACTCTGGTTGTTTTAATCATATGTCTTCTTCGCGTCCTCTTTTCTCATCTTTGACTACCACTACACATGCACCTTCTGTCAACACCGCTGATGGTTCTCTCTTGCATGCTACTCATAAGAGTCTCATTTCACAGTCACACCTTAATCTCCCTGATATTTATTTAATTCCCAAGTTAAACTTTAATCTTATCTCTGTTGGTCAACTTGTTGATCTTGGTTTTGATGTCCATTTCTCTGTCTCTGGTTGTCGTGTGCAGGATCGTCGGACGAGACGGGTCATTGGGACTGGACGTAAGGTTGGAAGGTTGTTTGAGCTGGAAAATCTTAATGTTCCTTCTACAAATCTTTGTGATGTTTCCTCTCCTTCTACTCTTCACCTGTGGCATCGCCGTCTTGCTCACAGCTCCTTAGGGAAATTGCGTCCTCTTTTGTCTAAGGGAGTTTTAGGTCATGTTGGTAATGAGTCTTTTGATTGCATTTCTTGTCAGACTGCTAAACAGCCAGCTTTATCCTTTCATAACAATTCTTCTCTTGCTGGTTCTCCTTTTGATTTTGTTCATTCTGATGTTTGGGGTCCTGCTCCTACTGCCTCTATGGGAGGGGCTAGATACTTTGTGGTATTCATTGACGATTATTCATGGTTTACTTGGGTCTATTTGATGGCTAATCATTATCAACTACCCCAGCTTTACATTAACTTTGCTAATATGGTTAAAACTCAATTTTCAAAGACCATTAAAGTTCTCCGTCATGATAATACTATGGAATATCGTGACTCCAAACTTTTAAATTTTCTCGCCGAACAAGGAACCTTGTCTGAGTTTTCTTCTCCTGGTATATCTCAGCAAAATGGAAGAGCTGAACGAAAACACCGTCACATTCTTGACTCTGTTTGTGCAATGCTTCTTTCTTCTTCTTCTCCTGAGCGTACTTGGCGTGAAGCTGTTCTCACTGCTGTTCATGTCATCAATAGACTCTCTTCTTCTGTCCTTGGTAACATTACTCCCTTTGAGCGTATTTATCATTCCTCTCAAGATTACAGCTCTCTTCGTGTTTTTGGTTGTGTCTGTTTTGTTCTTCTTCAGCCTCATGAATATACTAAACTTGAACCCCGTGCTCGCATGTGTTGTTTTCTTGGTTATGGGACTGAACATAAGGGTTATCGATGTTGGGATCCTCTCTCTAGAGATATTCGTATATCTCGTCATGTTGTCTTCTGGGAACATCACATGTTCTCTAGTTTCTCCACTTTTGAGTCCATCCCTTCTACTCATTCACAGTTTTTCACCAATCCCAATGTTGATCTTTTTCCTAGTGATGATACTACATGTTCTATCTCACATCCGCCTCCGGAGCCTCCTACTCATCCGCCTTCTCCATCTCCCGATGATTCCAGACCGGACGATGCTCCTATTCCTACTGTCATGCCTCCCTCCTCCACACGTCCTACTAGAGTAAGAAATCCACCTCCTCATCTTCTTCATTATCATTGTTTCTCTACTATTCTTAATCACCATGAACTAAGTCATTTTGAGAAGCCTCCATCAATCCAAAGTGGCAGCAAGCTATGCAGGAAGAAATCCAGGCGCTTGACAAAGCACACACTTGGGACTTGGTTGATACTCCTTCTGATCAAGATGTTGTGGGTAGTAGATGGGTGTACAAGATCAAGACTCGGTATGATGGTTCCATTGATCGTTATAAGGCACGATTGGTTGCTCAAGGTTGCACGCAGGAGTATGGTATTGATTATGAGGAGAATTTTGCCCCTGTTGCTCGCCTTACTTCTGTTCGAGCTCTATTTGCCATTGCTGCAGTCATAAAATGGTCTCTCAGTCAGATGGATGTGAAGAATGCTTTCCTTAATGGTGATTTAAAGAAGAAAGTCTATATGAAACCACCCACGGGATATCCTTGTCCTTCTGACAAAGTCTGTCTCCTTCGAAAGACACTTTATGGTCTTAAGCAAGCTCCTCGTGAATGGTTTGAGAAGTTCAGCACCACTATTTGTAATCTTGGTTTCACTTGTTGCAGTCCTCATGAAAATGCTCTCTTCATTCGTAAAAGTTAACGTGGGGTTGTTCTTCTACTTCTGTATGTTGATGACATGATCATTACTGGAGATGATGTTGATGGTATCTCTGATCTTAAAGCGTCCCTTCAACGCACTTTTGAGATGAAAGATCTTGGTTCTCTCAGTTATTTTCTTGGACTTGAAGTTATATCTTCAGATGATGGGATCTATCTCTCTCAAGCTAAGTATGCTTCAGATCTTCTTGATCGAGCTGGTATTACAGATGCTCGTACTGAGTCTACTCCTCTTGAACCTAATGTCCGGTTTACCCCAACGGATGGCACTGTTTTGGATAATCCTACTCTTTATCGGCAGTTAGTTGGAGGTCTTGTTTATTTGACTGTCACACGACCAGACATCACCTATCATGTTCATGTTCTCAGCCAGTTCTTGTCAGCTCCTCACACTACTCACTATGCAGCAGTTCTTCGTGTACTGCGCTACATCAAGGGCACCTTATTTCATGGTCTTCACTTTTCTGCTCACTCGTCTTTACTCCTGCAAGCATATTCTGATGCTGATTGGGCTGGTGATCCTACTGATCGTCGTTCTACTACTGGCTATTGTTTGTTTTTTGGTGACTCTCTCATCTCCTGGCGAGCTAAGAAGCAAACTTTCAGTGCGCGCTCAAGTACCGAAGCCGAATACCGTGCTCTCGCAGACACCACTACCGAGGTTGTTAGTCTTCCCCGACTGATATTTTTTGTGACAACCGCAGTACTATTCAGATTGCCCATAATGATGTTTTTCACGAACGCATCAAACATGTTGAGATTGATTGTCACTTTGTTAGGCAACGTCTCCTTATTGATGCTGTTCGTCTCATACCTGTTGGGACTTTGGATCAGCCTGCTGATATCTTCACAAAGACTCATCATCCTACTCGATTTCAAATTCTTGTATCCAAACTCAAGATGGTATCTTTAGCTCTCACTTGAGTTTGAGGAGGGATGTTAGAGTATAATCAGGAATTAGAATCAATTAGCATTAGTTAGCATATTCTGTATTTATGTTAGAGTATAATTAGGAGTAAATTAGGATCAGTTAGAATCATTTATGATATTACATCTTTATTACTTTGATTCCTCTGGCACCTATAAATAGCCCTTTGTACATTGTATATTTCATCATTCAGAATACAGAAAACACTTTTTTCAGATTGCTCTCTTGGTTCTAACAGCTGAAGATCTTCTTAAATTTGGCACCTTGAGTACTGAAAGTGTCTCAACAGGATGAGACTAAAAATAATAGCAATACTAATAACTTAAAGCCTTAGTTGCTTATACAAGCTATGAGAGGCATGTGAAATTGGTGCTGGCTTAACCAAATAAATTATTTTTATATACCATCTAATTATATTATTACTACTATGTCAAAAGTGAATAATAAACATTTTTTTCAAATCTTGATATATTACTTTATTTCTGAGTATGACCGAAATATTTTCGCTAATCATACCCCAATATTATTCTACCGTATATCTCTATTTTAGATTACCTTACAAAAAAGATAATTACTTAAAAAAAAAAGGGATAAACATATATTCCCTATTAATCTAATCTAGGCCTTAAGTTGATGGACTCAAGCACTTGAAAGAGGTAACTATGATTGGAAGGATTTCCCCATTGGAATACTGAAACGTGATGTCATCAAGCCCAATTGGATTGCCATTGTTGACAACACATTCATTGCCACCAACAGGCCTAAGAACGTTTGGTGGGAGTGGAACACCCGATCTGATGAATGCTCCACAATCAACACGAAGGTCAGTTATGGAAACAGGGCAAGTGTTGATGATGTCTCCATTGACCAGGAGGCTTCCATCATTTTGACCTTGGTTTATCTTGATGTATGTGTCTTCGCATTCCACTGACCCACAATCTACCACACCAGCATTAATTCCTGAAATATGTATATATGAAAAGAAAAGAAAAAAACGGAATTGATTAGTTTAAAAACATTCGTGCTTAATCCAAAAATTTGAGATGGAATAAAATAGTTTAATTTTGCATGTTAGTTTAATCATGACTATATTTTTTTTAATAAAAATATTATCTTTTCTTAGATAGAAACAAATAAAAATTCATTTATACAATTTGATACAATAGGATTAGTATTTTGTTTTTTTTACAACACCACTCGCATGGATCCTAAAGGACCCAGCAAGGAAGAAACAAAACACAAAATTAAGCTAAAGGAACAGCAACACAACAAAATTGGTGGTTGCACATAACTAGTATATATTAATATCAATGTAACGCAATAACGAAAAACATGTAAGAACTAACCAGAAACAAAACCCTTGAGAAGGATTAGCAGCACTAGAGAGATGGCACTGCCACTGCAACTGCAAAAGATCGACATGGTTGCTTTTCTTTTATGATAAAAGAGAGAAGAATAAATATAATAGTATGTGCTCTCTTTTTGGATGATGTATACAGATTCAGATGAATAATGAATGGAGTATTTATATTGTTTCATGTAAAGTAGTTTTTCTTAAGGATGATTCGTTTTTTAGTTAAATGGAAACAATCAGAGTTTAAGAAAAGAAAATGTATAAATAATGATTTATATGTATTTATTAGAATCGAGATTGAATTCAAAAATACAATATGCTGAAAGGGGGAGGGGAGAAGATAAAATCGGAAGGAATAATAACCAATTAGGGAATATCAAATCCAATTAAAAGGATAGATATAATAATTTCATAAAAGAATGAATTTTTAATTTAGAAATTATATCAATTTATTCATATCCAATGATATGAGAATCAACATGGACTAATAGATTATTCTTTTTTAATATTAGATGAGAGTCGAAAATTTTTAAGAAAATAATTTCATATGAGCTACAATTTATTGGTATTAATAAATTGATCAATAACAAATCAAATAAAGACCAATAAAAATTATAATTAACCAATTAAATTATCTTAATTTTTTAGTGGTTAACTACATTATAATAAATATACAAACAATTCATTTTTCTTTAAAACGCTATATATTTTTTACATAAATATATTTTTATTACATTTAATCTAACTCTGACTGAAGTTTGACTATCGATTCCGTTTTAAGAACCTTATTCATGTGTTATTTAATTGATTATACTACTATATCTATTTATAGTAAATTACATTACTAATAAAACAATAATTTGGCCTCAGACCTACTTTTTCTCGTTGTTGTAAAAAAAATTGACAATTACAATTAATAAAAATAATAATTAACCATAAAATAATGTTTTCTATCTTACTTCCATTATAATTTTAAAAAACAAAAAACAAAAAGAAAAGAAAACCTAAGATCCGATTATTTGTAGCAAAGAGTAAAAGTTTGATATCGATATAAACTTTTGACCATATATAATTATAATTATTACTTACTAAATTTGAGTTTTTTAAATGTATCTGTTGGTTAATTATTACTCTTCCGTGACGAACCTAGCACCCAACATTATAGCATTAATTACCTTAATTCATTTCATAATATCAGATCCCAGCATCTTATTGATTTCACATTTATTTGATTATAAAATTACCCTTATTACCTTTCATAAATCATTCATTCAAATTACATATGATTTAACGTCATCCTATTGTGCGTTAATGCTTTAATAATATCCAAAACACTTTATTAGTGTTCATATAATTTTCATATCATGTTTAAAAATTGTGCACTATAACACTTGAAACAAATCTAAAAAACTTTGTGAATACTACAATGATAATTTTAAAATTGTCTTTATAGGAAGAGTTTTTATTTTGACCATTGAATGATAAATTCAATAAGAGAAAATCTTAGGAGCCAATATTAGGGAGACAATAGGGAGTCAATATCATTTTTTCTCCTTTTCGCTCTCTCCTTTTACCACCCACTATTCCTCTAATTACACTCATTGGCTCCCTATTGGTCCCCTAATATTGGTTCCCTAGCATTACTCATTGAATAATTAGATTTTAATATGTATAAAAACATTACCTATAAAAATGACTTTTACATTTTTATTGTAGTACTTACCAAAAAACTTTATTAATAACATCCAAATTTTCATAAATATAACCTCCATAATTTCATAAATATAACATTCATAATTTCATATATATAACATCTAAAATAATTAATCGCAATATAATAAAGAATTATCTTTCAAGTCTTTCAAAATTAATTTAATATTTTTAAAATTGATATTATTACGTGTGTTTATTTGTTGATTATAATGCTTTTAATAGAAATTTTCTTCATGATTTTATTTCGCCTTTTATTTTTTACTAATTATGTATTAACATCTATTTCAAAATTTGTTTCATATTTTTCTTTACTTTTCATTTTTTACTTTATAATATTATGGTTGTAAATATATAATTTATATGGTAAAAAGCATTAAAATATTAATTTTTAACTTTATATACTGCGTTAATAAAAAAGTGTTGATGGAATGTTTTTACTTTTTAATGTGATTCCTTAAATTGTGGAATTGGTTTTATGTATAATAATTAATTGAAGCAAATTATACCGAGGAAGATATCGTAAGAGATTTCTTTTGGAGAGTGATTTACACGTGTTATATATGCAATTGCAAATTGATGGTGAATGTTGTTATATGTTATACAACCGATGAATGCCAGGTGTACACTAAAATCAGCCATCAAATCAGTCATTATTATATAATACATATTGAAATACTAAAATACACTAAAAATAGTTAAACTACATATATAATTTGTATTTTAATATGTATTATATACTAATAGCTAATTTAGTGACTGATTTAAGTATGCAAATAGAATTATTATGTACCACTAATGGCTACGTATCATTACCGTAACAAAGCTCATCCATGAATTATTTCTTGTTGAGGTTGGTACTTAAAAGGGGAAGCCCAACAAATGAAGATCCAATTCTTGAGGAAGGCAAACAGAGTTCTCCCACTTCATCCATTTGTTACCTTGTCTCTGCATAGAGGTTGGGGGTGATGCTGCCATAATCTCAGTCTTCTTGCTGCAGACCCACCGTGAACATGGGAGCTGCCACCTCATCCAATCCATTTCTTAGGTAGATTACTGTTACAAGTGTAGAAAACGTGGTCTGAGCAAGCTCCAATGCAAGCTATGAACTATGAAGAAATGAGAGAGAATTTGGAATTGAAGTGTAACTCTATTATTGCACTGAACAGAATGATAAAACCTAATTACACACTATCACTGATATATATATATATATATATATATATATAGGACTTTCTATGATGGCACGGGAAGTGCAGTGGCTTGGTGGCTTGTAAAGTTAAGTGAACTGGTGAGTGACGCGTGGATGGAAGTTAGAAGTAAGGAAACGGAGGTTGACCCATGTTAGGATTTGTTACGGTACACGGGATAGTATGGTGGAGTTGTTTAAGGCGGAGGCCAAAATTGTAAATTCAAAAATGGAGTTGGGCTGTCTTTGAAAGAAGAGTCTGTTGGACCTGTTGGGCTTCGATTATGTGGCGCAACCCGCAGCAGAGTAGCTCCGGCGAAGCTCCTCGTTCTCTCTCCCATGCGTGCTCTATTATACGGCAGATCCAAACAGCAACGGCGGCGAGTCTTGGCGGTGACAAGCAAGGAGCTCGACGGCAACAGAGAAAGATCTTCCTTCCGGCGCTTCCACGGCGTCGCTCTTTTCTCTCTCTTCGGTTCCTCCAACAACGACAACGTCTAAAGCTGCGACGATGAGCTTCGAGGATGGTGACAGCCGAGACTTCGGCGACTGAAGAAGGTGCGACGGCACCTATATATATATATATGCATAAAGTTAACCAATTACAAGGCAAAAATAATAACTAACTTCCTAACAAATTAAATAGCTAATTTCACACGCCTTTTACTACGTCACAAGAAGCTAAGGACCTCCTCTTCACTCTTCAGTGATTTTTTACTTGCTGCAAATCATCATCAAACTCACTAACTTTCACTTTTTGGGGTCTTGCATATGACTATATGAGAATGCTATCGAAGTCACAGTCATGGAAATTGAGGTTTCACTTTATTACTATCTTTTAAATGAATTGGGGATCTATGAACTATGAAGTAATAAGACTGTCATAAGATAGTAAAGTGAGGGGGTAAATTATCATGAAGAGGTCTTGCATATCAGAATGCACGTTATACAATTGTTACAATATTTGATTCGCTTTTGAAGGGGATATGTGATAAATTCTGGTCGCATGTCCTAATTATCACTTACTTTTGGGTACCTTTATAGCTCCCAAATTATTATTCCAAATATTTTTATCTCGGTTTTAGACATCAAATAATAAAACTTTTGTTAAAGCTTGATACATTGCTTTTATTCGTGAGGATGACCGAATATTTTCGCTAATCATACCCCAATCTCATTCTACCTTATTTCTTTATTTTAGATCTAATAAAAAGAAAAAAATAAAATAAAATGAATTCCCTTTTCATCAAAATTACGCCTTAAGTTGATGGACTCAGGCATTTGAAGGAGATAACGTTTAATGAAAGGAGTTTCGGATTGGAATACCGAAACTTGATGATATCAGACCCAATTGGATTGCCATTGTTGACGAGACATTCGTTGGCACGAACAGGCTTAAAAATGTTGGGCGGGATAACACCCGCTTCGATGAATGATCCACAATCCACACGAACGTCAGTTATGTCAACAGGGCAAGTGTTGGCAATGAATCCATTGACCTCTCGGCTTCCAATACGTTGATCTTGGTTTATCTTGAGGTATGTTTCTTTGCATTCCACTGAGGCACAATTTACCACTGCTCCATTTATTCCTGAAATATGTATATATGGGAAAAACCGAATTGATTTAGCTTAAAAACGTTCATGCTTAATCCAAAAATTTGAGATCAAATAAAAAAGTTTAATTTCTATGCCTATAGCATATACATATACTAGTTGATGCGGTAGTTAAATAGTGTCTATTTTTTTTTTTTTTATGAAAAGTGGTTAATTAAATGTACGTATAAAACTTATTCGACACAGTCTAATTATATTCAAAATTGCGACAATATATAGTGTGTTACATACCTACATATAAATATGAATCTCCTAGGAGTGACAATGTGTAACGTACGATATTATGAACAACCAAATAGACCAACATAATGCTACTCATAGAGTTGGAAATTGTAATTTAAATTTAAAATTTAGACAAACCATAAAAGAAAAACCAATTAATTGTTACACAAGAGTAAAAACTAAAAACACCGACGAATGTGAGTCATCCCTAAAATAATGGTGGCTGTAATAAAATCATTAATTATTATATGTTAATAATCAGTATAATGCAATCACAAAATGGAAAACATGTAAGAACAAACTTACCAGAAACAAAACCGTTGACAAGGATTAGTAGCACTAGAGAGATGGTCATGCAACAGACTGACATGGTTACTATTTTCTTTTAGCTAAAAGAGAAGAATAAATATGATATATATATGCTTTCTTTTCTCTTTCGGTAATGTATACGGATTAAGAAAAATAATGGATGGACTCTATATATATATGTGTGTTAGAATATATGTAGGTGTTACATCTTACATGTAACGTAGTTTTTGATATATAAGCTAAGGAAGATTCGTTTTTTATTCAAACGGAAACATTCAGAGTTTAACTAAAGAAAACGTGTAATTATAATCTCTGCATTTATTGGAATCGAGGTGCTGATAACAAAAGTAACAGCCTTCAAAATTTTCAGTTTAGTTTTTCAGTTTGAAATAAGGGTAGTATATGCTGAAAGGAGAAATATAATATAGGAAGTGTGTATTCCAGGAATCAGGTGTTCCTATATTTTTAATCGTTGATCTTAATTAATTTTAATTATAAAATATATATATATATATATAATTAATATCAATGACTAAAAGCACATGAACATCAATGTTCCCGGATATACTTAAAACATTTCCTATAATATAATAGAGTATGTAAGAATTTAATTTCCCAATGTAAAACTATTTTACACATGTATCTTTTTTTTTTGTCTATTTTATACGTGTATCTAATTACTTAATGATATGTCTCTAAAAATAATTTTATTTTTTTATTGACCTTTTGATTAGTCTTTAAAAAAATAGTTATTGTTATAGGAAGCATATCAGGTGCTCCAGGATATATGATAATTCAGTAATCTTAACCGTTAATTTCAATTATAAAATAATTTTAAAATATATATAAATTAAAATTAACGGTTAAGATCATTGGATTACCGTAAATCATGAAACACCTGACCTATTTCAATTATTATATTATTTTGTAAAATATTTTACACTATTAATCTATCAAAATTAAATTTGTAAAATTAATGATAGGAACACATACACTAATATAAAGTCATTATATTTCATTTAACATCCGTTAATATTATATATAATATTTACAATATTTAAATTATTCATTTATTTTAAAATAATTGATGAATATCAAATAAAGAAAGTTTTTCAAATATAAAATAGAAATGATTAAGGATGAGTTTGGTAAAAAAATTTTGGTCAGGGCGCATCTAGAGAGTTATTTTAGGGGCCAAAAAAGTTTTAGGCAAAAAAATGATAATCAACAATTTTATCATATATATATATACCCCTAATAAGGGAGTAGTACATGATTGGTTGTTTGATAAGTGGTGTTTTTATATATGGACAAGTTGCACATTATTTATTGTTGTTGATAATTGTTCAACTTCTATGTATGACAAGTGATACATGGAATTTTTTAAAAAAATTATAAAATTTAGGAGGGAATTTCACATTTCAAAGTTTTTTAATTTTAAATCTAAAATTTGACTTATTGAATTTTAGATTAAAAAAAAATTTCACTTGAAAATTTAAATCTTGAAGATAAAAAAAATTAATTTTATCATTAAAAATATTTGAATTTTAAATCTAAAATTTGAATAATTAGATAGTAGTAAATGATTGCTTGTTTAACATAAAACCTTGGAAAAAAAAATTTACAAAGATTTTACTATCAAAGACAATTAAATATTAAATAGATATCTTTTAAATTTCTAAAAGTTTTTCATATAACTAGAGTATTTTCCGCGTGTTGCGCGGAGTGCTAAATCGATATGCATATTAACTAACTTAAGTACTAGAGTATTTTTCAATCGCTATATCATAATGTCTTTGGTAAACTCACTAAATTAGACAATTATCAATTAACTAATTTATACTTTCATTTTTTTTATTGTAAATCTTATTTTCATCCAAAACATTATCTTATTTTTTTTATATATTTAATAATTCAAAATTTAGAATTTTACATATGGAGTGAGAGAAAAAAAAAAAGTAAAAAAAGCATTGTATAAATTATTTTAATTGTTCATTTAAGGGTGCATTCATGAAATATGTTGAGGTGATAACACATGTCAATTTATTAGAGAATGAAGAATTTATTCAAAACTTTTGAGAACTTGACACTTGTCAAGTAGATAGACTATTACTATTCAATCTTTATACAGTGGGGATAACTTTAGTATCGATTTACAATTTTTTCACCCAATTGAAACGAAATTCTTCAATCTTTTAGGGAGTTTTGATGGTTTGGTATTGGAGTCATAACTAATAATAAAAATGTATTTTATATTATTTGGGTTGTTTTCCCCTTTTTCTTTAATGGTTTTGAATTTGAAATTATAAG
Organism: Stylosanthes scabra; assembly: GCA_036250425.1. Lineage (NCBI taxonomy): Eukaryota > Viridiplantae > Streptophyta > Magnoliopsida > Fabales > Fabaceae > Stylosanthes > Stylosanthes scabra. The sequence goes on from JASCZI010030209.1 coordinate 340,524, forward strand.
TAAATTTGCTATTGAAATAAACATCACATTGATCATAATGTTCATGCTTATGTTCATTGTTTGCGATTTTTTGTGTGAATTTTTATTTTCTTAACATGGATATGCTATTCTTCTCAGATTTGAAAATATATATATATATATATATATATATATATATAAAAGATAATCGAATTTATATTTTCTTAACATGAATATGCTATTCTTC
>JASCZI010030209.1:340810-380596 GCA_036250425.1 Stylosanthes scabra
ATTTGAAAAAAAAAATGACATAATCAAATAATCTAAATTCTAAACTAATTATCCTGTACCAAGATTATTTGACTTACTAGTTGACATTATGCCACGTATTCATCACATTATTCTTCGATACTGGTTCGACCGCTCCTCTGCGACCTACATCCAATCCCATCATAAACTAGGTGGATTTCCATTATCAATAAATTGGTCACAAACATCAATCCTCTAGAACTTCACTCACTCTATCCAAGTAAACACTCTAAACTCTTTCACCTATAACTAAGCCTTCCAAGTGCTAACCCATCTTAGGTAAAGGGAACATGTTCATTCCACAAAACAAAAAAGCACATTTAATATTTTATGTTTTTAATTTTTTTTTCCTAACCAGTCACTCTTGCATTTTCTTGTTTTGGCTTCTTCTAATGCCTCTTTGGTATTGTCTTTTACCTCATAGAGACAAAAAATGATAGACTAAGAAAAACTGAATATTCATGATGCACAATAAAGAAAAATACATTTACAGATTTTTGTTAAGTGAATGATTCTGTGTTTGCTCTCTTTCTTTTTACTTTCTCCAATGGCTGAAGCTTCTTTTATTACAAGGTTGTTGCCTCCAATAAAAAAAGCTAAGTCAACTTTATTATGAGCAAAAGCAAAAAATATGTAAGAGCTAACTATTTTTTATGGTAGCAATAGAGATAAAGAGTTGAGCTTGGTCGCAAGCCTTCCTTTCAATTTGCAAAAGCATTCCATTTTAGAGCAAGTCTTTGATGTGGTCGAAATAGAGGAGAGAAGAAAGACTTTTCTTCAATTTGATTCGATTTGTACTAACCCAATATTCACCCTTCATTTCTAGCTTTAGCTCCAAGACAGATTTTCATTTCTTGGATTAAAGATGTTAATATTGAGCCTTCTACACTAAGCTATTGCAAATGAAAATTTGATTTTCCCTCTCATTTGCAGATTTGCTTGTAAATGAGATTTTGCTTAAGGCTTATGAATGTTGCATCTTTTGTTTTTTATTGCAACTTCACACTATCTACCATCATTCAAGAGTTGGATTGCAATAAAACAGTTTTGAACCTGCACTTCATAAAACACAACATCAAATAATACTTAGATTTTTATACCCAAAATAATAATGTTTAGTCATCATAAAAAAACATATTTAGTTTCCTAAACTCAACCACTGCTTTATTCATAAGGATTACCAAATATTTTCACTAACCATTCCCCAATCTCATTGATATTTCTCTATTTTATATATCATACAAAAAATTTTAAAAAAAAAAGATAAAAAAGAAATCCCTTTTAATGTAATCTAGGCCTTAAGTTGATGGACTCAAGCACTTGAAGGAGGTAACTGTGAGCGGAAGGATTTCCCTATTGGAATACTGAAACGTGATGTCATCAACCCCAATTGGATTGCCATTGTTGACAACACATTCATCGCCACCAACAGGCCTAAAAATGTTGGGTGGGAGTGGAACATCCAATCCGAGGAATGATCCACAATTCACACGAAGGTCAGTTATGGAAACAGGGCAAGTGTTGATAATGTCTCCATTCACCTCTAGGCTTCCATCATTTTGATCTTGGTTTATCTTGATGTATGTGTTTTTGCATTCCACCGAGGCACAATTTACCAGAGCACCAGTTATTCCTGAAATATATATATGCATATATGGGAAAAACGGAATTGATAAGTTTAAAAGTGGTTTATCCAAAAATTTGAGATGAAATAAAAGAATTTATTTTAAATGTTTATTATATTATTTTGCAGGGATCCCACTATATATATACACCCTTTTAGCAATTCACACCCGTATAAATATACGATAATTGCTTGGCAAATTAATTATATTGTATTTTTTGTGGATATTAAATATATATAATTAATAATAATCATATTTTTAGCATTATTTATTTTGCACATAGTAGAATGATGTTTATGTTTTCGTGAAAAACTCATTTATACTATTTGACACAATAAATTCAAAATAGCGACAATATATAATGTGTTACATATATAAATATGAATCTACTAGGAGTAACAATGTGTAACATACTAACATGTGATTATGAACCAAATAGACCAACATAACGCTACCGACAGAGTTGGAAAAATTAATTTAAATTTAAAATTTGAAACAAACCATAAAAGAAAAATGTTAAACAAGAGTACACTGGCGAGTGTGTGAGTCATCCACTCGAATTGATTTAAATTAGATAAAAAAAAATTGTGGCTGTATTAAAATCATTAGTGCTAAAATAGATATATACATAAATAGTAGATACGACTGTCAAACACACGGGTCATAGACCATTTAGATCTGATCTGTTTAGTCCGCGAGTTAAATGCCCGTTTAGTCCAATTTTATGCGGGTTAGAATTTATTTAGCCCGACCTATTTATAGTCCTATTTTGTATATGGTATCTTTTTATTTTATGTTCTCTCACTTGGTTGCTCTGTGAAATATTTTCACAAAATAAATTTTAGAAAATAGATCAAGTGTTATCGGTTATTTTATGTTCCTGTATTTTTAGTAACAGAGTTTATTTAATTTTTCAGGAAAAATAGTACGTATTATTACCTTTGTTTACACATATGTAACTCCTATTTTGTTTTCTATTAAAAGTGTGATTTAGACAACTTTATAATCTTTGCGCTAGTCCTTCTTCTTTAGTTGTTACTTTTATGTTACAAAAATCTGTTGCAGTACTATTATTTTATGTTACAAAAATCTGTTGCAGTACTATTATTTACTTATTAGGTAATACTAGATGTACTATTGTACATATTTGTACACACTATTTAGTAACACGGAAAAATATAAACATTAGCATAAAAAAATATAAATTTATGTGCTAATGTTTATATTTTTCCGTATTATTAAATAATGTGTACATATACAATGGTACATATAGATTTATTCTTATTTTTCACGAAGAATAATTATTACCTTTGTTTATGATGTGTGCGCTAGTCCTTCATAATTATTTTTTCCCAAATATTTTTTATCTAGTTTTAGTCTTTTAGACATCAAAGCTTGATATATTGCTCTATTGGTGAGGATATATGACTGAATATTTTCGCTAAGAAGGTAATCATACCCCAATCTCATCATTCTACCATGTTTTTTTATTTATTTTAGATTTTAGATACCATACAAAAGATAATAATAATAATATAATTCCCTTTAATCTAATCTAGGACTTAAGTAGATGGACTCAAGCAATGGAAGGTGATAACGTTGAGTGGAACGATTTCCTCATTGTTATACTTAAACAAGATTTCACCAACGTCAATTGGATTGCCATCGTCGACAAGACATACGTCACCAACCTCAGGCCTAAAAACGTAGGGTGGGAGCGGAACACCCCATTTAATGAAATGTCCACAATCCACTCGAAGCTCAGTTATCCGAACACTGCAACTGTTGATAATTTCTCCAATGATCTCTTCGCTTCCATAGTCCTGAAAATCTTGTTTTATCTTGACCATTGAGCTATCGCATTTCACTGAGGAGCAAGCTACTACCTCAGCACCATTTATTCCTGAATGTATATATATATATGGGTAAAACGGAATTCATTTGTTTAGAAACGTTTTATCCGAAAATTTGAGATGAAAATAAAAGAATTCAATTTTAATGCTTATAGCATATGCTATTTTTTTGCACGTATATAGTTTAATTAATAATGTGTAACATATGATTATGAACCAAATAGATCAATAAGATAAGGCTACTGATAGAGTTGGAAAATTTAATTTAAATTTAAAGCCATAAAAGAAAAACCAGTTAATTATATTGTTACAGGAGTAAAAACACTGGCGAATGTGTGAGTCGTCCCCTCGAATTGATTTAAATTGGAAGAAAATGGTGGCTGAACTAAAATCATTAGTGTTAAAATAGATATACATAAATCGTATAAATTAGTATCAGTATCAGTATAATGCAATAACAAAACCAAGAATATGTAAGAACTAACTTACCAGAAACAAAACCATTGACAAGGATTAGAAGAACTAGAGAGATGGCCCTGCAACAGATCGACATGGATATATATATTTTTTTTCTAGCTAAACGAGAAGAATAAATATAATATATGTGCTCTCTCTTTCGGTAGTGTGTATGAATTAATAAGAATGATATATGTATATATATACAGCGTTAGAGTTTAGGAAAAGAAAACAGATAAATTATAATCTCTGCATTTGTTAGGTTCGAGATACAGGCTTGGTGCTTTTGAAAGATATGTTAGAGCTTTCTAAAATTACATATATCCAAAGACGATGTACTTATGCTTATCGTTTTCAAAAGATAAGGTGTTTTTGAAAATACTTAAGGGGAGCTTTTTAAAAATGATTTGTGTTTATCAAAATTAAAAAGAGTTAATATAATCCCATTTATTAATAAATACCAATATTTATTATTAATTTATATCTATTATGGTTTTTTTTATTTTAAAAGCCAATTTACCAAATATAATTGTTGCTTATAATTATTAAAATATTTTTTATTTAATTTTACCAAATATATGTGTTACGACTTTTAAAACCTATTTTTTAAAAGAAAATTTTTATAAGCTACTTTCGAAAAGTAATAACTTTACTCAACCAAACCAACCTTCAAAATTTTAGAAATTTGAATTAAAAAATACTATAGGGCTGAAAGGGGAAGAATATAATATAGGAAGAAAGGAATCAAATCCAGTTAAAAGGAGAGAAAATTTTCATAAAAGAAGAAATTTTTAAATGCGAAAAATATATCAATTTACTTCTATCCAATATTATGAGAATCAGATTGAATTGACATGTTCAATTTGGTTAACAAAAAATTGGTTGCCAAATCAACTCGATTCAAGATAAATCTTATTAGAATAATATCAAATCAAATAAGGAACAAATGTGAAAAATAATAATTAACCAATTAAATATGTTTGATTTTTTAGCTGTAAACATTAATAAAATAAAAAACACAAACAATTTATTTTTCTATCTCTCTATATATATTATGTAAAAATATATTATTTAATGGTTTACCTCTATTTGAATTTCTATTAAATTATTGGATTTTTTAATTTTTAACTCTTTTAGTTTGATCACCAATTCAATTTTTAAACGGGTTAATGAGTTGGCCCTTCCAGCAATTAGCTCCGATCACACGCCCCTTATTTTAAATCTCTCTCCCAGGGATAAACGACAAAAATAATTCATGTTTAAGAAATTTTAGGCTGAGCATGAAGACTGTCAAAACATTGTCCGCCAAGGCTGGAATAAAGGTGGTACTCATGAAGCAACATTTGGAAAACTATATCAGGTAAAATTGACACGTGCCGCTTAGAACTTACTAAATGGAGCAAGGCTACATTCAAGAGAGCTGACAGAGAACTTGAAGCTCTGAAAGATACTCTCAGAAAACTTCAGGAAGGGGTTCTAACGCAAGAAATACAGGAACAAATTCATACCCTTAAGACGCAGATTAGTAAAATGTGGCGTCAAGAAGAACAATATTTGGGACAGCGTTCACGCATCAAATGGTTACATATGGGAGATAAGAACACTGCCTTTTTCCATGCAACCACTATCCAACGAAGGGGCAGGAATACTTTATGCCGCCTAAAGGACAAGAATGGGATTTGGATTGAAGGTAATACACAAATAATGGATCTAGCGACTAATCACTTTCACCAGTTATTTCAATCTACAGGGACAAAGAGCCTTGACCAATGTCTATCCAAGATTTCCCCCCGAGTTACCCCGGATATGAATAGGCACTTCATGGCAGCTGTGACTGAGGAAGAGGTTAAGAGTGCGGTGTTTGCAATGAGAGCTTTAAAAGCTCGTGGCCCGGATGGACTTAATGGCTTATTCTATCAAAAATATTGGGATTTGCTCAAACATGAGGTATGTGCTATGGTACAAACTTTCTTTGCTGAAGGTAAGTTACCTGAAAACATATGTGAAACTATTATTGTTTTAGTTCCTAGAATAAAAAATCCTGAATCTTTAAATCAGCTTAGACCTATTAGTTGTTATAACTTTATTTACAAAATTATTTCCAGAGTGTTAGTAAATAGGCTGAGACAGGTTATTGACAAAGTCGTATCCCCGACCCAAAGTGCATTGTATCGGATGGATTAATCCATGATAACATTATCATAGTGCAGGAGATGTTTCATTCTTTATGTCGTAAAGGTCAAAGTGCTAATGAAAATCTTGCCATTAAAATCGATATGAACAAAGCCTATGATAGATTGAAATGAGATTTTCTAGAGGGAACTTTACAGGCTTTTGGCTTCAATCATCATTGGATTAGTCTTTTAATGGAATGTGTTCGCAAAGTAACGTATAAATTGAAAATCAACGGGAAATTTTCTAAGAGGATTTTTCCACAGAGGGGACTTAGACAGGGTGACCCACTATCTCCATACTTGTTCATTATTGCAGCTGAGGCCTTTACCATCTTAATGGAAGAAGCATTGAGAGATGGTAGAATATCTGGAGTTAGAATAGCATCAACAGCTCCCGTTCTTACTCATTTGCTTTTTGCGGATGATTGTATCATCTTTTCAAAAGCTAATGAGAAAGAAATCTACCAACTAATCTCTATTTTAAACCTTTACACTGATGTTTCAGGCCAAAGAATTAATCTTGAAAAGTATGGGATCATATTCGGTAACGCTATCACACTAAGGGCTTGGGTAGATATAGAGGAAATTCTAGGAATAGGAAGTTGGGACACACCGGGCAAGTTTTTGGCATTACCAGCACAATGGGGAAGATCAAAAAATAAAGCACTTAATTGGATAGAGGAAAGAGTAATGGATAAACTTGGAGGTTGGAAAGAAAGGTTATTAAATCAGTCAGTCAGGGAAGGAGGTACTCATTAAGTTGGTCGTCCAAGCTATCCCAGCGTATGCTATGAATGTTGTCTTGTTTCCTAAAGGATTTTGCCAAAGACTAGCATAAAAAATTGCAAAATTCTGGTGGTCTTCTAGTGGTAAAGATAGGGGCATTCATTGGCAGAGTTGGGACAAACTAACTAGGAGAAAGCTTGATGGTGGCATTGGGTTTAAAGACCTACACATTCAGAATCTAGCCTATCTAATTAAACCAGCTTGGCGAATTTTGGAAAATTCGGAAGCTATATGGGTTCAAGTTTTGAAAGCTGTCTATTTTCCACACACTAATTTTCTAAATGCGACTGAAGGTAGAAGCAACTCATGGACTTGGAAAAGCTTACTTCAGGGAAGAAATTTATTGTTGAAATTTAGTAAGTAGAGTATAGGTAACGGTTGCAATATAAACATATGGACGGATCGGTGGATTATGAAAAATGACGCCTCTTTATCTCCAATATCTAATGAATTCACTAAAGTAAATGAGCTTATAAGCAGTGACGGTCAATGGCATATCCCAACACTAAGGCAATATTTTCAGGAAGAGGATATAATGCACATAATTAGAACACCAACAAGCAGGTTACAAGTTGAAGATAGGTTGATATGGCCGTTTACTCAGGATGGGAAATATACCATTAAAACGGGCTACCAAGTACTCAAGAAAAAAGCGGACAAATGTAACAGTGATCCTACTACAAGTAATACTCAGAACAGCATATGGAAGATCATATGGGGACTCTCTATTCCACAGAAAATCAAGGGATTTTTATGGAGAGCTATCAATAACAATATTCCTGTTTTTAGTAATTTACATCGAAAAAGACTTGTTACTAATGCTTTATGTCCTATTTGTTTGCAGAGTGAAGAAACGATTGAACATGCGTTATTATTATGTCATTGGACGAGGCCTGCTTGGTTTGGTAGTCAAATCCAGTGCTGCCCAACAATTTACACAGTAAAAACACTTGAAAGTTGGATAGACAATATTGCAGCCCAAATGAAGCTACAACATGGCAAGGATTATGGCATCTATCTATCTAAATTAGCATACATGCTATGGGAGATTTGGAAAGCAAGAAACTCTGCTATCTATCAGCATATTCATCCAAATCCTAAACAAGTTATCTTTAAAGCTAATATCTTGGAAACGGAATACACAACGGTACCTGAGCAGAGTTCAAGCCTTCTAACTCATAACAGCAGAACCACAAAACCCATAACTTGGCATGCACCACCTCCTGGTTGGCTCAAAGCAAATGTTGATGCAAGCTATAATGCAGACACTGGAGTTGGCAGAGCTGCTGCAATATTTAGGGATCATGTTGGGACCGTGATTTTTGGAATCACAACTAACATCAATGCATCTTCAGTTCTAGCTGCAGAAGCAATGGCCATTAGAGAAGCTTTGTTATATGCATCAACTCACCAAATCTTGTCTTTAATCATTGAATCAGACAATAGAGAGATTACTACCACTATTAAATCTAGGAAGATAAATTGGATAATTCGACCTATCCTTGAGGACATTTACCGGATGGCAGCGGACATCTCCAAATTCGGAGTTACATGGACGCCCAGGGAAGGTAATCAACTTGCTCATGAGATGGCCAAATTAGCATCTAAAACAACACAATTTCCAACCAGCTTCCACTCACCGCCACCAGAACTGCAACTAATTATCCAACAGGATGCCAGACACCAAACACAATGCTCTAGCACTTTCAAACAAGATTAACAAATCATCAATATCAGCGCAAGAAGTACAACGATTAAAATAGAAACACACAAGAATTATATTGCAACTTACACTGCTTAATACAGGTATGGCAGTATCAATTTTTCTCCCGCCGTAGGAAACAGCACTCCCAAACACCGAACAGCACGGCAGATGCTTACACGATACGTCCACCACTCCCATCAGAACACACACCTCACAAACGCAATAATTACTGACAGCAGACTGCATGGTCAACTTGGCATAGATGGAGAACATGAAGCCTACGACAACTAACTCTTGAAGTCAACAAGGAAAAAATAACATACAAGGTACATAACCAAGCAATAACGGAACCACAACACGACCATTGAAGCGAGCATGAAAGAGCATGAGGGACTCGACGAGCTACACCAGCGACAACTTGCAAGAGACGTAGCATCGCCGTTAGCAGCAAGGACGTGGAGGAAGACGCGCATCAGGCATCATGTTCAGAAACATCGATTGTTAGCTTACAATGGGGGGGGGGGTGGGGGTCTCGGGTAGCCAACTAGGTTGGGTCGAATTAGCTGGCCCAAACCAATGAGCAAAAAAAAAAAAAAACGGGTTAATGAGTTAAACAATCAATCATGCTACGTGACCAATAATAATATAACCAACAACATGTTGAACCGGTCCACACACAATTTGAAACCCAAATACAATCTGAAACCCAAACCCAAAACCTAAAATTATCATTACTCTCAAAATCACACTCAAACCTAAAATTACCATCACTCTCAAAATCATCATAACCGCCCTTCACTCTACTCTCTCCATCGACCTCCGGCAAGCATCTCCGGCACCAACCTTCAATCATCGGCGCCATTCTTCTTCTTCTCCTTCAAGATCATCGCCGACATTCTTCTTCTTCTCTTTCGATCATCGCCACCAACAATCTTATCATCAACAACACAAGCAATCGTGCCTTCGTCGACGAACAACATCACCATTATCGTGACCGTCATTATCGCCGAATAGAAGAGCATCCATCACTTTGAGGCTCTGTTATCACCGCAAGCAACCACAAACAAGGGTTTCAATTATTTTGCTCACTGTCATCATCACCGTCTCTGATTACTCTCTTGGAGTCTCTCAAGCAACCGTAAAGAAGTGCTTCAACCACCACTGCAACACTTGGTTCATCTATATTGATCATTTTTCTTCCACTCTGTCTTTCAAAAACATCTCTTTAACGTTGAGGTAGATTGTTTCTTTTTTCTCTATTTATAAATTAAATTTAAACATTCACTTGTATTACTTTTTCTAATTTTTTGTTGAATTTAGATGTTCACTTTGACAATTCTTTTGGTCACAAGTACTGATTTGTGTGTGTATGATTTTTGCTAAGATAAGAGAAGGAGGAAGAAGGGAAGTTTGTTCTGACATAAAAGTGTTTCTGTTCGGTTATGTTTTGTTTTGGAGAGAAGAATGAGAGTGAAGATTGCAATTGGAGGGAGAAACACCCTTTTATAAAATAGAGAAAGTGTAAAATGATATGTGTAATTTGTAATTTATAGAAATGCTTCCTGTAATTTGTAGAATTACTTGGATGATATGGTAATATTGAATCAAATATATAATGGAAGGAAAATACGTGTGTAAGAATTTAGATGCTTCCTGTAATTTGTAGAAATATGTGTGTAAGAATTTATAGAAATGCTTCCTGTAATTTGTAGAAATATATTTCCTGTAATTCAGGTCCTTGTTTCATATATATAATAACAACGGTTGTGAACTTGTGGTTTAGTTATTTTGCTATATCACTTTGCTATATTTAGATACAATTCTTTATTTTACAGGAAGCTTTGGAAAAACAAAGAAGAGATTATGTAATGGATATTGTGCTAAGTCTCTTCAACACAAAAAGAGATTCTATCTTAAAAGGAATTTTTCCACAGTTGGAAGGGCGATCAGTTCCGAAAACGAGGGAGAATAAGGAAGTAAAGACTCCTTTCACAAACCCGAACACTAGGGAAATTATAAAAATGGTTTAACAAAGGAAAGAGTTTAGAAGAGGAACGAAGAATGAAAAAAAAGGAACATAAAAATCTCTTTTTGTGGCTGCTGATCATCTTATGAAAATGTGTTCTGTAACATCCCAATTCCTAGGCTGCAGTACTAGTAATTGAGAGTTACCATTCTGTGAACTTTAGGACGCTGGTTTATAATCATAGATATATAATATGAGCCTGTCGTATTAAAGCATGAATCGTTTATTAATTGAATCATACAGAGTTATAAATATAGTTAGGAAAATAAGATATAGTTGTAGTTAATAATATACATATACTTTATAGACTTTTAATGAACATACTAAGCACTGAGCCCTGGCTCATCCTGACAGCCCCTAGACTGGCACTCAGGCTACTAACAAAATACCTAACCTTCAAAAGTACTACAAGGTGAGGGAAAGACTCTATCACAAACTAATGACATAGAAATTTCTTCATTTGTCTAGTCGAGGATAGTTGCCTCGCACCTCTGTTGATTCATCCAGAGTGGAATCAAGACTCAAGCGAAGAACAGTGGATCCAGAATATCAGGAATTTGCATGGTCGGAGGAGACGTCTTCATGAGGGTGATCATGCTGTCAATTGAACTGTGAAGTAGCAGAATAAGTAGTAGGATCTTGAGAGGAGATGAATGAGTAACCCGGGAAGTCTCCGATCTTCCTTTTCTCGTCATCCTCTTCTTCGTGATGATATCCTACGCGGGGAATAACTAAGGGGTGTGAATCTAAAGTTCTCAGTAAGGTACGTGCTACGGGAGACTCTTCTAAGGGGAATACCCTAGGATATTCATCTAATTTCTGGTTACTCACCTATGATATATTCCATTTCCTAAGCTTCCTATGCCAAAATTACTTGTAACGTATCAATTATTTCTATCAGTCATAATCGAAATTTTAGTCCCAGTCATAATTACTTAATAGTTACGTCTCAGTCACATTTACTTAACAGTTAAGGGAAAGGAAACAAGTAAAGAGGTCACACAACACACACAAACAAGTAAGCATAGCACAACACAAATAAGCAGGAACATATTCACAAATAAGCACACACACCCAGAGAAATACAAATGTGGCAAACAAGTATAATGCATGCTTGATCCTAGTGCAGGCCATGAGCTCATGTGTCGGTTGTCTACCCGCAACCCGACGTTACTCGGAACGAGTCCGAATATGGTTTCTCCACGGTGTCAGTCCGCGATGTGCCTTATGGCATAAGCCATGTCAGTCCGCACCAATGCCATCATGGGGTGAGCCATGTCAGTTAGGGAAAAGTATAAATATTGACGTCATATCTTTCGCTTCACAGTGAGAAACAGTATCTAAGCCATGTTAGGGAGCGACCCCGCCATGGTTAGTCATAAACCGGTTCAACCGGAACATCTCAATCACATAATCTTTTCATCATAATACGTCTCATTTCTTTTCTCAAATCATCTCTTTCAATATCATTATCATCATTATTCAACTCATCGTCGAACATCATAATCATCATGTTCATCAAAATCATCTCATTCATCATGTTTCATCAATCACAATCATTCTCATAAATCTTAAATAATTTCAAACGAGTTATCTTAACCTTGAACTTTATCATATTCACAATTTGCTCCCAATCTTTTCTATATTCATAGTTTGACCCCTAGTTTTTACTAAATATTCGGTTTTAGTCCAAAAGCTTCCAAATTTTATTTTAAACTTCTTTTTACCATCTAAAATTACTTTTAACTTCTTAAATTATATTTTTACCATTTCTTTAATGTTATTTACCATGGTATCAAAATTATAAGTTATTTACCTATTTTTTACCATTCCTTTTACTACTAAAGCTTAACAAAAGTTACCTAGTTACCATCTAATGAATCTTAACTCTTTTACTCAAGTTTTTTAACTTTTAAGTATTAAAAACAACACGTGTTTTCTTATTGGTCCAGCTCATCTAGTGGCTGAAACCATGGCCTCAACTTCTTAAAGTTTCATAAAGAGTTATTTTCCGATAAAACACATTAACTTAGAAAATTCGTTTAAAATCAACCCTTTAACCTGGCATCAAATCCTTTTAACCATTGATAATAGACATATTAATTGAGTATTTCCAATTGGTCCCATGACATTTGAGTCACTGAGCTGTTCGTAGTAATTTCCGTGCGGACAGTAGTTGGTAAACAATTATGTTAAAAATCATAAACTTACTCAAATGTTATGAAACTTTACAGAAACACAGAAACCTCACGTATCAAAAATTTCCCTTTGGTTGCAGTTGAAAATAATTTATAGATTAAAAGATAAGCTTTTCCAAAGTTCAGCCAAGGTTGCAGCCAAAACAGTTTTTCAGCCAGAAACCAGTTTCAGTGATTTATTTTTATAAAATTCTACAAATGTTGGAATGCTCTAAAAATTTATAGTAATATTCTTAACTCATACCCAAATCGGCCATTTTTGGTCCCGTATCAAAATAATTTATAGATTATAATACATGCATTTTAGAAGTTACGGTTCTGCATCTCGGACAGCTCTGAACTTCCTTAAAACCACTTAACTTGCAAAATTCATAACTTTTAAACTACATATCAAAAACTTCTGAAATTTAACAGGGACCTTTTAAACATCTTAAAGAGTCATATAAAAATAGCTTGGCTCGGTTTGGTGGAGTAAGTTATTGCCAGTAAAATAAATGATTTTTTGCTCCAACACTTGCCTCTGTTTTTGAAATCAGAAAATAGTTCTACTTCAGAAATTCATATAAATTTGTGCAAAAATCATTTTAAGCCCAAAATCTCCAAATTTAAATTAGACATATGAATCTTTCCAAAGAAATTAATTTGGTTTTAATCCAACCACTGGCTTGAGAACTGTAAGTGAAACAATTTGTTGCTTGCAAAACAGGACAGGTTTTTGAATTAGACAAGCAGTTTTCGTGTGTAGACAATTTTCTCAAATTAGAAAATTCGTTTGATTCTCAAAATTTTCAGATTTAAAATAGACATATTAAACTTTAATTTAAGACCAATTTCATGAAAATCCATTAAGTATAGCAAAAGTTGTGATTGAAACAATTTCACTTGTTATGCTGTCCAAAATCCTGACAGCATCACTTTTGCTTAGATGCTAAGTTTTGTGCTTAGTATCATTCGCAACATTCAAACCACCAAGCTTAATTCAAAATACCAACAAACACCCATCAAACATCATCACAAAGGTTAGTTCATCAAAGGAACATATATTAACAAAATTCACACAAAATTGCTAGCCTAACCCTTACACTTTTGGCTTTTGATTATGTATGTCATCTTGAGAAGTGGTAAGCTCACCAACAACACCTAAAACACATGAAACAATTATCATCATCACCTCTGGACTAAGGGCCGAAAATCTCCTTGAAGGAGGTTGAAGAATTATATTTACTTAAGCTTGAATTTTATATGGAAAAAGGTTAAGTTTTACTAGGAAAATTCATAGTTTTGATGAAGTAATTTTAAGAAAAGAACAAGATATCTTCTCATAATTTTTTTAAATCATGATTTCAGATCTTGAAGTATCATAGATGAAGTGATCAAAATGTTGAGTTTAGAAGATGAAAAAATTAATGAAATAAACAAGAGTTTAGAAATGAAAACAACTTTGGTTAAGCTTGATTTTTCTTCAAAGTGAGGCTAGATATGGCACGGTTAGCTTGCTGAAGTTTTTGAGAGTATTTGGTGGTAAGAACACTTGTGTTTTCTGGTGTGAAGGATGATAAAAAGATTGAAGTTAAAACCTTGCAAATGGGAGCTTAAGTAACCGAATTATTCAAGGGTAAAATGGGGAAACTTTGCTTGATTTTTGTCTCATTAATTTAGATATTCTCAAACCTCCTAATAACTTGATTAAATGTGTCTCCTAAAGCTATAACGAGTGTAGAATGACAAGGCTATAACCGTGGCATTCTATGAAGAAAAGGGAGTAGATTTTTTTTTTTTTGGTAATTTGGTAAATATTTGGAGAATTTTTGTTTAAGTTAACAACATGGTTACATGATTGTAAACAAAAGTCATGGTAATGTCAAAAGGGGAGGGAACCGGTTACATCAAGAGGAGGGTGAGTAATCACAATAATTTTTTTTATCTCAAGGTAATTTAAGAAGAGTAAATACTAAGTAAATACGTGTAAATTGCTTCTAGTTTGATAATTTAAGATAATTATTGAAACTAAGTAATTTAATCAATTTTAAGGCATTATATAGTTTAAATATGAGTATTCAAGCTTAGGTAAAAGTTTGATGATGATCGGATAAGAATTTCATTGAGAATTGGTCAATTTTGACCAAACTGATTTTTACCGAACGGTAAAAACAAACAGTAAAACCGGCTAATGAGAACTAGGTGAACTCTACCCCAATGATAATAATACACACTCTATTACCCTTTTTACCAATCATGGATAAAATTCTTTATCCATAGAGTCCAGTTTCGAGAATTTTCGAAAACCGAGCCACCAAGGGCATTTTAGTAATTTCAAGCAAAAGCTCACGAAAAACTCATGAACGTGAAATTTTTATTTTCGATTTTGATTCGCCTCGACAAATAAGCAAAATATTCTTAAGACAATTTTTGAAATTTTATTCTGCAAACTTTGTAGAATTTATTTCCTGTTTTCTGTTAAAAACGGGATCTTACATGTTCGATTTGAATATATTGTAAATTCAAAATCCATGTTTTGGAACAACTTGTATAGATGACTTATTCAAAATTCATGTTTTGGAACAACTTGTATAAATGAATTGAATGTATTGTGAATTCAACTTGAGGAAATATTAATTCAGGACTACTTTAGGAAATATATTCAATTATCTTGAGAAGTTATGCAAAAAAAGATAAATAATCATCCATACGATAATAACTTCACATCCAGACTATGTTAAAGAGATCATCCACACTATATATTTACTATTTAAGGAAATAACGTGACTTGTTAACACTATAACAATTCCATCCAAAATTGCACTCAAAATAAGGTGGAGAAAATGTATAAACAGAGTACAATGATAAATACTTGTGAAAAATAAATAATTAATAAAAGATATATGATCATCCATACGGTAATAACTGCTCATCCAGATTATGCTAAAGAGATCATCCATACCGTATATTTACTACTTGAGGAAATAAGGTGATTTGTTAACATTATAACAATTTCTTATAAAATCACACTCAAAATAAGGTGCAAAAAATGTAGAAATATAGTACAATGATGAATTCATGTGAAAAAATAATGAAATCAATAAAAGATCATCCAGACTATAATAAAAGATCATCCTAACTAAGCTAAAAGATTATTAATTTCTCAAAAGCCAAATCAACTTATAAAAATCATGAGCTTCCTCCAAAGAATCAAAACACATGTCTGCTCTAGAAATTTCATCATCTGATATGTAAGTATGATCTAGCACCTACATTAAAAAATTGAAAAACTTATATAAAATCATTATAAAACTCTTATGATATGAGTAAGGAATAATACCTCTTCAATAACAGAATTAAAGAGGGAATGATTCAGATAATGGATTTATAGGATCATCACATGATATTTCCACTCCAACATTGCTAAATTATGGTGAAATCTATAACATGAATCAGTATAATACTGAAGATGATCTATATACTAATAAAGAAATGTTCACTAAAATTAAATCTGGATGATCACTATCAAATAAAATTAGAAACAAATAAGGAAGAGAATGTAAAAGTTAATCCACTAATTTGAGACAATCCTAATTCATAGAATCCATGATGAAAACAGAGACTCAAACGTAAATGTTTAAACAATAAAACAAGATGAATGAGGTCACGTTGATGATGCTTTTAATGGAGATTGAATGTGCTTGAGGTCACGTTGATGGTGATTTTAATGGAGGTTGAATGTGATTTCAATGGTGATCTCTCTTAATTTCAATGGACATTGATGCTCCTTCTCTCTCTCACAGTTGTTGATGCTCGTTCTTTCTCAAATTGACGCAACCACCACCACTGTGAGTGAACGCACTCGCCGTCACCACCTGTCGTGAATGAACAAATCCACCGCCGCTATTGACGAAGCTAGAAGAGTAAGAAACCCACGTTTTTTGGATACCTCTGTTGCTTTGTTGGAGGTCTCTATTTCTTCATTAATGGAGGATGAAACAAAATTAGGTGACGTCGTTTCTGAATTTATTGAAACACAACGTACGCACGTCATTTTGTTCCCTTTTTTAGTGTATTGGTTATGTTGATTACTAATATCATTGATTACCTAAACTTCTTCGTTAAACAATAAACTAATCCAAGTTAGTTCGTTACTTCCATCTCTATTTAGTAATTATTTATTACTAAAAAATAATAAGGGCAACTTACTATTATAAATGAGTTGGAGAAACAATCAAATTACACGATTTTGAAAAAAGTGCTCAGATTGCACCAAAGCGAATATGTAGTAGGATATAAGGGTTTATAGAATCCACTAAAGGGTGCCACAAATTTTTTTTCATTTTTGAAATATATGAAATTCGTGGTAGGGTGCAACAAATTCTAAAAAACATGTCACCTTGCCACGAATTCTGGTCAAAATGCACAATCTGTGGCGGGCTCCAAGGTGTTATCAATTTATCATTAGTAGATATTGATATATAGGGCTTTGTTTGATTGATTTCCCAAATTGACGTGAACATGGACACAAAGACAAAACAACACACAGACATAAAAATACATTAATTTTTTTTATTGTGATTGACGATGATGCACAAGACACATTGACATAAACCACATGTCCATTTTTTATTTTGTTTTCTTCAAGGCTCATAAACTAGAATCAAGAAGATGAAAATACTACAAAATAGGGTCTTTGTCCGTGCTTGATTTCTCAAACCATAGACATCCAATCAAGATATCCACTGTTTAGAATGAAGAAGAAGATGAGGTGAATATACAGTTCAAATTTCAAGATAATCCAACAGTGAACAAGTGAGATACGAGTATTCAAAATTGGCTGCTTTGCTGAAAAACATGGACAGCTTTCTATCTTCTCTATCTCTCTCAATTGGGGTGAAATTTAAATAATTCTAAATTTTAGGAACAATTTAAATTACGATTCAAATTTTGGGGACTAGATTGAGTTTTAGCTCAAAATTAACTACCACATCTTTCATTCACGTTTCTTTTTTTTGAAAACTATGTCCATGTATATATTGAAATTAATAATTATTTATTTATGTGCAAATATATATTTAAATCTAAAGAAAAAAATATATATTTAAATTATTTCTATCAATTTTATTAAGTATTGCCTTAAATCTCTTATCAAAATTGGCGAGAGATATAAAATATATATCAAAATATAAATACGTAATAAAAGTAAGTTTAACAATATATATTAATTTTATACATTATTATAGTTGATTTTGATGTATAAATAATATTTTATTTTAATATATGTTTTATATTTTAAAATATATTTTATAGTAATTAGTATCTAATATGGTTATTTTTCTCGTCATATAGAGAATGCAAGTTTCCCCTCTTAAATTAGGTGCCTACTATGATGAAGAGAAAAAGTGAAAAAATAAAGAGAATATCAATCAAATGGCCAAAATAACTATAAGTTAAATCAAAATTCTATACTCTCATTTCAATCCAATTATTGATAATATTTTCTTGATTTTTTTTTTTCTTCAGCAAAGATCTCCATTAAATTATCCACTTAACTTCTTAAAGCTCTTATTGTTGTGACTAACTTCATCAATTTTGTGACCTGATCCATTTTGATTTTCAAAAAATAATTTCTATACAGATTGAAAACAAGTTACATCACGAATAATTTTAATTTATGTTAGTTATTAATTTAGATTGTAGCCCAATACAATATGTTTTTTTTGACAGTTGAATTGGACAATAACTCTCAATTCTAGACTAAACACACGTACACACACCCACACATTTTTTCTTCACATATTAATTCATTTATATATTATTACTGTTATATATATACCTGTTGTCCTTTATTAATAGCATTGATTATCATTTGATTTCTAATTCTCGTTTAAAATGTTTTAATTTTTTATGGTAATGTAACATTTTTTTAATTATTATTCAATTTTTGTTTTGATATCACATATTTGATTTCTTTTTTACACTATTCATTTATATGCACATATATTTACTTTTTCGTCTCCTGTTGCAAGAGGTCTTGGGTTCGAGCCTAACCTAAGATACCCAAAAAAAATATTTACTTTTATGTAGGTTACTTTTTTAAATCGACCAACAAAAATGATAAAAATTCGACTATTCATTTATATCACATATTCGTTTTGTTGGTCGATTTAATCAATTCACATATTAACTAACAATTCGACCGAAAAATTTGGAAATCGTTCCCTTATTCGGTTCGGTTTTAATAAAAAATCTACCAACAAAAATGATAAAAATCGATCAAATTGTTGGTTAATATGTGAATTGATTAAATCGGATCAATTTTTAATGGAAAAATTGGTTTCTTTTAAATTATTTTATTATATACTTAAGTAAATCGATCCGATCATGATTCGAATGAGGTTAAATCTTTAACTGTCGAACCAATAACTCTACCAATTTAATAATCACTTCGATTCTTGCAACCTTGATTTTCCTTTTATACTTTTACTTTTTTTTTTCTTTTTGACAACTACTTTTAGTTTTGAAAACTCTACTTAATTTTTTTCAAAAATACCCAAACTTAATAGTATTTAAATTTTTTATTTATAAAAACAAATAAAAACTATCACCTTTTCAAAAAAAAACTTTATCAAATCCAATCCTAACCGAGTGAGTGAATCCAAACAACCTTATTTGTGTATATCCAGTATGTGTATTCACATGTGAACAAACTCCATAGCTACCAGTTATTTGTCATCTTGAATAATGTCACGTGGCTCCACTTGCACCTTATTCTCTACAATTAAGTAGGTAACAACTAACACCATTAACCTCCATTCTAACTTACTATTACTTGCTATTTTATTTATTTATTAAGCTGATACTGATATATAATTCATTCATTCATCACTTCAAGACTTCAAGTAAACCTTTTTCATTTCTTTATTTATTATAACTTTCAACAAGCTTAAAACAACCTCCATCCTCCCCTCACTATCAATCCTGGCAATTGGGTTAGTCATCATTACCACCTTATTCATCTGCTTCAATTTCCATACACAGCCTACTTTTTACTTTTCTAATATTTAAAACATTTTCTATTATTCCAAACGTCAGAGACTGATTGCTGCCTCTGTTTTAGTGTGAATTAAAGTTGCATTTTATTTTTATTAAGCATATTCTCTTGATTGTATCTTACTTGATTCTTTATTGTTATACCCTATGGTACTTTTGTTCACTCATTTATCTTGAAATATTGAATACCCAATTGGATTGGTCTGAGTTTATTTTCATAAGTTCAACTCACAAAGCTCCAGGAGGAATGTGAGTGCAGTACGAAAACAAGATAAGAAAAACATAAACAAAGTTAAGAAATACAAATCACGATGAAGCTTGACTAACTCACAAATCATGTAGCAGGTAGCAGTACTTCACAATCATGGATTCAACTTCAAGCAATCAAACTCAGAACGAATTGACTGATTCCAAAGAAGACATAATCAGCACATTACATGAAACCACACTTGGCCAAATCCTCTCTTTCCTTCCAACCACAGAAGCAATTCAAACTTGTGTGTTATCTCAAAGGTGGGTTCATGTCTGGAAATCCATCACCTCTCTATGTTTCACTGACAATTTGCCTTGTCATGGAAACATTTTGAAGAAACAACATTTTCTGAATCTTGTGAACATGGTGCTTCTTCATCATCTAGCTAATTCAAGCATCAACAACTTCTCTCTTTGCTTAACAAGATACAGCTATGATTCAAATCAAGTTAGCGAATGGATCTCCACTGTCTTAGAAAGAAGAATTCAGAAGCTTCATATTCAGTATGCTGATAAAATTGAGTTTTCTTCACATTCCTTCTTTAAATGCAGCACTCTAGTACAATTGTTCCTTCAAGTTAGATGCACTCTTAACGTTCCAACCTATGCTTGTTTTCCAAATCTTCAAAAAATCAACATCTCTGGGGTCAGATTAGAGAGTGATTCATCATCCATTTTCTCAGAAGAAAGTGTACTTAATTTCCCAATTCTCAAAGTGTTTGAAGCTAGAGGGTGTGAGTGGTTAACTATGCAGGGTATTAGTATTCAAGCACCTCTGCTTGAAAAGTTTTCAATTGCATTGTGGAACTCTTCTTTGTCCAATGAATCATGTAAATCCTCCATTAAGGTCTTTGCTCCTTGTCTGAAGGAATTCTCCTATGAGGGTGATCTTGAACAAGATATCATTCTACTGGATCCATCATCAATCTGTAATGCTTCTGTTGTGATTGTTGTTGATGAAGACAAAAAAGACAGGGCGAAAAATTTAGGGTATCAATCTCATAAGCTTCTCAGTCAAATCCATAAAGTGGAACAACTAAAATTATTGTTTTATAAGGTATTCACTATTTTTCCTTTCTTTTTTCTTTTACAAAATCCTAAAAATTAGAAAATACGAAAATAAAAACAGAAAATAAGAACGCAACCATACATGCCCAAAGTCTTTTGCTTACTACTATGTATATGAATAACAGCTTTGCCCTTTGGAATTTTATTTTAGCTATATGTTTGATCAAATTTCACCTTGGCTTGCAGGTTCTTATGCATGCCAAAGACATATTCAGCCATCTTCCTACCTTTGGAAGGCTGACTAATCTTCAACTAAACGAGATTACTGGTGAAGCCTTGCTGAAATTACTCCACAACTCCCCAATTCTTAACACTCTTGTTTTACTCAATGTAAGTTCAAAAAAAAAATTATGCATCTCTTTTAACAATAATTCTAGATGTATATTTATTTTGTCCAACTAAATTATTTATTCCCTACTAAATAGAAAAGTATTTCGATATCAAATTAAAGTTCATTTGGATGCTATTTTTTAAGTTATTTAACATAAAAATAAATAATTTGATTAAAATTGATTGTCCAAAATAATTGCTTTTGCTGCATCTAATGTAAAGATGGATTTGTGGCTAAATTATACCCACATGCTTTTTCAGGGAGTATCTCATGACTCAAACAAAGATGCACTGACTTATGCGTCATCAGTACCTCATTGCTTTCTTTCAAGCCTCAGAGTTTTTCAGTTTAATGGATTTAATGTGCATGAACGTGAAATTTCTCTTGCAAAGTTTGTGATGGCTAATGCAGCAGTGTTGGAGAGGATGATTATATGTGCAGCATTTTGGCTACGCTATTCAGATATTGATATGGGGAAAATCAGGGAGAACATTTTTTCATTTCCAAAGTGTTGCAGCTTTGCCACAATTGAATTTTCCGATGCCAATGGTTCCTCAACGTGTTCAAACCCCCTGTAGAAGTACCATAAGTATTAATTATATGGTGCTTGCAATGGTGAAGAAATCAATTGATGAAGGGATAAAGATTCATTCTTATAGAGAGATAAATTTCACCTAAGAGAATGCGTTACTTTATTTTTAATAATTTTTTAAAATAAATTTACACACAACTCTTGTTCAATTCACCAAAACACGTTTCCATATTAAAATTCACCTAATTATATTGGTAGTTGAATGTAATTTATCAAAAATACATTTTTTAAAATAATAATTACAATTAATAACATCAGAAGTTGAGTTTTCTTGTCAAAAAAAAAAAGGTTGAGTTTTACTAACAATTATCCCCCTTTGCTGAATTTTTCAATGGTCTCCGTGTCTTTTTTCACCAACGTTGGTGAAATGGTAATGAATGGACAGATACTACCAAATTTTGATCTTAACGGTCAAAATTGATCCTCGAGTAGTTTAATAAAAAAATGTCTCCACTCATTTTTTTGAAATTTTTGTGATTTTCATAATAGCCCTGTACAATTGAAAACTATGAAAAATGCATTTTCTCAATCATAGTTTTCCCCCTACTAAGTTATTAATTGCAACTCTGGCTTCCCCTTTTCATTCTTTCTCTTTTACTCTCACACCGAGCTTATAATGAAACTTTGTCTCCCCTCTCTACAGATTAGAGAACTTTTTTGACCCAAAAAACTCCATTAATTATGTATGATTTCCTGTTGTTTTTGTGGAGTGAAAGTTCTAATTTTTGGTAGGGTTTGTTTTGGTTAATCGAATGGCACACATTGACACTAAAACAAGAAAATAAAAGGGGTATAATTTTTAAGAACAGATCTCCAACAAAGTTAAGTTCTTTGTGCAACAAAGAAAAAAAGAAGGTGAAAAACTTGCTTTTGATTGATAAGTAGAAGGGTGAAGAAGATATTAAATACGAGAATGATGCAGATCCCAAATAATGAGAATGGGTGCAGAGGAGCTTTCAAGCCATTGAAGATAATGAAGATGAAATTGGGTGTGTAGATGATGATGTTTTTGAATTACACTAAGTAAATAATTTTTCGACAGCGATACGGAATCAATATTAGAGAGTTTATAGAGATTCAATAATTAAGTTATTATTTAAAATTAAAAAAATTTATCATTTAAAATTAAAAAACGTTATCTTTAAAAAAAATGCAAATTCAACTATCAAAAAAGAGATTCAGATCGAACGGCCACAAATTAATTGATAAAATTTATGGATGGATGTGATGCAAAGTTCCACAAAACTGAAAACATTGAGTTCCTAGTAGAATTTAGATTACCGTAAACCATTGAGTACCTGACATATTTTCTATAGTATTAGGAAGTAGGTTAGGTGCTCCAGGTATAATTTTAACCGTTAATTTCAATTATAAAATAATTTTAAAATATATAAAAATTAAAATCAACAATTAAAATTATTGAATTATCGTAAATCATGGAACATATGACTTATCTTTTGAAAAATGAAGGGCATATTCAGAAATGTCTCTCCAAATACTTTGGGAAGGGTCTCTTATGGTGCCATGTCAGCATAGCAGTTGCCACATGGCAGCATCTGAATGAAGAAGAAATTCATGTCATCATGATGATTCAGCAATAGTCAAAGATGGGTCACAAAGAAACGGGTCGGATCATGGCGTTTCTGGGTCGGAGAAGACAACATGGGTCAGAAAAAAAATGATATGGGCGGTTGATGTAGCCCACGAAATGAAGGGCCCAGATTGAATCTGGATTTAGATGAACATTGGAGGCAGCGAACTTCGGGAGGAGCGTGGCAGCGCGTCCAACGTCGAATGGCGGCACGGTTTAGCCCGTTAGAATCGCGACGGAGAGACGATGATGATGGTCCGGTTGGTGGTCGGCTATAACTTCAGAAATATGGCCGGAAACTGGAGAAAATTTTCTCTATACATGTATTATTGTATACATCCGTACATACCATTTAACAACACGGAAAAATGGGTACACATAGATTAATTCAATTTTCTCTCTAGATGGAAGAACGTGGTGATGGACAAGGAACACTGTGGTGGTGTCCGCGGATCTTCCGGCGGCCCATACAGGAGCGTCTGGTATCGGAATTCAACGTTGTTTCTTGCGGAACCGTGACAGAGACCAGAGACCGACATTAATGTATTTTCGGTGTCAGAAATAGACATCGAAAAAGTGGCCGAAAAACAGGTGAAAATGAACGCTGCACAAGAAAGAAAGTGATAAAGGGAGCGACTTTGGGCGGTGATTGGCGGCGCGTGGAGCCTCTGTTTGTGACGCAGTTTAGTGATTTCGAATTGTAACGGAGAGAAACAAGGAATAGTCAGTGACTCAAGGGAACGCGGGAAAAATGTCCGGAAATGGGGACAAGTACCGGCACTAGGAGAGAAAGAATGAGTTGCGTGCCAAGAACAAAACACAGAAACTCAAGAGTTTAAGGAGAAAACCATTGTAGAATTCCATCAGAAAAAATGGATTACGAAATGATATTGTGAATTCAAGTGTGTCTCATAATAAAACTAGCTACCCTATTTATAACACTACACTCAACTACTAAACTAAACCACTACAATCCACTATCAACAATATTATTATTATTATTATCTAATACAGGGTATTAGTATTCAAGCACCTCTGCTTGAAAACCTTTCCATAGAAATGTGGAATTCTTTTATGTCCAATAAAACTTATAAATCTTCAAGGATCATTCTTTTGAATCTGTCATGGATTGTAGCACTTTGGTTGTGATTGTTATTGATGAATACATTTAGAAAACAATGGAGAAATTTACATTTCAAGCTCATAAGCTTCTCAGTCAAATCCATTAAGTGGAAAGAATATATGGTTTTACAAAGCACGTTTGGTTTACTTGAATTTTACTTAATCTGTCAAAATATAAATGCTGAAGTGTATAAACATCACATATTGAAAGTGTATTGAGTGTGATAATATCACAGTCTTGGGAGAGGTGAGTGTAATTTATCCTAATACAAAGGATGGATGAGTGAATAATTATTTGCATGCTGTATCTAACTTAAAAAAAGATGTGTTGACTTCAGCATCAGTGCCTCATTGCTTCTGTCAGGGCTCAAAGTTGTTCAGTTTGAAGGATTCAATATAGATGAGCATGAGATTTCTCTTGTAAAATTTGTGATGGCTAATGCTGCAGTCTTGGAGAGGATCACTATATCTTCAGCTTTTTAGTGGCGCGATTCGGGGTATCGACATGCAGAAAATCAAGGAGCCAGGGAACAGATACTATCATTTCCAAAGTGTTGCAGCTTTGCCATAGAAATGGAAAATACAGTTCTAATAGAATGCTTTTTTCAGATATAAAGGTCTTGAAAGCTTTTACTATAAGAAATTAGACATCATTCGCCTCAATAGCTAGCTTTCAGAGTTAAGTTACTCTAATAGTACTAATCGCTCTAAAAAGGGAAGCATCGATACGACGATATCGAAAGAGCGTTGTAATATAGGCTGCCTTACATGAAGCTAACAGCAATTACAGATTCTGCAACTTGAATTCCTTACCCTTGATACATTCACTAGGTAGGTTATCTATTTGATAGTTACAGTAAGGATGCAAACAACAGTTTTACTATTAATTGGATTGTAGATACTTAAAAACAATTCAGTTTTATTATTTCTAATTATAGTTGTTTTTGTAATATTTTAGTCATGTAGGAATGTTTCTTTTGTTGGTTGGTAGATTACTCCTTATTTATACCAAAAATGCATGCTATACAATTATAATCTGTGATTCTTCAATTCTAATTCTGGGTCCTTATTATGTGGCATGAGTGCTAGACTATGCAGCATTATATTTAGGACAAACATGAACAACAACCTAAAGAAAACTGTCCAATTCTTAGAATAAGATCTGTTGATGAATGAAACATGATAGAGTGGAAGAAACTGAACAACTATGCTTATATTTTCTTTCTCCAACAATTCAATAAAAAAAAATGACACTAAAAATAACATCGGTGTTCCCTGTTATTGCAGGGCATAAATAGTTTTGAATCAGCAAGTATATTTTCATATGAACAAAACAAGAATCATAGTAAAACAATAAATAAAATACAATAACTTGTGCAGATAGATTGTTACCTTTAAATTGATAAGGACTACTTTGATTCAAATTCTTATAGTCACTGATGAACTTTGTTGGGATCATTATAAATATCACCAATCCTTCTTTCTCAATCAACTATTATAAGCCACACACACCAGCTATTGAAACAGAACAAAGCACCATATCTTCCTTGAATGCTTCTTTCCTCTTTCACCATTAATCTTTAGCTTCCAAACACATAGAATTGTTAATCTCCAACCTGGTTCCATGTATTGAGCTTAATATTCAAGAGTAACGTTTCAAATGTACTCTCAAGACCCAAACATCTTCTTTGCCACAAAAATAAGTTCCATATCAACCTGTAATTTTTGCTCATAGGCATGAATATACTATCATGAATTTGAACAAATTGATTATGAGATAATAAAGCATTGATATGAACCTTTTACAAAGATGTTTTGGACTTGAGAGCACATTTGAAAGGTTTGACTCATTTAAGGCTAGCCATGGAACATACAAGGATGATGTTGCAATTCCAAAGTGTTTAGAAGTGAAGTACTTGAGTTTTAACTTGAATATAATATTGGAGAGAAAAAAGAAGCAAAAGAAATTGTAAAATATGGCACAATTCAATGTCCATATTGAGTAAGTGGCCTATAATAGGTTCATGGAGAAGAAGAGGAATAAGCTATGTTAGAAGCTGATGAAAGATTGTGGGACAAAGAAGGTAAAACTTTTTTAGATATTTATAGGGCCTTTAGTGTGAAAAGAAAGTGAGTTAGTAAGCCATACTATTTCTTTAACTATATTGAACTTTTTAATATAATTTTAGAATAAAAATTGCAATTTCTAAAAGATAAAAAGAAAAAGTTTGAGAAAGAAGATTGAAGAGATTTTATTAGGTGTGGAAAGGGATTAAGAGGGAAACAGCAAGGGAGGGTTAAAATTACAGCTAGCTGGAAATGAACACATGGTTATGTCGCTAGTCACAGCTCAGAAGTCAATGATATTATCTGTGGTCTTCTAATGTATACTGCTGCTACAAATATATATCTTGATTCTTGCTTGGAATAATGAGCGTGCGTTGCGTTACATTAATTATTTGAGGGTACGGAAATGTAATTGCATGCTCACTAACAACTGGCTCTTCAACTTGTACAACTTGATTAATACCCTTAGGACACTTGGTTGAATTGACGTGCGGACACTTTTAGGATACCACATTTATCGACACTTATTCAATATGTTTGTCTTTTGTGTCTCACTCGTGTCCTTAAAAAAATAAAAAATATTTCTTCGGACACATTTGACATTCTAAAATATCATCGTTTGTCCAATTTTATTTTTAATTTATATCCTTAAAATGAGTTTAAAAGTGATAAATATTATTATTTTTTAAAATTACAAATTATCTTAAATATTTTATATAATTAAAAAATATTAAAAATAATAATTTCAATTTTAATATAAAGAAAATATTAACATATTATTATAATTTTATTAAAAATACATTATATTTTATATATGAGAAAATTTTAGGAGCCAACATTAGGGTGACAATAAGGAGTCAATATCATTTTTTCTTCTTTTTTCTCTCTTCTTTTACCATTCAATATTTCTCTAATTATATTTATTGGCTCCCTATTGATCCCTTAACGTTGATTCCTTAGCCTTACTCTTTATATATATACTGTGTTTCCATGTCATATAAGAAATTGAGAATGATGTATCGCGTGTGGTGTCGTGTCGCGTGTCAATGTAACTGTCCGTGCTTAGTAGTTAATACCTATTATATGCGGTGAGTTTTAGCTTGGAGCTGCCTAAATGAGGCTCAATGGGAGGCTGGTAGTATTTGTTACCATTATTTTGTTGCTTTTCGTTTTGTTCCGCAAAGAAGTGATTAATTGCATGATTGCCCCTTTTGTCACCAAATTAAGAATCTCGGACTGGGCCATCTCCAGTAAGCCTAACTTGAATTTCAAAATCAAACCCCGAATGGGTTAATGGTGCCCTACCTCATTCCTTAGCCTCTTGCCCTCTTCGTTCCTGCTCTATGCTCTCCATTCTAATTTCGCCTCTCTCTCCTTCTCTCTCTCCAGCAGCAAAGAGCTCCGCGTCGCGCCGTCGCCTAGTCTCCACGAGACCGCGCCGCCACTAAGACTTTGGTGTACACTGCTCGCCGTCGCCGCTGGGGTCTCGCCGTCACTGCCGTGGACTTCTTGCCGTCGCTGCTGTGCGTCTCGCCATCACTCCACCTTAAGTCGTCGTGACTCTACTTGGCTTCGACGGAGCTGTATCCAAAAACATCGTCGCCACACCCTTAGATAGATTTGTTGGCGGTACGAAATTAGAGAAGAATGTCAGAAGCAAGCAATAGAGTGAAAACATCTTCGGAACATTCAGATTCAGAGATATCCGAGACGGAACAGCCTCTTACTCTTTATCTTATGACTCCATATTATATGTGTGGCTTTCAGTTGGATCCGAACCCTAGACAGCCTCCTCAATCATCGGATCCATCAATAAAGGTCTCGATTGATTTCTTTGGTGCTTCATATCCCATTCGAATGGGAATAGTTAAATTCGACACTAAGCTATGGTTCTTTGGTGGTGTTTCTGGTTTTCCACATGCTGACCTAAATTCCAATGGTACTAGTCCTAATTTAAGGGTTTTTGAACTTGACCAGTCTAATGGATGTTTGTTTCCTGCTGATGAGTTTCCCAATCTGAGATCTCCTAAGAGACAACCAATTGTGGTGAGATTCGGAGATAAGATATTTGTGCATCATGTAACTGATTTTGGCCCCCGGAATTTACCTCCAGTTTTGGAATGTCTTCATGTACCTTCTAAAACATGGGAGACCATACCACTTGTATGATTATCTAGTTCACAAATCAGGGAACCTTTTGGATCATTCTGAACTAGTGATGCCTTTGCTAGAGAGCTGGCCCCATCATTATATCCATTGTTCCCAAGTCCTTGATATGGGAGATGGCGAGCGCATGTGTGCACTCCTTGTGCATGGCCTTCGCGATGGTTCAAATGAACTTTATGTGTGCTTCTTTAAAGTTTTGGGTATCGAAACTGCTACACGTACTAAAATCATCCAAGAGCATAGTTATAAACTGTCGGACGGTGTACTTACCTTGAATTATCTGCCTAACCATTGGAGGGCCTTATTTCTTTAGGTATTCTCACCTAAATACTTGCTTTACATGGGTTTGCCATAGTTGGAGTTGGACTAATGACCATAGTTGTTTTGGCTCAACTTTGTAGGTAGGCATGATAATTTAGGGATTTTTTTTAGCTCTTTTCTCCCATAAAGAGTAAGAGTGTGCAGAGAATGCAGAGTGAGAGATAATTTGCATAACTTGCAAACTCATGATGAGGCTATGCGTTTGTTTGAATTGTCTGTTTTTAAAAGTTTACAGCTATTTCTGTTATCTGCTTTATTTTGTACCCTGACGTATATTGTATCTCCTGGTACTATACAGTAGTAGACGCTGTTGGTTGCATGGTGTCGTGCTTTTGGCTACAGTCCAGCGTGATGAGTCCGGCATGATAATTGGTAAACCAATTTTAGTTCTTGCAATGAACTCTTTGTAAGTATGAGCATGCTATTTGGTCAATTGTTTGTCTTATCCTTTGGCTCGAGTTTATTTTGGTTTAACTTCTAAGGGGATGCACATTTATTGAACTTTTGTAATTTCTCCTTCCAATTTCGTTAAAAAAAAATAAAAAACCATGTTCAAAAGTCCAAATAGTATCGTTTATTTGGTTTATCGTTGGGAGAGAGAACACGTTAAAATATCTTGAATGCTGCACTTTTTTATTTGGCTACTTTTTTGCTCTAAACGTCGAAGCAGGTTTAGGTTCTCATCAACGTCCGTTTACGTGAAGTTAAAAATTTTAGTTTTTGCATTTTCATTTTCTCGTTGCAGAATTAGTTAAAAAAAATTAATGGCTTTCTACAACCTTTATCCTTTGTTTCTCTTTTAAAAATGAGTTCCATGAACAATCTACTATCATATTTTGACACGGATGTAGTAATTGGTTCTAGCAGCGTTTTTTTCAAAATAATATCAATTAATCTTGTTGTATACCTCTTTTTGGTGTACATCTCCAACCAAGTCTCAAACGAACAAGTTTTTACTACTAGAACGAACAGGTTTTTTAAAGCAAAACCTGTTCGTGTCAACTATAAAACATGTTCGTTGTTTATATAGATTTCTGTTCGTGAACGAACAAAATTTTACTACTAGAACAAATAGGTTTTTAAAAGCAAATGAACAAGTTTTAAAACCTGTTCGTGTTAAGTATGAAAACATGTTCGTTGTATATATAAAAACCTGTTCGTTTGGGACTTGGTTGGAGGTGTACATCAAAAAGAGGTGTACATGTAGCATTACCCTAAATATTAATTAGCCAAGTTTCAAGAACTTCCATTTCAATTATTACTAAAGTGCATGTTTAAATTTTTTTAATCATTTTTAGTACTCTTCATTAAAAATTATTTTAATTTCTTTTAATATTTTTATTATTCTCATATTTTGAA
The DNA here is from genome assembly GCA_036250425.1 of Stylosanthes scabra. Taxonomy (NCBI): domain Eukaryota; kingdom Viridiplantae; phylum Streptophyta; class Magnoliopsida; order Fabales; family Fabaceae; genus Stylosanthes; species Stylosanthes scabra. The sequence goes on from JASCZI010030209.1 coordinate 371,556, forward strand.
GTACATGAGTTTTTTTTATTTTTTATATTTATTATATTAGTGTATTATACTTTATAATATTTATATTTGAGTTTCTATGCGTATTGATTCGAATAGCTCGTTCTCTGCCAAGAACTCATACTTCAGTCACTCCAAAAGTAAATATTTTAATTTTTTTAATACTCTTAGTATTTTCATGTATTTTTTATATAATGTTTTTTCATTAATATTATTATAAGTATAAGCTTTTTAATATTTTAAAATAATTTTAGTATTCTTATTCATGTTTTTTTAGTGTTCTTATTGTTTCGGAATACATATTATCTTTTATGTAAGTTAATAGTTTTTTATCTTTAATTTGATATTTATTTATAATAATTATAAATTATTAGATTTATTCATATATTATTTCTATTTTTGATATAAATTATATTTTTATCAATTTTTACATTATATTTTTAATTTAATAAGTAAATATAATTTTTGCATAAATATTAATAGGATTTTATTAAATGTTAGGATAATATAAATATTTCATTTAAACTTATGTTCTTTACAGTAATTTTTTATCTAAAAGGAATTTTAAGTAATGTAATCCAAACAATATTTAGTTCAATAATTCTTGGTGACCAACCAAGTGGTTAGCCATTTAAGTTTCTCTACGCGCCTGAACCCCTTATTATAACAACTATATTTGTTTTCTGCCAATTTTAGTTTTTTGTTTTTCATTCGTTCTTTCTTTTCTCAGTTTCGTTCTTCTTTTCCTTTTCAAGCATTCTTCTAACGATTTCGATTGCAGCTTCTTGAATTGGTAATTCTTTTTTTCTTCGTCGTTCTTTCAACGATTTTCTGCACCGTTCTTCTTCTGCATCTTTCCTCTGCGTCATTCTCTGCATTTTTTACGTAAGGTAAATTCGATTTTGAACTCTTGAACGTTCTTAGATTTGATCTCCGTTTTCCTCTTCTTTTTCTGTTATTAGATTTCAATTTTTATTCTTGTTTTTAGATTTCGTTCTGATTTGCGTGATTTCGTCGTCGTTGTTTTGTTGCTTTCTTTTTTTATTTGATATCTGATTTTTGTGGTTTACATTGTGGTAGGATGGAAGGTGTTAGTTCATCTTCATCATTGGAAGTGGATTCAGATCGTTCATTTGAATCAGACAATACAGAACAGGTTTCACTTTTTTCCTAAATGAATTTACTGTTTCATAACTTTCTTTTGTGTTAGCTTGTTATTTATGTGCATTCTGGATTAGTATTTGTGTGCATTATGAGTTAATGTTGTTGCTATACACTTTTCTTGATGTCTTGTTGCATTATTTGATACTTGAATGCATTGTTTGTTATTTGTGTGCATTCTGAGTTAATGTTATTGTTATACACTTTTCTTGAAGTCTAGTTGCATTATTTAATACCTGAATGCGTTTTTTGTTATTTGTGTGCATTCTGAGTAAACGTTGCTCTTATACACTTTTCTTGAAGTCTAGTTGCATCATTTGACATATGAATTTGTTTCTTGTTATTTATGTGCATTCTGGCTTAGTATTTGTGTGCATTCTGAATTAATGTTACTGCTATATACTTTTCTTGAGGTCTAGTTGCATTATTTGATATATGAATGTTATGCTTGTTATTTGTGTGCATTATGAGTTCATGTTACTGTTATACACTTTTCTTGAGGTCTAGTTGCATTATTTGATATATGAATGCGTTGTTTGTTAATTGTGTGCATTCTGGATTAGTATTTATGTGCATTCTGAGTTAATGTTGCTGCTGTACACTTTTCTTGAGGTCTAATTGCATTATTTGATAGCTAAATGCGTTGCTTGTTATTTGTGTGCATTCTGACTTAGAAATTTGTATGCATTGTGAGTTAATATTACTGTTATACACTTTTCTTGAGGTCTAGTTGCATTATTTGATATATGAATGCGTTGCTTGTTAATTATGTGCATTCTGGATTAGTATTTGTGTGCATTCCGAGTTAATGTTGCTGTTATATACTTTTCTTGAGGTCTGTTTGCGTTATTTGATACCTGAATGCATTGCTTGTTACTTGTGTGCATTCTGGATTACTCTTTGTGAGCATTTTGAGTTAGCTTCGTTGCTTGTTATTTGTGAGTATTCTGAATTTCTGTTTGTGTACATTTTGAGTTTTTGTTATTATTCTACAGAGAAAATGGCAAAGAAAAGCAAAAACGAGATAGAGGGAGAGGAACACGACGCGAAATATGATGTAAGTTTCAAAACATTTTGAATTTACGTTATATTAAATCTTTCAACCAATGCTCTGCAAATTTTACAGACATCTCATCGGACAAGGTGCAACCCTTTCTGAGGTTGGAAAGACCTATCAAGCAAGTCCTTGCCAAACACAAACAGTAAAAAAGCTCTTATCCATGAGATGGTTTTGGTGTGGTTGTAGAAAATGTATCCAACTTCAACGTCAGCAACGTGGTGATGATGGAACTAGTTGATTCATTCCATATACTAGACAACATTATGAGGACAAATCTGGGGGAGATAGAAAGTGGACGCTACGAAAATCGGCCATGTGTTCGGATTGAAATCAATAGGTGAAACATATCCCCAAAAAATGATAAAAAAGACCACACCCCCCGATAAATATGCTGCCGTAGATAAGTTCATAAAGATGACGTTGGCCCAATTGAGGGAAATCGTGACAAAAATAGAATTGGATTCGGAAGAAAACGTTACAAAATTCAAGAGAGCGTTCATTATCTACATCCAGAAAGCTCTCTTGTGTCCGAACAATTCCGCATCTCTCAATCCAAAAACCTTACCAACAATTCTCGATGTCACAAATCCAAGATGAATGAATTGGGCAAGGCATATTTACAGCTACCTATTGTAATCAATCACGGATTCGAGAACAAAGAATCTAAAAACTGTTGATGGTTATGTGTTTGCTTTGCTGATAATCTATTTCCAAGAAACACACTTTGAAGAGGGATCTCAAGAGAAGGATGCTCAACCTCCATGGCTGGATTACTGGAGAGGACAGACACTACAAAAAAGAAAAAAATGTTGAATTTGAAGATCCTACTGTAAGCATAAAAATATTATTTGTGTGCAGAATGAGAAGTATATACTTACAGCGGGATCTTCAAATTCAACTTTTATTCTTTTTCGTAGTATCTGTCCTCTCCGGAAATCCAACCATTGAGGTTGAGCATCCTTCTCTTGAGATCCCTTTTCAAAGTATGTTTCTTGGAAATAGGTTATCAGCAAAGCAAACACACAACCATCAACAATTTTTAGATTCTTTGTTCTCGTATTCGTGATTGATTGCAATAGGTAGCTGTAAATATGCCTTGCCCGGTTCATTCCTCTTGAATTTGTGACATCAAGAATTGTTGGTAAGGTTTTTGGATCGAGAGATGCGGAATTGTTCGGACACAAGAGAGCTTTCTGGATGTAGAGAATGAACGCTCTCTTGATTTTTGTAACTTTTTCTTTCGAATTCAATTCTATTTTTGTCACAATTTCCCTCAATTGGGTCAACGTCATCTTTTCTGAACTTATCTACGGTAGCATATTTATGAGGGATGGGTCTTTTTTATCATTTTTTGGGGATATGTTTCCCCTGTTGATTTCGATCCGAACACATGGCCGATTTTCGTAGCGTCCACTTTATATCTCCCCAGATTTGTCCTCATAGTGCTGTCCAGTATATGGAATGAATCAACTAGTTCCATCATCACCACGTTGCTTACGTTGAAGTTGTATACATTTTCTACAACCACACCAAAACCCATCTCATGGATAAGAGTTTTTTTTTGTTTGTGTTTAGCAAGGACTTGCTTGATAGGTCTTTGCAACCTCAGAAGGGCTGCACCTTGTCTGATGAGATGTCTATAAAATTTGCAAAGCATCGGTTAAAAGATTTAATATAACGTAAATTCAAAATGTTTTGAAACTTACGTCATATTTCGCGCCGTGTTCCTCTCCCTCTATCTCCTTTTTGCTTTTCTTTGCCATTTTCTCTGCAGAATAATAACAAAGACTCAAAATGTACACAAGCAGAAATTCAGAATGCTCACAAATAACAAGCAACGAAGGTAACTCAAAATGCTCACAAAGAGTAATCCAGAATGCACACAAGTAACAAGCAATGCATTCAGGTATCAAATAACGCAACTAGACCTCAAGAAAAGTATATAACAACAACATTAACTCGGAATGCACATAAATACTAGTCCAGAATGCACACAATTAACAAGCAACGCATTTATGTATCAAATAATGCAACTAAACCTCAAGAAAAATGTATAGCAGTAACATTAACTCAGAATGCATACAAATTTCTAAGCCAAAATGCACACAAATAACAAGCAACGCATTTAGATATCAAATAATGCAATTAGAGCTCAAGAAAAGTGTACATCAGCAACATTAACTCAGAATGCCACAAATACTAATCCAGAATTCACACGAATAACAAGAAACGCATTCATATATGAAATAATGCAACTAGACCTCAATAAAAGTGTATAGCAGCAACGTTAACTCAGAATGCACATAAATACTAAGCCGAAATGCACACTAATAATTAGCAACGCATTCAGGTATCAAATAATGCAACTAGACCTCAAGAAAAGTGTATAACAGCAACATTAACTCAGAATGCACACAAATAACAAGCAATGCAATAAAATCTTGAATCATGCAATCAAAATCAAACAAAAACTAATAGAAACGTAGCTAACTCAAAAAGCACACAAATAAAAACCTAGAGTGTAATCAAAACTCAAATAACGAAATCAAAACTAACCTAAAATGCGCAAAAAGTATAATGAAGTGGTTTCAAGTAAGAATAATCCAATTGTAGTAAAATTCTAGTGTTAATAGAACTGTACCTTTCGATTTGAAGTATCGTAGTTCTTAGATGATCGAGAAACCACGCTAAAAGTGTTCGAAGCCTGTGTGAGCTCGGGTTTCTTTCTTCGCTTTGATTATGAACGTCTTTGATATTGATTTGAAGATTTTTAAATGTTGTTTCTGTTGATTCTTTTCCGAATTTGATGGATTTTAAATTGAATTCTGAATTTTTTTGTGTTTGAGTGCGTACGTTTGAGTGAGTGAATGAGTGAGTTCGTTACCTTTTGAAAAAGGAGGGGTTTCTTAAGCGCATGTTCACGCGCTTTGGTGGTAAGAGTGGACTTGTTATCACTAATTTATTTGGTTTTGCCACTTGGTTAGTAAAACCACTTGTTCAAATAGAATGACTGTTTTTAGTTTACTATAATCAATTTTGATATAAAAATTATCAAACATAAATCACGTTGACTCAAACTTAAGTTTCATCAAAATCAAGTTTCAAAATTAAGTTGGTACAAACTCCCATTTATAAACACCAATCCAAACACACACTAAGTGATTAGCAGGTAAAAAAGTGATATGAGTAAATGCCAAACCAGTACACGTGTCAATCACCTGCACATGACAAAGAGGCACGCAGTACCGATGAATTTTAACCTCCACCAGTTCAAAAGATATGGAGGGTCCACCGAGTTGTTGTAAGCCTTCTGTGCGAGCACGTGTCCCAATTTTTTGAGGCGTGGCAAAATGTGTCACAGCTTTCTAACTCGGAAATGTTTGTATTGGTTTTAGATTGGTTTCTTAATTTGACTCGCGGGATTCTATATTCAATTAAGGATAACTTGTTAGGTACAAATTTTAGAAGTAGTTGAGAACGGGCCATTATAAGATGGGTTTTTTTAACAAGTTAAAACGGCAAATCCTTAAACAAAAATATTAAGATACTTCTTTTGCGCCAGGAATATCAATGCAGAAAGATAATGTTAAAAACAAATTTATCGTAGCCGAGACGTGTACTCTAGTGGCAAGTTTCTTTGCCTCACTAGGAGCCACACAAAGGTTCGAATCCCAGTGGAGGGAATAACGAACCTATATGTAATAAGGGAAGGGGTGGGGTTTGGGATGGATAGGGGTGGGGTAGTGGTTGGCTACGGCATAGCCAACGTTGTCAAAAATAAAAAAAAAAAATTATCAAAAGACCATTGCACAAAGAAGACATGTGTTTAAAACTTTAAATTCATAGAGAATAAGTCCAAAAAAAAAAAAGAAAATTCAGATGGATTTTAAAAGAATTTCTTGAGAAATTAAAACATACCCATCCCCATTTTACCGTTCTAATATTTACCGCCCATGTTACAGTTCTAATATAGTAGGAAGATGTATACACAAATGAAAGTAGTTTAAATAATATATATACTCACACTTTAGTGACTAATTTGATAATTGAATTTTAATATGCAAATAGCATATTTTATCGTAATTTTGGATTATAATAATAGTCTCCACACAAATAACTTAATATGCATGTGGTGCAATGTCACATAACAAAAACAACAACAACAAGTAGCAGGGGTTTTTTTCACAAGGAAAAGATTTAGTTTTAAGAAACAAACAAACTAATAAATAAATTTGTAAAAAACCAAATTTTAGTTTGACTTATGCGTTTATATATCTTCAAATTCAATAATAATGTAAAATCAACGTAAGTGTTTTTGTTTTTTTTTAAAAAGTATTGGAAAGTTAAGTGTTTAAGAATTTTTTAGTTTTTTTTTAAAGAATATGATTTTTTTTTGTTTTATTCCCAAAAATTAGTAAGACAAAAATTAAACAAAAGAAGTATGAATAAGTAGAAACAGAAAAAGAGAAGAAAAAAAATATAAATACACATTAATGAGGTGCAAAGAAGAAAGATCAAACACTAAACTTTAAGGGTGCGTTTGGTTTGCGTTTTTATTTTCTGTTTTCATTTTCAATGTTTTTTGTTTTCTGAATTTTGTAAAAGAAAAAGTGAAAATAATAAAATCATGTTTTCTACTATTTTCACTTTTTCCTTCACAAAATCCAGAAAACAGAAAACACTGAAAATGAAAACATAAAATAAAAACGCAAACCAAACGCACCCTAAGTGTTCTCCCTCCCTTTATGTTGTCCATTTCTGTCTTTTTATGTCCTAAAATAACCACTTTAGGAATTTAGCCCCTCACTAGCCATGTTTAATTAAGTTGTGTGTGTGTGTTTTTTTTTCTTTACTTTCTTCTTTTTTCTACAACAACCCTTAATCCTAAGCTTACACACACCCAATTACTCGGTCACCACCGAATATATTTTGCAAGCCCTAAAAGATTATCATAATGCTGGTCTCAAATCCGGGTACTCAGGCTAGGAGACCATGCTCCTTGCCATCCAGACTACATGGGAGATGGCGAGTGTTGACTGTTGAATATGAGATAATTTTTCAACATTATTTTTTGGACCTGTCCAATATGTTATAATGCCTTTTGACCCATCACAGAACGACTGAGAAGGCAGAGACCCAACTATAAATTTTGGGGATGAATTGAAATTATTATGCAGCCTTGGCAGTGGCCTGGTGGGGAGCTTATCTCCGATAAAAGGCTGCACCACTAATGATCTGGGATCAATTCCCAGAACCGAGCTTCAAGGAAAATAAGAGTGTGTGTGCGTGTGTGTAAGGTGTGGCCAATAGGGTCACACATATGTAAAAAAAAAAATTAAAATTATTATATTTCATATTGGTTATAACATCATCATATACAATTCAGAGGCAGCTATCATTGTAATTGTTTCAAAAATGGGACACGTATGCCGTTACCTGTTTCAGAGATGACCGGTGGAGGCTCCACATCTTTTGGCCGGGTGCAGGCTAAAACTCATCCGCAGTACCAGCCTCCCATTGAGGCTCATCTTGGCAGTCCCATGCTAAAACTCATTACCATTATACGCAAATCTTTTATACTTATTTTTTGGATTTTTTTTTGTTTGAATATCTCTTTGTTATTGTTTGGTATTTAATTTGTATTTATCATAAAAAAAAAAAAAAAGCTGGAGCCTACTAATATATTAGGATTATAATTAATATGAATTTGATGTGATATGTGAAACAATCTTTAAATGAAAAACAATTTTCTGAAGACAAAGTTTAGGGAGCCCATAATTTGTTAGCCAATAGGTGGCCAATAGGCTTTTTCCTTCTTTTCACTTCTTTTCGCTTTCCTCTTACTATTTCCCTAATTACACTCATGAACTCCTTACACTACAAGGTTTTTCCTTTTTACCGTCGGTCGTACCGACGGCTCAGCCGTACCGACGGCTCAGCCGTCTGTCCGTTAGCAACAAATTCGTCGGTAAGTTATACCGACGGCCCCGATAAGCCGTTGGTATAAATAATTAATTATACCGACGGCCAGGCCGTCGGCTATTGGATCGTTGGTTTTAAGTTTAGAATATTAATACCGATGGCTTATTTTTTTTCTTCAGACGGTTAGGCCGTCGGTAAAAATGAAAAAATAAAATTATTTTCTTAATATTACAGACGGCTTAGCCGTCGGTAAGGTTGGCGTCGGCAATTACAATGTTTTTCCATAAATTTATACGATTAAATATTAACCTGTACAGAGATTCTAATAAGACAACAGAATTTTATATGCAAAAAATGATCCAGTGATGCTAATATGAAATTATTCGCGTGAAATACAACAACATATTATTAGTATAATAATCATAAAAATGTGTGCAACACATAAATGATCATCCCGGGTCTCTGGTGATCCGCTGGATTGCTCTGGCTGTGGTGGGGGATCCTGGGATCGAGCTAGCGGCGGCGGCGGTGGAGGAGGCGGAGGTGGCATCTCTAGGATCCCACTCGCAGACGAGCCACTCCGTATCTGCGATAGGTAGGCATACATGTCGGCGTAGGCTTTCCTAAGATCAGAGACCTCCTGCGACTGTGCCTGCACGGTGGACTCTAGACTCCGAACCTTCTCCGAGCATGCTGCCTCCACAGCGGCTACCTTATGGGCATGTGCCTCCGCCTGCTGTGAAAGCTCCCTGTTGAGCAGGACCACCTGCTCTCTGACATCGGGAGGACCAGTCACGGTGTCGTCGTCGTCAGTATTAGCAAAAAGCGGCGGATACTTATGCGAAGGAACCACTCCCTTGCCGTAGATCCTGCCCTTCCTGCGGCCGCCAGCATACTTTGC
>JASCZI010030209.1:381999-393626 GCA_036250425.1 Stylosanthes scabra
TGAGTGAATAGGTTACCAACCGTAGTGTCGGGATAAATATGGGCAACGCCGAAACTGCACAAACTCGAACGATCCCCACCCACAAGCGGCACCAACAGCAGCCTCAGCAAGCTCTATCCCTGCAATTAAAAAAAAATAACAACATTCAGCAAACACGTTACGTTCCAAAAAAAGGCACCGAAAACGCATAAAAAAATGCACGAAAACGAAAAAACTAAACCGATTAAATGAAAGAGGGACTTACCCCGAGTACAATGGCGGTGACGGAACTCCGAACGGAGGTCGGAGGAGGGAGAAATCGAAGAGAGAGAGTGAGGGGGCGGCGGAGTGAGAGAGAGAGGGATTGAGGGAAGAGAGAGAGAGAATGGTGTTTGGGGGAAGAAGAAGGGGCTTCTACCATTTTGTATAAAATTCGAATATTACCGACGGCCTGGCCGTCGGTAACGAGCGTGTTTTTTTAATTCACCAACGCCCAAACGCAGCGTTTCATTAACTACTATTACCAACGGCTAATATATATCATTGGCGCGAAATTTGAATTTTTAGCCGTTAATAATACAGACAGCTTAGCCGTCGATAACTATATGGACAGCTTAGCCGTCTGTGAGCCGTCGGTAATATTAGGGAGAAGTTTAATGTGCAGACGATGACAACGCCGACGGCTTACAGACGGCTAAACCGTCGGTAGTCGGTGAGTTTTTTGTCATAAATTTCGTTGAATATAACTGACGGTTATATTGTTATTACCGACGGCCAAGCCGTCTGTACAGGCCGCATCTAGGTGGCTGTCGGTAATTACCGTCGGTAATGCCTGCAAATGTTGTAGTGTTATGGGCTATTTAATGTTGGCTCCCTAGCATTACTCTTTTCTGAACTACATCAAGTATATTTTCTTTTTATGAAGTTAACAAAGATGATGAGCAAGAGATTTTTTTTCCTTTGCTGATTTTTTCCTAAAGTTATTTTTCTATTTTTTCTATTGAGAAGTAAATTAAAGTAAAACACATCACATATTGGAAGAAAATATAACAACGGATCATATTATTACTATTCATTTTTTTATGGGATTATTACTCTCACTTTAGCTCCGAAGACTTCAGATATTTCCTCTAACATTCTTTTTAATATAAAATACATTTAAGTTAACAAATAAAAACGTATTTCAAGATAACACTTAAAAACTAAACGTATACTTTCATGCAATGTTATGTGAAGTTAATAAAATAAAGAGACTAAAATTCTCGTTGAAAATTAAAAAGTAAATGTGACTAATGATTTACGAGTGATATTGATAATCATAATGGATTGATATCCCATCCCTTTTTTTTCTTTCACGGTATATCCTAATTCGATAAGTCGATAACTAATTCTTTTAAAGCAGTTTTCGAATCCCTGATACTTATTTAAGAGGACTAGTAAACTGATCACAAGATCAACCCAAATTTATTGTCCGAATTATATATTTGATAACACAAGCCACTTCATTTTTCTTTTCTTTGGGTCTAGAAACAAGACTCAAAATGAAGGCAAACATTAGTACATTACAGTGCAGCAACATAGATATGAGATATCATTTTAATGTGACTGTGGCACAAATGGCAAAAATCTTTACCTCTTAAATACAACATCCCAAGTTTAAATCCTCTTGGCGGAGCAAGAATAAACTTATATGTAATGGATGAATGAGTATGTCGTGTGTGAACTCTTAACCGACTTGCGTATTGTGTATCCTGGTTGAGACCCCTAGACTTTTGAAGAATCACATACACTTAATATTTCTTGTAATATATATTTCGGTTTCGTTTATCATAATTCATAACTCCTCACTCTAGTTGAAGAAGCTAAGGAGGAGGAGGGAGGAAGGAAAATGGATCATAAGAAAAAAAAGAATTAGTTAAATTTGATGGATCAAAATGTAGGGCTGTCAAACGGGTTAGCCCGCCCCGCCCCGCCACAAGCCCGCCCCGCCCCGTCTATTCTGGCAGTCTCAAATATCGCCCCTGCCCCGCCTAATAGCGGATTGGCGGGCTGGCAGGCCAAGCCCGCCTAACCAACATTATTTTGAAAAAAATTGCTTTCAGTCCATTTACCCATGACCCAACCCATGAAACCATCTAAAAAAATAAAAAATGATACCCTAAATCTAACAAAATAGCAAGCAGTACCAGCAGCCATTAACAAGAAAGAAAAATGAAGAAAGTGAGTAGTAGACTAGTAGCAGCAGCCATATCAAGAAAAAAGAAAAAAATGAAGTAGTATCAATAGGCAACGGTGAAGATGAACTGCTGGAGCAACCACGAAGGAGGCGCCAGATCCGATCTAGGAGGGTGCGATGGAGTGACGAGGAAGAAGAGGGATGGGAAAGGTGTGAGGGAGAGCGGTCACGGGGAAGAGAACGGCGCCGCCGGTGGAGGTGGAGAGTGCTGGTAGTGGTGGTAGCGTGCCTTTTAGAAATTTGAATACTGAAGTGTGTGTGATGGTGATGTGAAGTTGTGAATCGTGAGAAGAGAGTTGAGTGCAGTGGGTAATGGTGAATTGGTGATGAATTGAAAGTGAGGATGTGACTATGTGAGTGTGAGGGTGAGGGTTCAAAGTGGGGTGTGAAGGTGGGCCTTTTCTTTTTTGTTTTCTTTTTTTTTTTGTTTTTCCTGACAATGTGGCCATGTGGGTGGGTTTATGTGTGTGTGTATATATATATATATAGTTTAAAAAAAAGTACAAAGCCCGCCCCGCCCCGCCCTGCCTCAACCCGCCATAGCCCGTGGGTTACGCGGTGCAGGTTAAACGGGCTTTTTTGATGTGGCGGTCCTAAAACTTCAGCCCGGCCCGCCTTTTTTGGCGGGTTAGGCGAGTCGGCCCGGCGATCTTCGGTCTATTTGACAGCCCTATCAAAATGCTTATATACCTAATATTTCTTGTAATATATTTTCAAGGTTACGAGAATTTGATCGGATTGGCCGATTCAATTGAAAAATTGAAAATTGGTCTTCTGTTAGATCTAGTTTTAGTAAAACACCGACCATCAAAAAATCCATAAAAAATGGATTATACCAGTGACCAGTTAAACTGATTTGGTTTTTAATAAAGAATAATTGTTTTTATGTTTAAATTATTGATATTATATTTTAAATTATTTTATTACACATTTTTAAATAAATATGTCCGACTGTTTAAACTCATTTAGACTTTTAAATCATTAAACCAGTTTTTTTTATCGATGTAATGATTAGTTCGATTCTCGCAACCTTGATATATTTGGGTTCGTTGGTGAATAATAATGGTAATTCATTTATTTAATAATAATTCTATTTGTACACTAAAATTAGCCACCAGTGTATAATATACGTTGAAATACAAAATACACACTAAAAATAAGTTAAACTACACATATATTTCGTATTTCAACATGCATTATACATGATTGCTTAATTTGGTGTAGACTAGAATAACGTTCATTTAAAATCTTCATTAACACCTAATAATAATGATCGTGTGACTATATTGAATCCCCTAACGTTACTAAACGAGCCTAATTATATCCCATAATAGTCCATCTTAATTAAAATTGAAGATCAGAAACTCCTGATTTGTGGCTTTAGACATCCCTCAACATCTATTAATATTATTCAATTCACACATGTAATATATAAGTAACATCATAAAGCCTCGATGGTGTCCTCAAGCTCAAGGCATTATAGCTATAGAGATCTCTTTGCAGTTTCCTGAAACACATGGATCGCAAAAGGCAAAAAACAAATGAAGGAAAAGACATACTCAGCAACCTACCCGAACAAATAATAAGCCAAATACTCTCTTGTCTCCCCTTAAGAGACGCTGTCCGTACAAGCGTGTTATCCAAGAAATGGATAAGCCGCTGGACATGTCTCACCAAGCTAGAATTGAACGACCAAACTTTCTATCACGGCAGGAAGAAGACGGGAAAACAACACTTTATAGACTTCATGAACCGATCTCTCCTCCTCGCTTCGAGTAGCGTCCAGAGTTTGATCCTTGTTATTCGAAACAAACACGATCCGTTGGTTTTCAACACATGGATCGCGAATATCTTGATGAGTAGAAATCTCAAGAAACTTGATCTTCGCTATCCACACCATGATCTTAACTTATCACCTCTTTCTTCACATTATCTGTTTCAAAAAAACAACTATTATCGGAAAGAATTGATCTTGAAAATGGGTGGTTGCGCTATTCGAATTCCAGAGTCGACGTCATATAGTTTCATCCATTTTAGCAGGCTAGAATTGTTGGACCTGTCTGGAATTACATTTACTCATCACTCGAAAGATGTGAATCTTAGTTGTCCAGTGCTGAAAGAACTGAAGACAAGAAATTGCTACTGGCTGAGGGTAAAGTGTGTCACTTTCACTGTGCCTTTGCTTGAAAGCTTTTCTATTGAACACAGCAGCATAGCTGTGTCGAAATCCGGCGAGGAGTCGCTTGATAATTATGCTGCTATGATCAAGATTTGTGCTAAACAGCTAACAGAATTCACATGTGGTGGTGATATGTTAGAAGATGTTGTTTTTGGTGATCCATCATCAACTAAAGGTGCTACTGCAAATATCACTTTACAAAGACCTGAAAAGGTGAATCTACAACAAACACAGATTCGTATTTCCAAGCTTTTTAAACAACTCATTCAAATAAAATGCCTCAAACTTGTAGGCACAGAGGTAATATTTTTATTATTTAATTTGATCCTTAAGCGTTAGTTACATACACTGCTAACAAGTTTCATTTTAAGTTATGCAGGTTCTGGCAAAATGTGAAGTTTCTTTGAAGTCTTTGCCATGGTTGAAAATGTTGACCCATCTTGAGCTTGACTTGGTTAATGCTCAAGTTTTGTTAGGGTTACTTCATATGTCCCCAGTCATCAGGACCCTTGAATTTAAGGTTAGTAAATCTCAAGAGGTGTATAATATATCTTCAAAATTCTTAGTTTAATATCAAATTAGGACTTTCACAATAAACAATATCAACATTTGTGAGATCATATGTCATTAGATACAACCTTTGAAATAGCAATTAATTTTAGTTTAATATTAATTTGAATCTCATGCGGTATTTTTAATAAATTTTCAATAGTTTTTATAAATTTTTTAATGCATAACACAATATTAAATTAGTTATTTTTTTTTAAGAAAAATTATGCTAAAAAATGTTCTATATTGAACATGCCATTAGTCATCGTTTATTCCAATGATTACTTATTTATAGGTGGCCGAACAAATTCTAACAATAAAATAGAGAGTGCATCGTAATTAATCACTCTAGCTTTTGAAACTGAAAAGTGAAGAGTAACGGTATACATGCATTCTTAAACATAAAAAATACTTAAATGTTCCGTATTTAAAATTTCGAGAATATAACGATTTGAAGAATATAATATCAATATAATATTGTTATTTTTATCATTATTGTTTAACTCTTCTGTTTTATTTTTAATTTTTATACACATATATTGATGATTGTTAATCACAGGGAATATCTAATAAGTTTGAGAAAGAGATATTGAATTCCGCTGGCGTGCCGAAATGTTTGTTGTCCACCCTAGAAGTGGTGAAATTCGGAAGAATTCATGGAAATGAGCATGAGCTTTAATGTTTGTTTGTTCTCCCATTCTGATGATCGATGGCAAAGCCAACGGAAGGCTATTGAAGACTTCAAAGAAAAACTATTCTCTTTTAAAAGAGGTTTCAGTTTTGCCATTATCGATTTTCAGTTGATTAGTGCTTACTACTAGCTCTATATATATGTTTACATGAAACCTTATTTTCCATTTCAAGATTTGAGTTAGTATAATTGTTTTCACATATATGTTAGTATGTACTCTAAAAACTATCCATGAACACAAAAGAGAAAAAAAAAATCTACATACGAAAGATAACTCCAATTAATAAAACTACCTAAATGTTATTAATATCTATTGGATAATTTTAAATAATTTTATAGTAGTTTTGTTCGTATCTAAATATTTTGTAAATAATTTTAATTTTTTATTTTATTTTATTCTTATTACGAGAGGTATGAAAACTTGAGAAAAAGAAAAGAGTTTTTTTTTTCGCCTAAAGAGTTATACTTTTGTAGGAATACACAAGATTTCATAAAATATCCACCTATCAGAACAAATAATGATATTTTAGATATTTTCTAATAATTATATTCTCGTAAGTTTTTGTTATTTCTTAATAAATTAAATAAACGAGTGCATCTAAACTCCTGTGAACAAGATTTTAAGTAGGAGGACTCTTCAACAAGGAAAAAATAATCTGATGGACCAGGTAATAATATACAAATAAATTCATGTAGAGGGGTGGAAATGCAAATACTAAAATTTTATATTAATGTTCTACTCTTGCCGACGTGGACCTAATTATGATCCTAACTACTTCTAGTTTTTTTGGTATTGCACTCCTAGTTTTTTTTTGGACTTAGCACTCCTAGTTAATCATCCCAAGATAATCATACATGTGGGCCTAGTTAGTGGGCCAAAGTTCTCTGATGCTCTAAGCCTATAACAATGTTGGTATGATAAGGTCTAACATTAAAAAAATTCATTTTGTTTTTGTATTAATAAATTACTAACATTATTCAATACAAAAAAAGTTATTAACATTATTATTTTTTCTTAATTTATTAAAACATAATAATATTGATAACTTTCTTAATTTATTAAAAAGCCACAATTTTACTAATTTTTTTACTTTATTAAAAATTAATTATCTTAATAATTTTGTAAACTTATTAAAAAATAACAATATTACTAATTTAGTTATTGAGTTGTGATAGTGAATCCTAACTTATAAATCTAATTATTCTTAATATTTAAAAGAGTAAAGAATTTAATCATAAAAGTTATTTTTTAAGAACATTAAAATGTAAAAAACTGTAAAACTTTATTTATGTATAAATTAAAAGGATAATTAGACTTATGAGTTAGGACTCTAAATCATTTATTTTTGTTATTTTATTAAAAATAATAAGTTATCTTTGTACTATTAACATTATTATATTTTAACTAAGTTAACAAGGTAATTAACATTATTATTTTGTGATAAATAAAAAACATTATTAACCTTATTATTTTTCATAAATTTAAAAAATTATTGATATTGTTATATTTTTAATAAATTATTCATATAATTATTTTTTTAGTACATTAAAAAATAATATTCATGATTTTTTAATTTATTGAATTCTTTGCTTCATTAAAAAAATTAGTTTCTTAATTTTAGTCATCTATGTTAATTAATTGTAATCTAATATTTATTTTAATATTCTTGTATAATAAAACTATTATTTTCTTGTATAATAAAATTATTATTAATTTTAGAAATAGTTAACGTAAAATAAAAATTATTGTTAAATAAATATAAGAGATCTCAGCTTGAATTTAAACTAGCCAACCTTTTTGCACAAGTTTTTGCTTCCTTAACCTGACGCAATGGAAGCCCAGAAAAAGGCCCACCTTCTTTTTGAAAAACACTTCCCTGATCTTCCATCATTACCACGTTAGCACAGGGTCAGTTTGCAAATCAAATTAATAGTTGGAAGATTTCCAACTATTAATTTTCTGGTCCATCATGAGCCATATTTTTCTCTCCTTATGAAAGTCATTTCCTTTTAAGTAATTATAACAAAAAATTTCTCCAAAAACTTTAGGTTTTCATCATCGGCTGCAATTCATTTAGAAATAACTTTGCTGCTAAAATTAGCCATTACTAAAGTTAGCGTATAAAATAAATGTTAGAATGTCAAAATACATATTAAAATTAAAATAACTTAAAAAATATATTATACAATAATTTTAGGTAATCAATAAAAATTCAGTTAACATCAGTCAACAACTTAAATTGAATGTTTTATTTTTTTGAATATTCTATTTTTAAAAAAATAGTTGCTATGGATATTCTATTTTTTATTGGCTGATTTATCTATTATCTATTAATCTATCTATCTATTATCTATTAATATATTTATTATCTATTATCTATTAATATATCTATTATCTATTATTATCTATTATCTATTAATATATCTATTATCTATTATTATCTATTATCTATTATTTATTAATATATTAAAAGAATAAGGTTCTAGCCTCCGTACTCACCATTTGACGATCTTATTTGATCGGCATATGGCAGTTCACAGAATCGCGCCAAGTGTCTCTTTTTTATTAGTTAATTGATGTTATTGCCATCATTTTAAACAATTTATGCCTAATTTTAAGTGAATCTTCAAATTTATTGTTCAAAGATTTATTTTTTTATTTATTTCAAATTCAAATTTAAAACCTTAGATAAAAAAGTAAAAATTTAATAGAGAATTTAACAATTTTTTATTTAAATTAAAATATTTATTCACGTTAAGATTCAAATATAAATAATTGCTTACACACACCAAAATTAAAATAGCATTAGAATTAGAATTTAAATAAATTGAAAAAGGTTTAAAAAAAAAGCTTCTCTTACCTGAACACAGATAGGAGAATGAGCGCACAAATAGGATAACGAGTCCATTCTTTCCTTTATTTTTTTTTTATCAGATTGGCATGCTAAAAATTCTTTATCATTTTTCTCCAATATTTTGTTATATATATCTTAGAAATTAGATTGGCATGCTAAAAATTATAATTTTCCTCCAAATTCTTTATAACCGGCCAGAAATTCGTTGGAGAGGTACACTCATTATTATGAGTGATGTGCTAGCAATAAATCTGTATGCACCACTTCATACTTAATTCTGTACAATATTATATATCTTATAAATTTAACTTGATTTATTTTTGAATTTTTTCTTTGATAATTCAAAGTTGGTTATAATTCCACCATTTTGTAATTATTAAGCCTATTGTATTGTTGCATAATGTTTCTGAATATTCATGTTTAATTCATTTGCTTCATTTGTTCTTTTTATATCGTACACTGTATTCTATATTATTGTTATTTAGATCTATCTTTTATTGATATACCATGTGCAAAATGTTGCAGTTAGGGCAAAAATTTTTTGCAGTTGCAGATCTACACTAGATATAAAACTGTTCATCTAAGCTATTTGTACATCTTTGCTCATATATGTAGCTTTTGATTGCAATACCTAGGAAGAAAAATAATTGTAGTTTATTTTTTTAAAGTGTGATTTACTTTTGTGAGATTTTATATATTTCCTACTGTACGATAACTATTAACATATGAATGTTCATCACTTGATCCTCCTCCTTTATTGCAAGCCAATAAAGATGCTGTACGATATCATGTAGCTGCAAAAGTAGCTGAACTGCTTGTGCAGGGCACTATAAATCTATTGTCTTGCATTTTATTGTATATTTTTTTTCTCTTTTTCTCCATTCTAAGGACTTAAGTTGGATTATTTGACAACATAGCTCTATAAACAGATTTTTTCTTAACAGCATTTTAAAGTGGAGCTTAAAAATCAACAAGTGGAGTTGACTGAGGATGGAATTGCTCTTGTGAAATGGCTCTTGAAACCAATGACCTTTAGGATGAAAATGATCCATGTTCTAGGTAATATTCACATGCTCTAATATTGAATTTGAAATATATAATATGGATTTTGAGATAATTTTGACTAACATTTTGAAATCAGATTATTCTTTGCACATGAGTAATGAGAACAAAGTTACTACAGATTTGTGATGAACATTTCAAAAGGGAAAGAATTCTATCGCAGAGATGTGGAGTACATAGTCAGAGATGGGAAGGCTTTAATTATTATCAATGATGTAATATTTTGAGAATTTTTTTTCAATATTGTGATGATTTTCCTTTTGGTGACTATATTGTGTTTCTTTTACTTCCACATAGTAGCACATTACTTTCATAAATAACTTAACATTTGTTTTTCTGTTCGGATGCATTTCTTGAGAATCTGATGATATAATTAAACTCTCAGCTGCTGACAAGGAGAGTTGAAGAGAAATAGAGATGGTCTGGTGGAATTCACCGGGTTATGGAAGCAAGTGAAGGTTTGAAGATTGAGGTATATATTGGGTTTCATTTTATTTGTTAAGGATGCTCATTTGGTCAAATCACTTACCGGTCATTACATTCAAGCTAAAGATCTTCTCATTCAAGCTTACGTTGTAGCACATATAACATGCACTGTGATAGTAAATGATTAATTTTCTATGAGTTTAATTGCTTATTTCTTTAAGGTTTAATTTTGTTATTTTAATCTGTTGTTTTAGACTGCTCGCGGGAAATGGAAGCAAGTTTGTTGAGAAGTTGAATATATGTTCAGATAAGGTCGCCCTATTTTAATTGGGACTAGGTAAGTATTATGACAGTTCTAATTATTATTATCTATTAGTGTCAGAAAAATGTTTTTAAATTATATCTTTATGTTAGTGCATATCTTTACATTATTGAATTTCTATTTTATTTCATTTTATATAAAAGTCTTGCTGTAAGTTTTGGTATCTTTCTCACCTTTGTTTATGGTATTTAATATGAGTCATATATTAAATTTGGTTTACAAATGGCTCCAAAAAGTCTTACAGTTAATGCAAAAATTATAAATGTTTGGTTTTTCATCTGTTTTCAAAAACAATGCATTTTGTGAATGTATGCAAAAATTATAAATGTTTGGCTTTTCATCTGTTTTCAAAAGCAATGCTTTTTGTGAGTGTATGGCTTCATTTTGTTTAAGTAATGAAATTACATTACCATAACTTTTGCATATGGTGGCTAATGGGCAGCCAAGAGATTTTGGTGGCCAGGAACGTCAAAGTGGAGTTCTAAGGAATAGTGATATACTCCTACCTCAAAGAATCTTGGTATAGGTATGGTGGTTTGTATAGATTTATTAATGTTTCACTTAAATTCCTCATTAAGATGCAAGTCTGAGTTCTACCACACTATCATAGCATTGTTTGACTTTTACTATGTTTTAAACACAATTATTTGTATAAATTTCTTTTTGCTTTGTTATATTTTAAAATCATTCTATTATTTCTTTTGGCTTTGTGTCAAGAATAGAGTTATAGAGGAAGCAATTTTTTAGCGAAGAATGGTTAGCTGAAAGGAAATAAAATAATTGAGTCATTTTTTATGTTTGAGAAAAGTATATATTAAAAAGTAAATATGACTTCAAGATGTGTTTTATCAAAGAAAGTCATGTCTTTATTTCTCATTATCAATTAGTTTAATTCTTTAGTATAAATTGGGATTCTCTTGATTTTTATGATAATTTTTTTAATTTATAAAACTTTCAACAAGAACTGCGAATGAAGAGAAGTCAGAAGTTCTAAAGAAATATGAACAAGATAAAATTACAAAGCTTTTCTTCATATTATATTGCGTATTGTGGTTAAGCCAAAGTTTTGGATTTTCTATGTGAAAAAATAATATTTGCGTTATTGAACACATAAATATAACTCAACTGCATGCGCTATCCTTGAGTTTGGAGGAAGATGGTCGAAGAGTGTTGTGTGAATACGATCAATTTTGATGTTGTTTCTTATTTTGGGTTTTTATGATGTTTGTTTATGGTAAAAGGATGATTTAGATGAAAATTTATAATCTTATAAGCTCAATCATAGTTGCCAACTTACATGGCAAAATAGAAAGGTTCAATGAATAGTA
>JASCZI010030209.1:393759-422311 GCA_036250425.1 Stylosanthes scabra
ATTTATTATACAAGCATCATGCTATTGAAAAACTAAAAAAACATACACACAAAAATTTAAGGCTAAGAGCTTATATTATATTATATTATACACATAATAAAAAATGTAGTGATGGCTGTTGTACAGTAATGCAATAACTCTTGAACTTATTAGAAGGGATATTATTTCTTTAATCGAAAGACGTTAATATTTTATTGATTTTGTAATTCTTTGTGTTTAATACTGAAAAAAAAGTGAACTAGAGTGCAATTTTTGTGGAAAAAATATTAAACTTAAATGATTTAATATTTCACTATAAATTTTAATTTGTTGTGGTATTCTTATGATGATCGTGGTGATTTTATACGTATGTATATAAAAATTAAGTTTGGAAGATAGTTAATTTTAAAAAAATAGATCTAGCTATGTATATGAATAGATAGATGAGGAAAATTAGAGCTTAAATGAGCATTGCGAAGATACATATAAGAAAATAATGGATTCATCAATAAATAACTAAATAATACGCTATAGGATAAAAAAAAGTATATAGAGTGATTGTTTATGAATTGGTTTCGTTTTAGTTAATAATTTAGTTTTTTAACAACTTTTATATATAAATATACTATATCAAAATAATTTTACAATATTTTTTAAATAATTCATACACTAATAATTTTATAAATCATACATTAACTTAAATTAAATAAAATTATCATCCGCGCATCACGCTGACAATATCTTAGTTGGTTAAAAAATTATTTGTTACCTATACTTCTCTAAAATCATAATAGCTAGCCGGTTCTGTAACTAATTTTAATGTATAAATTATATTTTTAAAACTCATGGATAAAAAAATTTATCATAAACCATTGCCAACTTTATTTGTGGATTTAGCATAAGAAAGCTTAAAGTTAGGGTCTTAAATGGTTTCATTTTCTGTTTCAATTTTTAGTATTTTTTATTTTTTAAGTTTTGTAAAAAAAAAATGAAAATAAAATTTTATTATTTTTACTATATTCTCTTTTTCCTTCATAAAATTTATAAAAGAAAACTGAAAATAAAAACTCAAACTAAACGCACCCTAAAATTCCTGAGTTAATCGGTTTGTCAAATGGCACCACTGGACCTTTAGCAGCTACCTTCGTTCACTTTCCTTCTTTGCGTGGCTTGATAAGAGAAAAAGAAAAGATCGAAAGGTTTAGGGCAAGAAAGAAAAGTGGTAATCCTCAATTCATGATAAGACTAATTAGCTTAAGGAAAAGTACAGATAATCAATAACTTTTTAATTAATAAATCAGTCAATAAAAAATAAAATATATGTAACTATTATTTATAGAATATTTATAATGAAAATTATAGAAAATTCAAAACTTATAGTAATCATTATCAGCCAACTTTAGTTTTTTTCTATAAAAAAAATTTAAAATTCACGAAAATAGAATATTTAATTTAAATTATTGGCTGATATTAACTGAATTTTTATTCATTAGTTATGTTGTTAACTTAATTATACTCTTCTTTGTTCTTCGAGCATGGATTAGTCTTCTTATTTATAATGGCCGGTATTGGACTTTGAGTAGTGGGAAATAATGAAGATATAAGTAGTGCCAATTCCATGTTATTCATAATTAGTAATTATATTTAGGGCAAGTTACCATATAATACAAATAAATTTTAATATTATCAAATTACACAAAAATTAGAAAAATGATTAGATTACACCGTTTTTTTATATTATAGAATTTGTGGAACCCCACCACGGATTCAGAGTTGTTTTTGAAAATTATTTATGGATCTGTGGCATCCTGTCACGGATTTAGGCTAATTTTTTTTTTATAAATGTTAGTTTTTTTTGTTTAAGGTTTAATAAAATTAATGCAGATAAATGTTGCGCGTCGCATCGTTAATATTTGGTGAAAGCGATTAAAACAAATGTAAAAGATGTCTGCAAGAATATAAATATGTACATAAATACGTAAACAAATGTCTGGAAGTTCCAATATACATAAAGTAGTGCGCGAAATAAAGTACATAAATAATGTAAGAAATGTACATATGGCCTCCGGTGCCGCAGCCTCGACGACGGGGAGCTCAGCCGGTGCAGGTAACGCTGGAGGAGTCGGCAGACGGGCAGGCTCCATGAACAGTACCTGCCAGGATCCACCTGGCACGTGTGCTGCTGATGGAGGAGTCCCACCAAGAGCCATGAACACATGTGATGGACCGGACATAGGCTCGTTCAGGTCTAGATGAACTTGAGAGCCATCGAACTGCGTGTCCGGCCTGTAACCACCGTCCTGGAGCATTATATCACTAATCATCTGCTGAAATCCTGGGCTAGATAGCTCGTCCAGGAACGCCTGCTGTGACGGGGAGCTCATACTTGATGGGATCGTTGTCCCCTGGGTTTGAGGGGTGGATGGGAGGTCAACCTGTGTGCTCGTCCCCGCGGCCTTTACCGCCTGACTGGTGCTGGCACCACCCTGAGTCTGCTAGGTAGGCGACGTGTCACCCCCCTCTCCCCGGCCTCTACCGGCTCTGCCCCCTCTGCCGGCTCTACCCGCCCCTCTCCGACGTCCATATCCCTCGGACATGCGCCTAATCTTCTGCGTCGGTTGCTCGGCCGGCGTATCCTCGGCCATCATTTCGTCCAACCACTGCCAAACCAGAGTGGTGGTCCTTGTTCCAACCATCCTCCTCCTCCCAGGTCGTCTGTTATCCGATACATGAAACACGTCAGGTCATGCTGGATGTGGAGCTGACTGTCTCTGTGTGACCTTGACCGGGATCTCGTCAGGTGGCAAACGATGCCACGGATCAACAGTGTAATCTGATCACTTTTTTGATTTTAGTGTAATTTGATAATATTGGAATTGGTTTGGATTATTTTGGTTTTTTGCCCTTATATTTATACCTTTGATCCTAAAAATTTTTATATCAGATATTAGTTTTTGATTAATAATTATGTTTTAGTCCTCAATTTTTTTTTATAAATTAAATTAATTATAACTTTTTTATTTTATAAATCATATTAGTCTCTAAAACATTATGCTTTGTGATTAATTTGACTTATAGAATAAAAGTTGGAGATTAAATGATAATTATAATTATAATTGGTGTGATATGTTTGATTTAAAATTTTTCGAGAACAGTAGATACTCTATTTATAATTATATATTTATATATATCAGTTAAAATTATTCATTTATTTTACAAAAAATAATTAAAAAACTAAAACAATTAATTATGACTAACTACGGTTAATTAATAATGATTTCCAAACTTTTTATTATTTATTTAGTTGAATTGAAGAAAAAGAATTAAAAATTTGTATGATCACGCATGTAAATAAACTTGTGATTTTGAAATGAAAAAGTCAGTAATTTCTTAAAGTTTAGTTTATTCAAGACGTCATATTAGCATTGAAAGAGAAAGTTTTTGTAGTCAATATTAGGGAAACAATAGAAAGCAATATTATTTTTTATTTTTTTTTATTTTCTCTACTATTTTCCTAATTACACTCATTGGCTCTCTATTGATGCCCTAATATTAGTTCCGTAGTATTATTCGCATTGAAATCAGTTACCTTAAACAACTTAAAACATTCTTTTCTAATTTTAGTTCTTGTATTTTTTTTAAAATTCTCATCATTAAACTTTAAAATTTTATAAAGACTATAATGATTTTACGTATCAGTTATTGATAAAAAAAAAAAAAAGGAAAAGGAGAAAAAATCTCTAAAAAATGGCAGAAAAAATAGAATTCAAAATATTCTTATCTTAATAATTAGAATTTTTCATATTTTATTATTATTTTTTAAAATTTCAGTCACTCATGGTATATCAGCTTCATCCTATACTTCTTATACATTTTAAAATAGCTAAATTATTAATGCATATTCTTATTTATATTTTATAGACTAATTATGTATAGTTATTCCTCGCTAACAAATGAAAGATCAGAACTAAAATAATTAAAATGCAGATATTAAGTATTAACAATGACAAAAAGTTTATTTAATTAAAGTTTTAAACCCAACAACAATAAATTGTACTCGTATTTATGCTATTTGAACGAGTGGTTTTGGCTAATCAAATGCAACAAGTGATTTATTTCTATGCTAAATAGAATATTATTTCAGTGTCAAATAGTATGAAAAAGGAAGAATAGACAAAAGTACACATGAATTATTACACGTGAACAAAAGTGCACATGAATTTTTTTAATAACCTAAATGTACACATAAATTTTTTAATGACCCAAATATACACATTAAATATTTTAATAAGGGACAAAATTGCACATGAATCTTTTAAATTCATGTATACTTTTGTCCAACGATAGAATATTTTATGTGTACATTTGGGTCATTAAAAAATTCATGTATACATTTAGGTCATTAAAAAAATTCATATGTACTTTTTGTCTACCATGTAATAATTCATGTGTACATTTGTCCCTTTTTCCTATAAAAAAATTGCACTTAAATAAAGTTGTATTTGACATTGAAATAGTCTTCTATTTAGTATAAAAATAAGTCATTTTTGTAAAACTCTTAGTTAAACACAAAAAAAAAAATATAAGTAACCAATAATTTTCTAAGCAACAAATCAGCCAAAAAAAAATAGAGTATCCGATATTACTGTTTATAGAACATCTACAATGGAAGATATAGAATATCCGAAACCTAAAGCAACATCAGCCAACTTTATATTTCTTTTAGAAACAGAATATCCAAAACTTAAAAATAGAACATCCGAAACTTAAAGAAATAGAACATCCAATTTAAGTTGTTGGCTGATATTGGTTGAATTTTTATTGATTACCTATCATGAATTAAAAAATACACCCTCAATACAAATAAAATTAGAGGTAATAAAATTAAGGAAAAATATAAGTAACCAATATTTTTCTAACCAATATATCAGCTAACAAAAAATATAACATCCGCAAACATTGTTTATAGAACGTCCACAATAAAAAAAAATAGAACATCTTAGACTTAAAGCAACCAACAATCAACAAAAGAAATAGAACATTTGAAACCTATAAACACAACATCCAAAACATAAAAAAATAGAACATCTAATATAAATTGTAGGCATGTTGGCTGATTTTTTATTGGTTAGCTAGCATTGTTGCAAAATTAAAATGAGTTAACTCAAAATAATAATAATAATAATAATAATAATAAGTAATGGGCGGTTGGAAAGACTGAGATGGAGGAGATGGGTGGCGGGAAATGGAAAAATGGCGCGAGAGTGTTTTACTGCCATAGTGGATGGATTCTCCTATTTCTACCCTCTAACACGATCATCCTTACTGCTTTGCAGTTACACTCAACTGATCATTTTCATTCACTAAGCAATTTGAACTTCTGCTGAATACTATAACAAAAGAAAGAACTTCATCTTCTTACTCAAAGGTGACTTCTTTCTTTCTTTACTTCTTTTCTTTGTTTCGTCATTGCAAGATCTTTCTGCCGTAATCTACTTTTTAGACTTTTGTTTCAAGTTCTGTCCCTTTCATAATATTATATAATAGACACATGACGAGAAATTAGGGCAAATAATTTAGTTCTTTAAATTAAGATTAGGGCAAATAAAGTTAGTTCTTTATAGTTATGTATAATTCTATATTACTCTGCTCTGTTTCTTTTCTTTTTCTTTGATTGGATTATGTAGTTAAGGGCTTGAGGTTATTCCCTAACCCTAGAACTTGAAATTAAAAAGTTATTTATCTTTGATCAAATGAGTGAAAGTTTGCATTTTTTTTTTAAAGTTCTTATAAAGCTTTTGGTAGATATAAATTATAATGATTGATAGTGCAATAACAAAGTTCCAAGTTGTAATTTACTTGTAGGAAGTTATTGAAGACAGCATGTTTGGATTTGGATCATCTTTTATTGGCTCTAGAACTCATGAGCATAAGCCAATTTTGAAGAGAGTGAAGCTGGAAGAAGATGAAGACATGATCAGCAATCTACCTGAGGCGCTTATAAGTCGCATACTGTCTATTCTTCCAACAAAAGATGCCGTTCGGACAAGCGTGCTGTCAAAGAAATGGAATCACCGTTGGACACTAATCACTAATTTGAACTTAGATGACAGTGTTTACTTTTCACCCAAGAAAAAGGTTGGAGGGAAACTGCATTTTATGAACTTTGTGTATAGGGCACTTCTTCTTACCAAATCACCAACTTTTGATTCCTTCACTCTTTCAATTGGTCGCAACAATAACAAGTATGATGTGTCCCTTGTTAACACCTGGATCTCTAATGTTTTGAATAGGAGCTTGAAAAAACTTAGCATCAATTCTCTTATGGAGCTCCAGTATTCCCCTCTTACCACTCTTTCCCTTCTTGATTCCAAGTTGTTGGAAGAATTGGTGCTTAATATGCATTGTTTTGCCTCAATCAAAGTTCCAACCAATTATGTCTCCCTGCGATGCCTAAAATCACTGAAGTTGGTTGGGATTAGATTCACCCTTGACTGCAAATGTTCAAAGGATTTAACCTTTGGTTTCCCAGTTCTTCAGAATTTTGAGGTAGTGAGTTGCACTTGGTTACATGCAACTCGTGTTACATTCAATGTGCCTCTACTTGAAACCTTTTCTTTGAAACAAGAAGCTAAATCTGCTGCTTATCAACCAAATAACTGTCCAATCAATGTTTCTGCTCCACATTTGAAACAATTCAGATATTGTGCTTATGGTTTTATATCACAGTGTATTACACTGGTAGATCCACTGTCTCCTCAGAGTGCTTTTGCTAGTATCACTTTGTGGAAATGTGATGAGAGGGACACACTAACAGGACGGCGTGCTTTTCTACTTCTCAAACAATTAAGCCGAGTGAATTATCTCAAATTTGAGGGTTCTGAGGTAGACTTCTTCTCATAAACCCTTCTTAACTTAATGTTGACAACTTGACATAAAGGCCATAATGCTTGTTAGGGTTGTATATGTTTGTATTTTATTTTGTAAAAAAAAGAAAGTGATTTTGTTTGGAATTGATTTTGTGAACATGAGCTGGAGCAAAAAAGCTTGTTCTGTTTTGTATCTGGTTTTATGTTTAGAAACTTGGAAATGATTTTGATCAATTAAGTATCATTGCATTTGAAACTTAGCATGAAATTAGTTTTCCAAAATAAGAGAGCTACATTTTATGGCTTCTTGACATCTTGTCAAATAGAGGTTTTGGTAGGAACATCAAAATAGAAAATTTAGTTTAATAATCATGTTACCTACTCCAATTGGGAAAATATCAAATGGGAGTTTCCTATATCAATTGTATTAGATCCTAGATATTAACACAATTTTATTGATTGAATTAGAAATCAAATTCACTTGGCTAGCATTAGGAGAAATCTTTGCTTTTGTACATTTGTTTGTTCTAGACAGGGATCTATTAATTCATGTGATTTCATATCATAAGTTTCATAGTAATTGGGATTCTTTATTCGGCATGCAGGTTTTGCCACAATCAACAGGGCTAACTCTACCTTCGTTTTGGAATGTTGAAGCATCTGGAACTTGGCTTAGTTGCTGGTGAAATTTTGTTAGGCTTACTTCTCAAGTCACCAGTTCTCAAGACTTTGATTTTAAAGGTTGATAACTATTTAATGAAATTATTGACACCATTCTATATTCTTATAGTATCATATTGTGATGCACTGTCCGGATGGAATTGATCTTTTTCGGTAGAATTAAAAACATTTTTACATCTGTCCAAATTGTTTTTGTAAGAGGAAGTGAGGAACTACCTAGCATAAATCACTTTACATTAAAATCAAATCTAATTAATTATGTTGACTTTGATTTTCATCAGGGACTAAAAGCTAAATTTGACAAAGAGCTTTTTAGTTCTGCTGATGTGCCTGAGTGCTTGCAACACACCTTGGAGGTTGTGAAATTTGGAGAAGTGCATGGACTTGAGCATGAGTTGTGGTTAGCAAAATTTGTGATGGAAAATGGGTTGGTCCTCAAGAGGATGAGTTTCTCTGTTCCTGCATGGTCAGGCAATTCTAATGCCATTGAAGAATTTAAAGAGAAGCTATTCACTTTCAAGAAAGGTTTTGGTTTTGCTTTTGTTGAATTCTCATATCATCAAGGGTAGATAAGTTTGTAATAATTACATGTTTGGTTTACTTTTTTAGGTAAGGTACTCGTTTTAAAGCACAAATGTTATTAGTGCTATGTCTAAATGTGTTTTTTGGTCCACCATACCTCATGTAAATGGTGTGATTAGAACTAGTATTTAACTGGGTATTGGGGGTTATTTTGAACTTTATTGAAAAATATGATTATCAAAATATTAGTAAAAAATATTGCTATTATGTTTACATGTGCTTGTTATTTTTTGTAAGCTATTGAAGGCTGTATTGTAGTAAAGAATTTAAGTAGTACATTTGAGACTTAAATTTAAATTTTATTATTACTAATATGCCAAAAGTTACATGTTATTTTGGGGTTAAATCCAGATTATCAGTAATAAATTTATTTAACCAAGATAATATAAATTGCCTAGACAATCTAAAGTCACCAGATTATCATGGGTATATCATGTATGGATTCGTTTGACAAAAAATTTGAGAGAAATGCTTCTTCCAAAGCAAAATTACACATTTTGAAAAATATAGATTAAACATTTTTGACATCGTATGAAAAGAGTTTATTATTAATTAATTAAATATTTAAATTATTTTTAATTTGTAAAGTAAAAAGAATTATCAATTGGGTTGCATCTCTGTAGCAACGATATTTTGATCCATGTAGCCGACCACATCTAACGAAAAAAGCATTGATTAAGGTAAGTAAAGCAAAAAGAATTATCCATATAAAATAAATTAGATATTTTTCAAAAGAAATATAATTAATTTGTCTAAGGATAAATTCTTGTTAGGTAACAAATAAAAATAAAGTCAGCATCAGAGAACAACTTAAATTGGATGTTCTATTTTTTTAAGTTTTAAATGTTCTATTTTTAAAAAAATAATTGTCTAAATGTTACTTTAAGTTTTGGATATTCTATAATTTTTATTGTGAATGTTCTATAAATAATAATCACAGTTATTCTATTTTAAAATTATTGGTTACATGTACTTTTTTCTTTTTAAAATCTATGCAAATCAAATTGAATCATATACATATTACATATTACTATTAATTAATTAATTAACAATTATACCTAATGTGGGAAGGAAGAAACTTTCATAGTTTTGGATGCATCTGAGATCAGAAGACGAGCTAGTCTGGTTGCTACAATTCTCTGGAAGTTTTGGAACCATTACAATTTTTGAATATTTGAAGGCGTTATTGATACCCTAGATCTGATTCTTCAATCGGCTATGAGTTTAATCCAAGAATACGACCAACATCATCCTCCTTAATCTTGCTTTTCATTTATGTGTTCTCTCTTCTTTAGTAATTTACATCATGATATTTTGATTATGTGGAGTTCTCACTCTCTTTGTTACCTTTTGGTTGCCTATCATTAAATGAAATACAACTGTCTTTGATAAAAAAAAAATTAATTAACAATTATACATATGAGCTATAAAATAAATATAAATACATATATTTTTTAATAGGAAAAGTATAATAATTAAGTAACAATAATTTTTTAATTTATAAATCAGTCAATAAAAAATAAAATATTCATAACAACTGCTTATAAAACTTTCACGATCAAAATATAAAACAACTATCAATCGACTTTATATTTTCTTAAAAAACAGAATATTCAAAATCTAAAAAAATAAAATATCTAATTTATTTATTACTTGTTAACTAATGTTGACTAAATTTTTATTCGTCACTCCTTTTAAAAATTAGATTGAAAATAAACTAACTCGCCGTCAACATAGAAAGTAAAAGTTGAATAAACCGAATTCACCCATTTGTTATTTTATTTCCTGTTATATATTCCATGCTTTTTTTTTTACCTATTCAATTTGTTATTTCAATAAGATTTGAATTGATTTTGAATACCCATAATCCGTGAGTCCGTGTGTAATCTATTCTCTTCCAAGTTCCAACCTCACATCTGAATTCTGATATAGTGATATACCAACACAGACTAACTTCGATTTTGATTCTGTTCCTCAAAACACCTTCACTTAACAAACACATCAGTGCCATCCCTTTCGCTCATTATAAGACCTTCTTCTTTTCTTTTTTCCATGATACAATATCTAAACCCTAAATTCAAAGATAGAATATCTAAACTCTAAATGCTACATCTTTGAAAATTGATTACGTTACTTGCACAATTCTTTTTATGTCTACTTTGCTAGAAAGTTAAACCTTTTTTGCAATTCTACATTTTAGGGTTTATAATATAATTTTGTTTGTTATGTTTATTCTTAAAAGTATCATATTACATCCGTTTTTTTTTTTGTTTGATGATCATTCACGCATTGATTCTAAAAAAATAGATATGTTTGTTGATTTGGTGATACATAATTGGATGTTTCTGTGTCTAAGCATGGAATCTATGTGACTGTGTCTATATGGCTATGGATATAAATAATAAATATACATATGAAAACATAGATGAATAAACTTTTTGTGCACTTTTAGGAAGTATAGAGAAATTACAGAAATTTTCTTTCTCCATGACAAGAAGATTGTAGTTGTGGTATTGGTTCTAAAATTAAGTAATAATTGGATGAATTGTAGGAAGTTACTTATAACTAGTCATGGATAGTGGCTCTAGCAGTTACGAGCATGGCTCTCTAAAGATGCAGAAACAGAACAATGAAGGTGAAGACATAATTAGCAAGCTACCTGAGTACATTATAAGTAGCATACTGTCTTTTCTCCCAACTAAATACGCAGTTCGAACAACCGTGTTGTCAAAGGCATGGATGAACCTTTGGACATCAATCACTAGTTTGGACATAAATGACACTGATGTGGTTTATGACGTCCCCGAGAAGTATGTTCCTGAGGAACATTTTCAAACCTTTATAAATAGATCACTTCTGCTAACCAAGATTCCAAGATTGGAAAGCTTCTCCTTCTCTATCCAAGACTACCATTATATGTCACACCTTAACAATTGGATCGCCAGCGCGTTGAATAGGCTTCTTAAAAAGCTCTGTATTAAGTCAGAGCAGAAACTCCGCTTTTCGTTTGTCACCTCTCAGTGTTTAGAAGAATTACTGATCTGCATGAGTAATTGTTCTGCTAATATCAAAGTTCCTTTAAGCCATGTTCATTTGGGACAACTCAGATTCCTGACTTTGCATGAAGTTGAATTTAGTTGCTCTAAGGAGGATCTGGAGCTTAGCCTCCCACTGCTTCGGAAGCTCAAGACAGTAAACTGCATTTGGTTAGGTAGTGTGAATTGTGTCACTTTCAATGCTCCTCTTCTTGAAACTGTCGACATAACACAACACAAAGAGTCTTCTAGTCAGAATGGGAGACGTGTGATCAAATTTAGTGCATTGCACTTGAGAGAATTTAGTTATCGCCATTATGGTTACCTATCACGGTACATTACCATGATAGATCCATCATCTGCTCAGAATGCTTCTGCTACTCTAGTTTTCCGTCGATCCGATGAAACTAAAAGAGTTTCTTCGAAAGCGCGATGTGGTGCTTTTCTGCTTCTCAAACAATTTAGTCAAGTTGGATATCTCAAATTTGGCGGGCCGTATGTAAGATTCTTTTCTTAGACACTCGTGAACATCAAATATTGTTGAGTTTTCTTTAGTTATGAGTTTCTTACACAAGTTTGTTATTAGCATATATTAGTTCATTCTTGTAACATTGGGTTCCTTTATTTGTAATGCAGGTTCTGGGAGAACAAGTGCCTCTTCTACCTGAATTTGGAATGCTAAGCCATCTTGAAATTACTTCAATTACTTTGGAATTTTTGATAGGTTTACTTTCAAAGACTCCAATTCTCAACACGCTAATTGTCGGGGTTGGTAACTGTTAAATTCTGCCTCTAATGCAATCACCTAGTGTTATTAATGCCATAACTTCAATTATAGGATTCAAAAACTTGTATATGGATTTTAATTTGTTTTTTTGTTTGATGATATATTGATTACCAGAGACCAAAACCTAAATCTGACAAAGCACTTCTGGAATCTGCTGATGTTGTGCCTGATTGTTTGAGATATACTCTCCAAGTGGTGAAATTCAGAGATTTTCTTGGAAATGAGCGTGAGTTGTGTTTGGCTAAATTTTTAATGGAAAATGGTTATGTGCTGAAGAAGATGAGTTTCTCCCTTTCTTTTTTTGTCGAGTCAGAGGACATTGAAGAACTTAAAGAGAAACTATTTGCTCTCAAAAAATGCTCGATTTCTACTGTTGTTGAGGTTCTGAAGGAAGATTATTGTAACTTCTGGTGATAATCTCCTTGGTTTAGATTTTTAGGAAGTTCTATAGATTTTGCCTGTGTTCCATCTCCCAAACTGCAGCATTTTGTCACTAAATAGTAAATATTTACCTTTATCTTTTCTTTTCTTGTGTAAACTATCTTATTAAACCTCCTTGGATACTGATATTGTGGAAATTCTTGCTCATTTTGCACTATATCCAAAGTGACTCTTACTTATTTGACACTATTCAAGCCATACAGCGGTTGGTTCCAGCAACAATAACATCTTTTGTCTATGTCATTAACATTCAACTAAGTTTTTATGTTGGCTAATGACTATCAAGGGCCTATTTTTTAGTTAATTACTAGATTTGAATTGTTCTTAAATTTTATTTTATCGATAAAATGGCCATGAATTTTAATAAAGTGCTTTTTAATTTTTGTAAAACATGATAATTAGTTAAAAGTAACGCTAATTATTAACACAGTCAGTTCTAAGGTAAAGAGGTAGTTTTATAGAGAGAGAAAATATTTTTTTGGTCATGGTTCTTGATGCTGATTTAGTCTAGTGTTTGCCCTTCTGGGCTTGTTTTATCTTTGTGCAGACACAAAAATATATATATATATATATATATATATATATATATAAAGAGAAGATAAACACCTGTGTAATAACGCTTATATTGCAAAATTATAGACTGGTAAAATATCAAGTTGTCAACTTCTTATTGTGTGATACTATTAATATTTTAATTAGCTTTTATATAATATGAATTGATACGAATAGAATAGATAAATAGATTTAAGATTACTAGTGCTCCAATCTTCTAGTCCAAAAATAATTCTCCATCCTCGCTCATCGTGTATAGTGGTTGTTTTCAATCAATAAATTAGCTGCCAAATTATCTCAGGTAGAGCTATTTCTTCTCTCCACTAGAACTCTACTGATCAATTCACCAAGAACCAGCTTTTTCTGCTTCTTAATTGATGATACTAGATGAGTAGAAAAAGGGATATGATTACTTAAAAAGTTAAAATAAGGCAGCCATTACTTTCAATTTCTGAAAAACAAAGATAATACATGGTCAGCAACGCCAAACTTGTACACATTATTACCTGAATTCACATCTCACTGGACACTCTTTTTCTGGTTGGAAGAGAGGGATTCCCATTCAAGAATCTGTTCCGCTTCAAAAGGAGTCATAAACTTCGAATCCTCCTTGCTGTTGTTCATTAGAAGACCTTTACTGATCATTTCACGAAGAAGCTTCACTGCTTGCTCATTCTCATTTCTATCAAGAAGAGCTCGAATAATTATTTCATAAGTTACAGCATTTTGAAGACAATCATTTCCTTTCATTTTTGAAAACTAGGTTGTTGCTTCGTCAATCAATCCCTCGTTACAAAGCCCACTTATCATAGTAGTATAGGTCACAACATTTAGACAATAATTATTGATCAAAAGCAGCTGGAAAAACTCTCTTGCTGTCCTTACTCTTCCACATTTCCACAAACCATTCAAAAGAATGGTGCACATGTACACATCTGGTCGATGCCCTTTGTCAATAATTTTCCGAAATAGTGCAATTGCCTCCTCAAGATGTTGGATTTTGCATAAAGCATCTAACAGTATATTGTAAGTGATTAAATTAGGGGGTTGTCCATTTTCTTGCATTTCATCAAGAAGATCCTGTACACATGATATTCTCCCTGATTTGCATAATCCATCAATAAGAGTACTATAAGTTACAGTATCGGGAACTAAGCTTTTGTGACGCATTTCTTTAAAGAGAGCAATCGCTTGATCCACCATTTTGTGCTTGCAATATCCATTAATCATAATGTTATAACTGCAAACATTCATAATGAAACCTACTTTGATCATGCTGTCAAATAACTTTGCTGTCTCATTGACTTTATTAATTAGAAAGTAATCATCAATTAAAGCACTGTAAGTTACAGCATCAGGCTTATAGCCTCTTTCCAACAACATATCAAACATCTTTTGGGCTTTTGCTGCTCTGCCTTCTTTACATAAAGCATCAATTAATATAGTAAAAGTATATATGTCTGGCTTAATGCTGCTTTTTACCATTTCATATATTCACTCGCACAGCAAAAACCATTAATAAGAGAATTATAAGACACAACATTAGTCATTAGGAGATATTCCCAGTGCAATCATCTTGGAAAACAAGTTCTTAGCCTCAATTACAAGCCCATCTTTACATAACCCATCAATGACAGTATTGTACATTACTACGTCGGGCTTAATAGGTTGCTTCTCTAGCCAATGAAGCAATTTAATGGCTGCCCTTGTCTGCCCTATCTTACAAAACCCATTGATTAAGGTACCATAAGTGATCTCATTAAGCGGAAATCCCAGAGATTTTACCTTATCATGAAACTCGAGAGCTTCCTTAACCTTGTCCTTGATAAAGAACCCTTTCGTTAGGGTGGTCAAAGTAAAGACATCGAATTGATGACCCAACTTGATAATCTTGGCCAAAGCAGAGAAAGCAGAATCCATACGACCCAAATGGCAGAAACAATTGATCAAGATGTTCAGAGTAATCAAGGAAGGAGTAATTCCCCTAAAATCCATTTGTGCAAAGAGAGAAACAGCAGTGGGGTATTGTTTGATCTTAACAAGAGACCCTAAAATCTGACCAAATTCAACTTGGGAGGGACGATTAGGTTTATTGAGAAGGGTAATGAAAGAGGCAACAGCATCGTCAACATTGTGAAGAGGAAGAGGGAAAAGAGAATGAGAAAAGAGCCTGAAAGGAAGAGAGGGAAAGAAAGGAAGAAGGAAGGTGGAATGGAAGTAGGTGTACCTTGTCATCAACATCTTCTCCTCAAAACTTCAAATTGAATGCACAGAGTTTCGAACCTTTTTCTTGCTATTTCCACAAATGAGAGAAAATATTTAAAAGAGAGTTATAAGTATCTTCATCTAATCAATTTCTTTTTTTTTTTATTTTGTATAGAGGGTATTGTAGGCCCAGTAGGCCAGATTAATCCCTTAGGTCATATCAAATACTCCTTTTGAAAGGTTTGACGTGGCCATAAATCAATTTCTCTTTTAGTGCAGCCAAGGAGGAGTTACATGTGCCTTTCATCAATTTCTCTTTTAGTGCAGCCAAGGAGGAGTTACATGACACATTAACATTAAATTTTAATAAAAATAATTTTTATCAAATATTATATGTGTAGCTCCTGCTCATTGAGAGTCAATTTTGAGATGTTTTACCAAACGACTATGTGATGACTCTTCGAGAGTTGCTTTTTTAGAGCCCAAAAAGCTCAGCTGCTTTAAGAGTCACATCATTACCAAACCGGCCCTCCGTCTCTCTTCCAAACGCAACCTTAATGTCTAATTTTTTCAAAGAATAAAGATATGAGGGTATTTCAATAAAGTGGAGAGTAATTTTGTCTTATTAAAAAAAGTAAAATGTATATTTATTTTTCATCATTGTTTTTATTCCAAGAGTATATACATATTTTAGTTTCTAAGAAATTTCAAATGAGATATATTAATTTCCAATTAAAATTATTTGTTGTGTACTAATGTATTTGATTTAAATGTTGTGAGAAAATCTTGGGAGCCAACGTCAGGGAGTTCATAAAGAGCCCATAAAGAGCCAATATCAATTTTCCTTTTCTTTATTTCCTCTTTTACCACCTATTATTTTAAGGAACAAAAACGAGTATACTCTTATTTCAAATTAGGTTTAATGTTGATATTAGTTTCTTAAAAAAAATTACAATCATATCAAGTTAATATTTCTATTAAGAGTAATGCTAGATAACCAATAAAAATTCAGCTAAATTAGCCAACAACTTGAATTAGATGATTTATTTCTTAAGGTTTCGGATGATTTGTTTTTAGGTTTTGGATATTCTGTTTCTAAAATTAGTTCATAGTTATTTTAGATTTCAGATGTTCTATAACTTTCATTTTGAATGTTCTATTAATAATGATTATAAATGTTCTATTTTTTATTGGTTAATTTATTGATTTAAAAATTATTGATACCTATACTTTTCCTTCTAGTAATTAAATGAGCTTTAACTATTTGATTAGAGAAGGGACTGATTTGAATTTTGAGTATTGATTGACCAATTTAAAGAAAAGAAAATATACTTTTTCCAGCGGAATTTGAATATTAAGCCGCAGTATATTCTTTTCTTCCATCTTCCCCTTGCAATGCATGGCGTTTCCCTTCGGTGGTTTCATAGAAAGTTTGAAACTCGGTGAGAATAAGCTGTTTCCTTCACTCCAATCAAACAAAATTCCTCATCATATTCCTTCTTTCCACTCTAAGGTGACTGTCATCCCTATCAGTTATTATAAAGACTGTTTCTTTTTCTTTTCTTTTTTTACGTGATAGAATATTCAAGTCTAAACCCTAAATCCAAAGATAAAATATCTAAACTCTAAATGTTACATCTTTGAGAATTTATTTCCAGCGTGGTTATTGTTCAATTCTTTTTATGTTCACTGTATATCTACTACTGTACTTATCTATAAACATGTTTTGCAATTCTACAGTTTAGGGTTTATGAAATAATTTTGTTTTGTTTTGTTTATTCTTTATAGTATTACATTGCATACAGATCATTAAATGTGTAGTTCATTCATAAGGATTAATCATCGACTTGCCAGGCTAAGAGATACCTAATGCAAAATGTGATACATTACTTATTTTTTGTAAATCATATAAAATAAGGTTGAAAGATTGTACAGGAAGAATTTTTCTTTTTATATTGTTCCTGTTCCACTATTTTATCCTTTGATATATAAATTATGAAATCTATATGGCTATGGATTTTGTTTATAAGATATAAATTATACGTATAAAAACATAGACAAATAACTTCTCTGCACTTTTAGGAAGTATAAAGAAATTACAGAAATTTTATTTGTCCCAATACAAAAAAAAAAAAAAAAAAAGTTTGTATTTTCGCCATCCATGTCTATATATTGCAAACGTACACATCAAGTAATTTGGAGTAGACAAACATACCTACAAAAATTCATTAATATCAAAGTATGCCTCAAAGATCTTATTTCTTGGACAAAGTGTCACATTTTATTAGTGGGTTTGTATGGCCTAAGGTGTGTTTTTGTCCATTCAAAAGAATTTTTGAAGTCTACTTTGATTTTACAAACTTTAAATCCTTTCAGGCGTATTTTTGTTTATATTGATTGTATATGAGAATCACACCTTTTCACAATAGAGGGATGGGATACACAAATATATGCTTACATTCACTGAGATCCCTTTTGTTAAAATAACCAACTTTAACCAACTTTGGTTGCTAACTATAGGTTCTGTTACAACAGAGTTTGCTTTAGATGAGTTCTCTGCCTTGACAGCTTTATCACTGGTCATGGAAAGTGGCTCTAGCACCTAGGGGTGTTCATGAAACCAGGTGAAGCCGGGTCTCTTCTAATCTAGACCCGGCCCAAAATATACCCCGGGTCTATTTTCGAGACCCTAACCTGGCCCTAAACCCGATGAAATATCTTCGATTTTGGGCCGGGTGAAGCCCGGGTGAAAATCGGGTCTTCTCTAAATAAATTTCAAAAATTTTTTTTAATAATCAATCACATGCTAATAGCATGAATATTTAAGTCTTATGCAAATAAAACATAATATAGCCTTTACATAATAAAACATAATATTAAAGTATAATTTTAATTCTCAAGTGTAGTCTAAATTCTTAAATAAATATATTTTCTAAATAATATAATTGGACCAAATGAGTTTGGGAAATGACTTGAGTGAGTCTTGAACAAAAAGTTGTTCAAATAAATAAGATTTATATAATTACATAATTATATTTCATTGTTCATTAATTTATTTCATATCCACATTATTATATTATTTAAAAAATTTGGTTTTATATATATGACCGGGCCATCGGGCCGGGACCGGGTGACCCGAGCCTAGACCCAGCCCCGGTTTCATATTTTCACCGGGTTAATTTTATTGGCTTCGACCCAAACTCGGGCCACATTGAAGCCGGGCCAAAAATGACCCAAATTTCATCGGGCCCGGGCCGGGACTTGGGCCGGTCCGGGCCATGAACACCCCTACTAGCGCCCATGAGCATCGCCCTCCAAAGAGGCAGAAAGTGATGAATGAAGGTGAAGACAAAATTAGCAATCTACCTGAGTGTATTATAAGTAGCATACTGTCTCTTCTCCCTACCAAAGATGCACTTCGAACATGCGTATTGTCAAAGGCATGGATAAACCATTGGAGATCAATCACTAATTTTGACATGGATGACAATGACCTGCATTTCAATTCTGGAAAGTGTCCTTCACAGGAACGTTTTCGAAGCTTTGTGTATAGATCACTTATGCTTACCAAGTTTCCAAGATTGGACAGCTTCTCGCTCTCTATCCATTACCACCATGATATGTCTTCCCTTAACAATTGGATTGCTGGCGCGTTGAATAGGCTTCTGAAAAAGCTCTGTGTTAAGTCAAAGAGGAAACTCTCATTTTCGTTTCTCACCTCGCATTCCCTCTTAACGTCTAAGAATCTAGAAGAATTAGAGATTTCTATGAGTTATTATTCTGCTAAAATCACAGTTCCCGTAAGCCATGTTCGTTTGGGACAACTCAAATTCCTGACTTTGCATGAAGTTAAATTTAGTTGCTCTAGTAAGGATCTGGAGCTTAGCGTCCCTCTGCTTCAAAAACTCGAGACAGTAAACTGCCGTTGGTTTGGTGCGAAGTATGTCACTTTCAATGCTCCTCTGCTTGAAACCGTTGACATAACACAACACTCTAAGTCTTCTAGTCTAAACGGGAATTGTCAGATCAAGTTTCTTGCCTTGCACTTGAGAGAATTTTGTTATCGCGACTATGGTTACCGTTCACTGTTCGTTATCAAGATAGATCCATCATCTTCTCAGAATGCGTCTGCTACTCTAATTTTGCCTCCATATAAGAAAAGAGTTTCTCTGAGAGTGCAGCGCAGTGCTTTACTGCTGCTAAAAAGATTTTGTCGAGTTAGATATCTCAAATTTGGCGGGCCGGATGTAAGCTTCTTTTCTTAGACACTTTTGAAGAGAACATAGTGTTTAAGT
Source organism: Stylosanthes scabra (assembly GCA_036250425.1). Lineage (NCBI taxonomy): Eukaryota > Viridiplantae > Streptophyta > Magnoliopsida > Fabales > Fabaceae > Stylosanthes > Stylosanthes scabra. Next base: position 413,186 of record JASCZI010030209.1, read on the forward strand.
TTCCTTGTAGTTATGATTTTCTTCATAAGTTTGTTATTAGCATATTAGATTATTAGTTCTGTTCTTGCAACATAATGCAAATTGGATTGGATTCTTTTATTTTTTATGCAGATTCTGTCAGAACATGTGGCTCTTCTACCTGAATTTGGAATGCTAAGCCATCTTGAACTTGATTCAGTTACAGCTGAATTTTTGTTAGGTTTACTTTTAAAGACTCCAATTCTCAACACACTGATTGTGGAGGTTGGTAACTGTTAAACTCTGCCTCTAATATAATCACCTAGTGTTAGAAAGACAATTAAGGATGATTGAAAATAATATACAAAAGAATTTACAGTTATGCTTAGAATTAAAAGACTTGTTCATGGATTTTAATTTGTTAATATGTTTGATGATATATTTGATTTCCAGAGACTAGAATCTATATCTGACAAAGCACTTTTGGAATCTGCTGGTGTTGTGCCCGATTGTTTGAGATACACTCTCCAAGTGGTGAAATTCAGAGATTTTTGTGGAGATGAGCATGAGTTATGTTTTGCTAAATTTGTGATGGAAAAGGGTTCGGTGCTAAAGAAGATGAGTTTCTCCCTCTCTCATTTGTTTGTCAAGTCAGAGGACATTGAAGAACTTAAAGAGAAACTATTTGCTCTCAGAAAATGTTTGACTTCTACTATTGTTGAGGTTTTGAAAGAAGATTATTACAACTTCTGGTAATAATCTACTTGGTTTAGATTTTCAGGCACTCATTGAATTGACCTTCAATATTGCCTAACTAGCAATATTTCACTCGCTTTTTCTTTAGAAACTCGACATTCCTTTCTTCTCTATCTACATAAGATGCATCTTCACTCTTTGAGAAGACTAAAGAAGAACCAGAACTATCTGTCTAACAAATTTCGGTTTATAATCAACTCTTATTCCAACAGTTTTTTTTTTTTACTGAAATTCTTTTTTCTTATTTGAATTTTGCAATTTTTGGAATAAACGGATTATGTCTTTTCAATCGCTAAAACTTGTTGTCATGTCTTAATTTATGATTTAGAATATATCATATTTTGGAACATTTCACTTGTTTGGTTTCCATAACCAAATTTTTCAGTGTATGTATAAAATTTTTCATACTGACATAGCTTGCCTCTATATAAGTCAGTTTTACCAAAATAAATGGTGTTCCAATTCCATGACACAATTATCACTAACAAGCTCCCCATAAAAAGTTAAAAACCAGTATGAATCAATCTAGCCTTTTCACTTCTGAAACTCGAGCACGGTGTAGAAATGATCAACATGGAATGCCCGGAAACCAGGGAAGCCTACAGAAACTGCAAGCTTCCTGAACTGTTCTTCAGTCCTGTGCTTCCCTTTGGCTCTGTATATTGTCATGACGAATATGTCGCCTTCAAGCAACGCTCTTGTTCTGTGGCTGTCGTCCGAGTTCTCTGGCAGCACCGGCTCGCATGCAATGAGCTTCCCTCCTTCTGGGAGTGAGTTGTAGCAGTTTTGCATTATCGTCTTGATCTCATCGTCTGTCCATGTTGTAAGCACCCACTGCACATTGCAAAACAGAACAAATTTTGATGCATACATAAAATGGAGAAATTATGATGTGATCATACATTTGTATTCACTATTCTCCATTAGTGTAAGAAAAGAAATGATTCGAATATTTAGTTATATACTGCTAGCTACTTTAGAAATTTGCCCATATTTGACAAATTTTAAAATATTTTATATGTTTTTCTAAATATTTTGTATTTTTACTAATAATAAAACAATTTTCATATTAAGGTATATGTTCTATCAAATCATGTGTTTAAGAATTTATCGAATTTAATTATATTTTTAATTTACTCCAGGACAAAAGTTTTTTAAATTAAAATTGAAAAATAAGTTTTACATTTTTTTAAATATCAGACTTATGAATTTTTAATGGTGTGCTAATGTTTATATTTTTCTATGTTGCTAAATGGTGTATACATATGTGTACAATGATAAATATAGATTTATTCTCAATATAATAGTCTTTATTGTTTTTCAATATATGATAAACTAATCCACAATTTGTTAAAAATAGTTTGATATAGATATTAAGGTACCTATTTTTTTCTACAAAAAAAGAGAAGAATCATTTTTATTTTTATTAAAAATTAATTTGTTGAATATTTTAAAAGCCAAAAAATTAATTTATCAACGTTTTATCCGAAATAAAGGTTAATATAAAGAACACTCTTTACCCTTTCATTGGAAAAATAAAAAAGAAAACTAATGTACTCAACCAAAAGCGACGGTGAATAATGAATTCTATGAATAGAAAAACTTCATACCAAGAAAGAAAAAAAAAATTATAGTGTTCGGTTTGAATTGTTTTTTTTAAGAAAAAATATTTTTTTTTTCAAAAAATACTTTTCATTAAATTTAAAGCATTTGGATGTGTTTAAAAAAACACTTTTATTTAAAAAAAAAACAAATGATTTACTTTTTCAAGAAGCCCTGTTGTTTCTAAAAAAATTAGTATTAAAAGATTTTTAAATAAAACATAAAAAAATCTTTTAAAGCCAAACCGACCCTAATGTGACCATGGTGTTTGTGTTTCTAGTGACTTGAATAGTTTTTTTTTTTTAAGTGACTTGAATAGTTGATACTTGATAATTTCCAAGAGGCAACAATTCATGAATTCAAATCTGAATCGGGAAAATTGGTTTTGCATTCACGGGATATCCGTTCATCAAAACAATAAGACAAATTACACCCATAACAAGCTGTAGCCCTTTATATGTATCTTAATCTAGAACATGTTATGTCTACTTTATTTTAGCTTCTTGATTTTTACTTTTTAAGTGAATATATCAAAGTAAGCAAAGATATCCTCCAATACAAAATTATATTCCTTAATCCTACTCATTCTTGTTCGTTAAGCTAAACTCTCAGTCTCAACCAAGCCAATATATTCAAGTAATTTTCTTTTTATGATTGATTATAAAGTATGTCCCTAAATATAATCACCGACATATTATGTCCACATATAAAAATGTTGTTATAACTAATATATTGTTTTTGGACGCGTTTAATTTCAGTTTTTGTTATTTTTCGTTTTTTTTCTTCGTCCTTCTCTTCTCTCTCTTTTCTTCCTTGCTCTGATTTTCATGATTTGCAATCTGTGATTCGTGATTTCTTCTTCTGTGATTTCTGCAATCTCGTTCTACTCTGTTTTTCAATTGTGACGCTATCTGTGCGATATAGCTCTTGTAATTGCATTTTTTTTTTCTGCAATGCTATTGGATCTGGTTTTAGTTTTAGTTTGATTCTTCTGTTCTTAGATTTCACTTTTTTCAACGTTTCTTCTTCGATTTATCTTGTTTAGGTTTTTGATCTCTGTTTTTTGCATTTCAGGTTCTACTACAATGGAAGAAGGTTCGAGTTCAGATCCATTAGTGAATTCGTTTTCGAATAATTTTATGATTTAAGCAACACAGAATATGTTTAATTCCATTTTCGAACTAATTTTAGTGTTTCTTAGTTTTGTTTGTTCATTCATTATTAGTTTAGTTTCTTCTCATTCTGGTTTTTTATTTCTGCTCATTCTGGCTTTTCATTTCTACGCATTTTAGATTCGCCTTTCTGCGCAATGTAGCTTTGTATTTCTGCGCAGTTTGCAGATTTTGTTGATTTTAAGTTGTTGCTGTTGTAGTGATTTCTTCTTACTCTTTTTTCCGTTTTTTGTTTTTTTAGCTTGATTTGTGAGATTTATTATCGTTTTTGTCTTCTTCTGTTGTTAGATTTCGTTCTATAACTTTCATTGTTGTTTTCTTCTTCAATTTTTGTTGTTAGAAGAAGATGATGATGCAGATGCAGACATGGAAGAAGAAAGAAAAAAAAAAGTAGAAGAAGATGCAGATGCAGACTTGAAAGAAGGAATAAGAAGAAGATGGAGTACATTTGAGTACATTTGAGTGGTACGTAACTTCCAGTAACTTCCAATAATTTGTTTCTGCACATTATTGGTTTCTGTTTTTGCACAATGTTGCTTTATGTTTCTGCACATTATTATTTTATGTTTCTGCGCAATATTGCTTTTCATTTTCTACGCATTATGGCTTTCAGTTTCTGCGCAATGGTGCTTTCTATTTCTGCACATTATTGATTTCTGTTTCTGCGCAATGCTTCTTTATATTTCTGCGCAATGCTGCTTTATATTTCTGCACAATTTTAATTTCTATTTCTGTACAGCAACAACAAAAACAGTAACAACAACAACAGCAACAACATAAACCAGAGAAGAAGAAGACGACGAAGAAGAAGAAGATATGGCAGATGAAGAAGATGCAGATCTGGAAGAAGAAGAAGAAGACATGACAGATGAAGAAGAAGATGCAGACGAAAAAGAAGATGAAGAAGAAGATGCAGACGAAAAAGAAGATGAAGGTGTTTGACGGCGTGAAGAAACAAGCAGTTTCTAAATGCGTGTAAACACGTGTTTCTTAATGAGAGAGTGAGAGTAGTGGTTGTTTTTATAAATCACTTGTTAACCACTTGGTTTAATAAATCACTTATTTAAATAGCAAAACCGTAAAAAATATACACATAACTGAGACAAGCAAAAATATTTTACTAGAAGAAAAAGGCAAAATGCGATTACACACACCTTCATGAAGATCGCATCAGCTTGAGGAATGGATTTGAACATGTCACCGCCCACATGGGTTACACCTACAAATCGTAACAATTATAATACACATCAGAATCACAATCACAACCACCGGGCAACAAAACAAAATATAAGTTTCAAAAATCTATATATATATTATAAGGGGATATAAGGAAATTACTGTCCAAATTTTATCTTAGACACCTGGAATTTGTGGTGCTTTGGCCACCACTTCAGGCAGGTCAAAGTTGATGCCTTCCTTAACATTGGGATATTTCTGGAGAATCATCCGGAGGCAGTCGCCGCCGCTGCCACCAACATCCACAAGCCTCTGAACTCCACGGAAGCCGTCGTAGGCCTGGAGCATGGCCCTCATGAAAGGCACAGAGACCCCAGACATGGCCTTGACCATGAGCTCATTCATATTCCCTTGTTTAAGGTAGTAACTGTATGCTGGCTCCCCATTGGCTCTCTCGAAGGGCTCCTTTGAAGGATCAACTACTGCCTCATGCACCAACGGCCATGCTCTCACTAACGCATCCTGTTATTAATCATGCTTCCCCAATTAACCAATCACTATAAATTAACCCTTTTTTTTTTCTTTGAAATACCATTATCTTATATTAGCCACTAATATTGAAAAGTATTAGTTAAAATATGATATTAGACCACACATAAAAATGGGAGAATTTATGATTACAAATGATGATGACCAAAATACATTAAAATTAATGATTATCTAGCATTTTTTATTTCATTATATTAAAAAAAAAAGATTTTACATTAAAATTATTCAGTTTTTAATAAAATATATTTTTTAATTATTTTATATATATACATCATTAAATAAGTAATTATATTTATACATATTAACTTAAATATTTTTAATTAAATAATTAACTTACTAAGATAAATAAATTTAATACAGGAAATCAGGAATAATCAAATGATAATACATATTATAATAATTCTAGGTACTAGATGTATATTTATTTTAGACAATCAAATTTAATAAAATTATTTATTGTATACTAAATAAAAAATTATTTTAAAGTTAAATAAAATTTTATTTAATGCTAATTTTTTTGTATTATTTAATACATAAATATTTTTTTATTTTAACATAGAAATAGATTATTTAATTAGACTTGATTCATTAAAATAGATAATTATCAAATAGAATATAGATTAATAGCAGAACAAGAATAGTCAAATTTATTTATTGCAATATAATAAAATTATTTTATGATTTTTTCATATTTATGTAATGGTTGAAAAATTAAAAACTAATTGCTTCCTTCATTCATTCTGTACATAAGCATTTCTTTCATTTTTCAAATTAATTGTCAATTTGTAACTAATCATGACGAGAATAAAGGAAATATGCGATTGTAATTAATTATAATTAATTATGACTAATTTTAAGAATGACCTGGTGGTGCTGAAGTACATACGGCGCAAAAGACAACCCTTCCTTATCTGTCACCAGCGTTTTGCCAACGTCGGTTAGCGAGTACTTCCTCTCTCCTTCGCCGCCGCCCGAAGGAGAATGCTCGTTGAAGACGCCGTAGCTGGCTAGCAAGCGGAGCAAGCGTTGGAGGTTCTCGGCGTCGCCGTTGCCGCTGGGGAGGACTCGCGTCAGGATCTCGATGGCGGAAAGGGGGCTATTGACGCCTCCCTGCCAGATGGCGTCCGCGACGTTGAGGCGTACGACGGCGTTCAGCGCCATTGGAACGCTTATCATGTTTGCGAGCTCAAGAATCGCTAGCCTCGCTTGCTTCCGATTCTCGCTGGACTCATCTTCCATCACTCTTGCTGTCTTGCAGTTTCTTTTTTTTTTTTTTTTAATCTGTGGCTCTTTTTTTCCTTTTATTTTTTGCGTTTGTTTGTTTATGTTTTGGTAGTTGAAAAATGTTTACAAGGTAGTAGGTAGACTATATAGTAGCCTAAAACTATTGAGTATTCACTCCACTGACGAGCAACGAGCGTGAGCCGTGAGATAGGGGGGGGGGGGGGAATATATATAAATATATAAAAGAAATTTTGAAGGGGATATTTTTATTGTTAACAAAATCAATTATCAGATAAGTCATCAATATTAATAGATGTTAAACACTATGGTACCTAATAAAATTAAGAGTAAACACTATATTCGGTTATTGGACTTTTTCGTTTTGGACATGACACCCTTTAATGAATCAAAAATCACATAGCGGCCCAAAAAAAATTAAAAAATGGGACAAATCAATTCCTAAAATAGACAAATTGACCATGAGAATAGGTTACAATGTGACGTATAAAAGGTTAATTTGTCTAATTTTTTAATTGTTTAGGGGCGCTCCTGATTTTTTATTTATTAAGGGGTGTCATGTCTAAAACAAAAAAATTTAAAGATTGAAAAAGATATTTACTCTAAAATTAATTACCAGATTAGTCATCAATTTTTTAATTGTTCAGAGATCGCTCTAAAATTTGGATTCATTTAGAAGCCCCAAATCCAAAATGAAAAATTTGTTACAAAAAGTACTAAAAAATAGAAAGAAACCAAGAAAATTAATGCTCAAGGTGCTCCTAAAAAATTTAGGAAAACTTTCAAGTGTGCCAGTTACTTTAATGGTACACTGTAACACTTACTACTGCACTTACAAGCAGTACCGACGGTCATTACCAACGGCCACCTAGATGCGGCCCGTACAGACGGTTAAGCCGTTGGTAGTATTAAGAGAGCTGTCGGTGATATTTAAGAAAGGTTCTAATAAAATACTCGCTGTGTACCGATGGTTCAGCCGTCGGTAAGCCCTGGGTAATAATATAATTAATTTGGTAACGAATGGCGCATTGACGAGGTAATATTACCAACGGCTAAGCCGTCAGCGGGGTTGTCAACTGAATATTAAACGTTTTTGTAATATTATCGACGGCTAACGGACGGCTTAGCCGTCTGTAATATTATAGACAGCTAAGCCGTCGGTATTTATAACGGTTAAAAATTCAAAATTCGCGCCATGGATATGTATATCGACGGCTTAGCCGTCGGTATTATTAGTTAATGAAACGCTGTGTTTTGCCGTTGGTGAATTAAAAAAACACGCTACGCAGGCCGTCGGTAATATTCTAATTTTCTACAAAACCGCAGCAAGCCCCCTTCTTCCCCAAACGTCAGTCTCTCTCTCTTCCCTCACTCTCTCTCTCTCACTCTCTCTCTTCGATTTCTCACTCCTCCGACCTCTGTTCGGAGTTCCGTCACCGCCATTGTACTCGGGGTAAGTCCCTCTTTTATTTAATCGGTTTAGTTTTTCCGTTTTCGTGCATTTTTTATGCATTTTTGGTGCCCTTTTTTTGGAACGTAATATGTTTACTGAATGTTGTTATTTTTTTTAATTTCAGGGATAGAGCTTGCTGAGGCTGCTGCTGGTGCCGCTTGTGGGTGGGGATCGTCCGAGTTTGTGCAGTTTAGGCGTTGCCCATATTTATTCCGACACTATGGTTGGTAATCTATTCACTCTAGGTAGCATTATTGGACATTTTTAAATTGGAATTGTGATTAAATTATTTGGTAATCAGAATAATTAAATGAAAAATTTTATTGAATGTTTAGGATAGAGACTTGACCACCTAGGATAGAATTGTAGAGTGGGAGAGGAGAATGAATTTGTGCGGAGGCGTAGAGATCCTTCCGGTTTGTTTGTTGTGGAGATTGTTTGTGTTTGCTCTGTATTTGTTGTGGTGAATAAGGTGGATAGAATGACTAGGTTTAAACAACGTAATTGTAAATTGTATGTTGATTGAAAATATTATTCTATTTTAGTATGAACCTTTCCGACAATGTAATTTAGAAACATAATTGATGGGAAAATTCTGTCGAAAATTTAAAAAAAAATAAATAAATAATGGTTAACACGTTAATTAAGGTGGCCTAAATTGGTAATATTATTGTAAATGTAGGAGAAAACGGTATCCCGTAATTATGGAGCACTCTCATTCATGGATGTACGATAGAGTTTATGCAAATAGAGGGGGGCTTAAACCATCATTCATAACCAGATTGGACGGTTTCCTGCAGTATTGCATGACCTTAGAAGACTATATTGGGTTGGAAAAGATTAGGTGCCCGTGTATGAAGTGCAAGTGTATGAAATATAAAAAAATTGATGATGTAAGGATGGATTTGTTGAGGAAGGGTTTTATCCCGAATTATGAAATATGGGTGCAACATGGGGAAGGGAATGATTCAGACTTAACTAGGTTCGGGCTAGGGGGATACAATGCAAGAAACGACGATCCTGGAATGAACAGTTGAGATGATAACATACTTAGGTATGAATCCATGGTTGCGGATGTCTTCCCCCAGTTTGATCCCATAGAAGAGGACGGTGAAAGAGAAGAGCACCATGATCCTAATCCCGATGCAATTAGGTTTTACCAGCTACTAGAGTCAGTAAGGAAACCACTTTGGGAAGGTTCGGTCTTTTCTCAACTCT
>JASCZI010030209.1:425715-439099 GCA_036250425.1 Stylosanthes scabra
TATCCATTTTATTTTATTATTTAAGCATTTAATTTCATATACTCTCAATTTCAGGCATTCTTTCGGCTGCAGCGTGGATACGAGTATGCCATCTATCAGTCTTGGCGGATGAGGTCCACCAAGAAACTCCGGGAGATAATTCACGAGATCCGCAACAAGGGGCGCCGCACGGTTGGATCCGGGATGACCTGTGGAAAAGGCTTGAGGAGTTCTGGAGGCAGGAGGACTTTAAGAATCTCAAGCAAACGAACAAGAGAAACCTAGCGTCCGAGACGGGTGGATCACTGCACACTGGGGGATCCACCACATACGAGGCCACGAGAGAGCGGATGGTACGTGGTTAACATTACCATTTTTATTATCGTCACGTTTCTATGCTAAATGTTGTCATGTACAGGCGTTGGAGCTGGGGCGACAACCAACACAAAGTGAGGTTTTTGCGAGGACCCACACTCGGAAGGAGGATCAGGATTGGGTCGATAGACGCTCGCACGACGTTGGTGTAAGTAGTCTACTTTGTAATTATTCATTCGTTTACATTCTGTTACTTAACATTCTTGAGTTGTACTAATCACAATTAATTTCAGGTTGCCTACGAAGAGGAGTTGAAGAGGTTGAAGACAGAGCGTCAGGCGATCATCAACGCAGGAGGTCCAGAGCCTCTACCCATCGACGAGGATGCCTTGTGGGCACAGTTTGCTGGCGGCCGCAGGAAGGGCAGGATCTACGGCAAGGGAGTGGTTCCTTCGCATAAGTATCCGCCGCTTTTTTGCTGATACTGACGACGACGACACCGCGACTGGTCCTCCCGATGTCAGAGAGCAGGTGGTCCTGCTCAACAGGGAGCTTTCACAGCAGGCGGAGGCACATGCCCATAAGGTAGCCGCTGTGGAGGCAGCATGCTCGGAGAAGGTTCGGAGCCTAGAGTCCACCGTGCAGGCACAGTCGCAAGAGGTCTCTGCTCTTAGGAAGGCCTACTCCGACATGTATAGCTACCTGTCGCAGATACGGAGTGGCTCGTCTGCGAGTGGGATGCCAGAGATGCCACCTCCGCCTCCACCGCCTCCGCCAGCTCGATCCCAGGATCCCCCACCACAGCCAGAGCAGTCCAACGAATCACCAGAGACCCGGGATGATCCTGATTATGTTTGACACATTTGGTTTATGTGCTACACACATTTTTATGACTATTATACTACTAAGTTGTTGTATTTTACGGGAATAATTTCATTTTAGCATTACTGGATTATTTTTTTTGCATACAGAATTCTGTTTTTTTATTAGAATCTCTGTACAGGTTCAAATGAATATTTAGTCGTATAAATTTATGAAAGGATTTGGTTAATGCCGATGCCAGCCTTACCGACGGCTGAGCCGTCGATAATATTAGAATCATTTTTTATTTTTTTTTTATTTTTACCGACGGCTTAGCCGTCTGACAAATAAAAAAAAGCCGTCGATTATAGTATTAAAAATTTAAAGCCAATGACCTATTTGCCGACGGCCAAGCCGTCGATATAATTAATTATTTATACCGACAGCTTATCGGGGCCATCGGTATAACTTACCAACAGATTTGATGGTGACGGATTACTGCCGACGGCTTGGCCGTCGGTAATATTGTTATATAGACGGAAAAAGAAACATCTTGTAGTGACTGGTATACCATGTACGAATTTGAGTGCATCACAGACTGGTCGCATAGTAAAAGGCATAATGGCAAAAAAATCTCTGATAATGTAAGAAAATTACAGGATGGATATGGCTAAATAAACAGCTAAATGAACGGCTAATTTTGAAATGCATGGAGAATGGTGGTAGAGACGAGTTGGTGCCTAAGGCATTGGGCCATTATTGCAAGCCCCTAACAGGTGGATCAGGACGGGCACTCTTGTGAAAACTTTCTCCTCACTATCAACGTTTATTCCCTGTCCAAAGAAAGAATAAAAATTACCTTATTTAAATTCTAGATCATGATCAAGTCCAAAAAATCAAAAAAAAAAAAAACAACATCATGATAATATAATCTAATCTAACTAGAGTGTATTTTTAAGTTTTTAACTGATGTACAAATGTATGGATGATTATAATATTTTTATAATAATAAAATATTTAATAAAAAAAAACATTTATAAAATGTGAATTTTCTATTATTCTCGTACCTTGCACTTTACGTAAGGCTTATATTCATCTAGATATATTTTTTATTTATCTTTTTTTTTTATCAATATTCCTTGAAAATATTCTCAATTTGCATGAATCAGAGTCGCATATGTTTAGGAAGCTTAATATATGTTTAAAAAAGAGAAAAAATATTTATTTTATTATTTTAACATATAGAAAAATGTCATATTTAGCGAGTTAGTCATTAGTTTTTGTGATATCTTCAATTTAGAGATGAAATCTTTCGTTAATTCTAACGTTTTTGTCATGACCGGAACCTAATTACAAAATTTTAAACAATATAGGGACCTAATTGAAAGGAGGAAAAATATAGAGACCTAATTAAAAATTTTATGAAACTACAGGGACCTGTGAATTAATTTAACATATTATCATTTAGTATAATAAATTGAATATAGTAATTTAAAGAATAATTTATCGATTTAGTCAAATTCTAAAATATTCGATCTCTTTGTTCTCTCACTCTCTCCATTTCCCTTTTCTCTTTCCATGACGCTCTGGTTATCTTTCTGTCCCTCTCCCTCTATTATCTTTTTCCCTCTCTCTCTCCTACCGTCTCTCTTTTGTTTCTCTCTCTTTCCCGTCTCTCTTTCCCCGGCATCTCTCCCCTTCTCTCTTTCTACTATGTCCCTCACTTTCTTTCTCTTTTCCTCCGTATCTCCCAAACTCTTTTTCTCTCTTTTTTACCATTGTTTCTTTCTCTTTCTCACATTCTCTTCCTCTCTCTTTTCCTCCCTCTCCCCACTTCCCCTCTCTCCCCTATCTATCTCCCCCTTCCTCGCTTTCTCACCCCCTCTCTCTTTCTTTCATTCTCTCTATCTTCCTAACTTGCTCATTTACTTTGGGATAACAATGAATCATATCAGGACAAAAATGAAAGTAACCATACTTACTCAACTATTGAAAAAACTCGCTTCATTTATGATAGGATAGGTCACGCCATATCAAATTATCATCCATTTCTCTTTTTCTCTCTCTCATCTACCTCTTTTTCATTTTTCTATGAGTTTGTAAATAAAAATTATTTTATAATTATGACAAGAATCATATTTTATATTTAAAATCTTAAGCATATTTTATTTAAAAAATAAAAAATATAAAAAATTATCTAAAATTCCTTGACAATCAACCGTATAAAGATAGAATTTATAATTTAATTAAAAATAAATTCTTTTATAATTGTTTGAACAATCAAATCTTATATTTGATATTAAAATAATTTTATATTTAGCATAGAAATAAATAATTTAATTGGCCAAAAATAAATGTATAAATAATATTATTGTTAGAAAAATTCAAAAATTCTTTAGTAGCCACGTCAGCAAAATAACTTTCCAATTGTATCACTACAAAAATAAAAATATTTTTATCAATAAATTTATTTTTAATTCAACTAATATCTCAACTATTGGTAATTTTTGTCTCATTTATTTTATCTTTAAAACAAATTGAGCACCTTATAAATAAAGAATTAAGTGAACCATCACAAAGATAATGATTTTTTTTCTTTTTATTCATGTATCATAGATATAAATATCAAAGAATTTTAAAAAATATTTTTCAATATTTGTAGATATATATACCTTTATGTAATAATAATAATACATTTTTATAACTTTTAGTTCTTTTATTATTTTTTATCTCCCGAATTTGTTAATTGAACACATGTGTGCAAGTGATCACAAATAATTTTAAAATTATTACTATAAGTAGTTTAACTTAACATATATGTATAAAACACGTAGAGTAATGTTAGGAACCAACATTAAGGGATTAATATAGAGCCAATGAATGTAATCAGAAAAAATAATGAGTGGTAAAATAGGAAAGAGAAAAGAGAAAAAAAATCTATTGCTCATTTATTGGCTAATAAACTATGAACTCCATAAACTTTCTCATACACATAACATGTTCATTTTTTCTTTTTCTTTTAAGAAGAGCTTATCATTTAGAAGAATTAATTAACATTTACAAAACCCTTACAAATTTTAGTGAGTAATCTTAATATGAATTTTTTCTTCCAATTATTTTTTTATTTACTTCATCTTCATATCTAGAACGCGCCCATCTACCCACAGGAGATCCGGTTCACCACACAATGCCTTCAGTCACCCACTGAGCCGCCTATCTCATTTCCATATGCACCAGGGGCAAAATCGCAAAATCCATATGAACACACTTTTCCAACCTCGGTTAAAGGGCCTTTAGCTCTGTTCCTTCCGTACATTTCGCATTAAAAGCAAAAGCATCTTTATTACAATTCATAATCGGAGCCATTAAAATATTTCAATTTTAATCTCAACGGACAATAATCAATTGACACCGGTGTACCAATCAAGTATACTAATACATTTAAAAACCTTCCAAAAATTTATACTTTCATTCAATTAGATTAATTAAATTTATCTATCTAGATTACTTTTGAAATGGTAAATTTAAAATTAATTTTAATCTAACTAAATCATTCACATAAGCTAAAAAGAAAATTAGATAAATGAAAAGTACAGCTAATCAATAATTTTTAATTAATAAATTAGTCAATAAAAAATAAAACATCCGTAATTATTGTTTATGAATCGTTCACAATGAAAGTCATAGAACATCTGAAATCTAAAACAATCATAAGTCATTTTGTATTTTTTTAAAAATAAAATTTTAAAAACCAAACCTTCGAAATTCAAAAAAAAATGTATTCAATTTAAATTATTAATTAATATTGATTGAATTTTTGTTAGGTACTAAATCATATAAAATAAGACTTAATTAAATTTAATTTCCAAAGAAATTTGTACGTTTTTTTTTTTGACTTGAATTTGTACGTCTAACATTATTTAAAACGGTAAACAGGATTGTTGATTTCGTTATTGGTTAGATATTGTTGATCATTTATGACTTACGGATAGGTGGTCATGAGCAATTGATATTTGGAAAGTTCTAAGATGATGACAACTTTTATGTCTTCCCATGAGGACAAACAACTGGACGTATGAAGAACTGACACAGAGTGTGGGCCCACATTGGAAGATGCAACACACGCGCACTGAGTTAGTCAACAGTAACGGAACTTGAGTTTGAAAACGGTGTAATGTTGGAGTGTTGGATTGGGCCATGATAAAATATTTTGCGCTTAGACTTACGCTTATGCTGGGTTCTTAATAGAAACAAAAAAATGTTTCTTAATCATGGACTCAAGTTGGGGTCTTTCTTTATTGTGTAGTGTTGTGAAAAAAGAAAAAATCTTCATTACCCGCTTTTTTTTTGGCCCGATGAAATAAGATAAATATGTCCTAAAATTTCTAACGTACTCACCGAAATATATATATATATATATATTCTATTTATTTAGTAAAATGCTATCAATTTGAATAGTTTTATAATTTAAGTGAATTGGGTCTGTGTTAATTTATAGACATAGTTGTGGATTTTTGTAAAACAAAACAAATAAATAAGAAGTCGTTTTTTCTTAGCCTGTTGGTTGCTGCAGGAGATGGTTAAATATTTTTTATAAAAATAATGTGTAGGGCAATTAGATAATTATAAATTGTTAACATGACAAGATATTTATAAATCGTTAATATGTATAGTCTTAATAAACTTAGAAGAGTAAGTCAAAAAAAAAAAAAAAGTACACGAGAGGAGAAGAATTTATGTATGTACAAAAAACATTGAGATGAAGTTAACAATAAATTGACGGGATTGACGAATTGCTTTGATATTTTTTATATTTTGTAAAAGGAAAAATAGACAAATATATTTAAATTTTCACAAGGAGAATAAAAATAAAAATACATATGAATAGTTAATGAGTCAAATATATACTTCAATAATCCCTTTCTTTAGATGTGATATCTTGGTCATGTTACGGACCGGCCCAATAAGGTCTAATCCGTTAGTCAATATTCAATTTATTTAGCCCACATAGTTGAGGATCAAAATAAAAAAAAAGGAAAGATTCGATAAGATCATGAAGAGATTCCATCTGAATCTTAACCACCCGCTATTATATAAACTAGGGGAAACACTTCTAAAGTACACATTCTTTAAAACCTAATCTCCCATATTAGTCCTAGAATCTCATAATCCTAATTCTGGGATTCTGGTGCTATTCCTCTCATCATACTAACCACCTTCTTCGGATCCAACCTTTCCTCTCATCATACTAACCACCTTCTTCGGATCCAACCTTCGGACTCTTTCGAATACTCCCCTCGGAATGAACATTTTCTCTCACTCGTTCTCATTGTCCATTCCCTCTCACTCTAGGTCCATTGGATCATTATTCGGTACTCCTGTGCTTAACAGGTCCCAAATTATTTGACTATAAATACAAATTAATGTTTATATTATGTAATGCTAGGGCTCCAACGTTAAGGAGCCATAAGTGTAATTTGAGAAATAGTGAGGGGTAAAAAAAAAAGAGAAAAGAAAAAAAAAACCTATTGGTTACCTATTAGCTAACAAACCGTGGACTCCCTAAACTTTCTCTTTCAAATAATATTTTTCTTTCTAACAGAAGAAAAATAATTATAAAATATTCTAACCACAAAAACACTCAATAATTTTTAAACTGGGATAAAAATTTCGAACAATTATAAAATTAGGTAAGTATTTTTCGTTCAGTATCTATGTATATTTTTATTTGTTTCATGATTTAATCTTTTATGAATATTATTATCATTAAAATATTTAATGATAATTTTTGTCGCTTATAAAATCTTTTATTATTAAACATTTAGTTAATTATTTTCTCTAGCGTGGAAATTTAATTTGTCATCCTTTTAATTTTTTTTTTTTGTAAACAGAAAGTATGTGAAAAAAAGGAATTAATTTTTGTTTATAAACTGTGACAAAAATATAGTTTGATAAGCATTTTCCTATATATATAAGTGTTTCAATGTTGAATCTTTTATGCGTATTTTTTAAAAAAATTTAATGGTTAATATTTTGGATTTATGCCATGCACATAAATATCAGCCACAAATAAAATATATGTTAAAATAAAAAATACACGTTGAAATAACTTATACAATATATATATTTATATATAAATATATAATTATTAATTTGATAGTTGAATTTCAAAGTGTAAACATTTTTTTGAATTTGGTCAATCTTAAAATCTTTTATTGTTATTTTTAATTAATTATTTTTTTCTTAAAAAATATTTTGTTATTGTTTTAATTTTTTCGTAAAAAGAAAGTATTTGAAAAATTAAAAGGAATTAAAATTTTTATTACGATAACGGTGTCTTTCCATTTTCACAGGTCATGCCTCGCACAATTTTCATTTTGCATAGAAAACAAAAAAAAAAAAAAATTAATACTGTGTATTAAGCTCACAACAATTCTGCCAGGCCCAGCGAAAATTAGATTTCTAACGGACGTTACCTCGAGACGATAAAGTCATCTGGCCAGCCAATCAAGGTGTCATGCTCTCATTGGATGGGTTGAGTGTCCTCATAAGAAAACATTTCCCCTGTGCTCATGCTAGAACTTCCGTGGTCATGACTCATGTGTGTACATGAGATTTAAGGAAGGAAAATCGAAAGAGACCTAGACCTGTCCAACAACATCATGTTTGATTTTTGGGACCACACTAAAAGTTCAAAGCATTTATTGTTGGTTTTGTATGAGATTTGATCTACAGAGTTGAAAATAATTCGAAGAAGGGCCTCTGGCCTTTATTTACCAAAAAAAAAAATAATTTGGAGAATCTTTTCTTTTTGATAAAAGAAAAACTTTAAGTTGTATAAAAAAAAAAGAAAAACTTTAAGTTAAACGACACTTACACATATAAGAAAATACAATATATCTGAATCTAAGAAAGAAGATAAATAAATTTTTATGTTGAACTATAAATTGAGAGGAGGAGCAAAGATCGATTACAAAGAATCTTTTAAAGCGAAATAGAGATGCATTTGGATCTCTTTTGTTTCTGAAATTACACAAAAAGTGTTGCAACACAGAGGCATATCTATGCTTCTTCTTCAATTAGATATGAAGATCTTCCAATAGTGAAAATTCCTTGAAAAAAAGTTCTCCGAATTGTATCCTCGTCTCACACCTGCAAAATCATAACCAAAGAACCTACAAAGGGCAGCAAAGCATAACCCAAAAGGATGGAACAACCATAGAAATTATTTGGATCAGATCTGGATCTCAAATCTAAATTCTAATACCAGAAAAAAAAATAGAAAAACAAACCAAATAAACTAAGAAACACAGGAAGCAGAGGGAAAAAAGGGGAGAAGTGTGGAGACAGGGGGAAGAAAGAAAAACGGGAAGGAAGGGGAGATGTGTGGAGATAGGCGAAGAAAGAAGAACGGGAAGAATGACAGGAAATGAAAAAAGAAGACATGGAAAGGAAGAGGAGTTAGGGAAGATAAAAGAGAATGAAAAGAAAGGAAAATGGGTAGCCTTAGGGGTGTCAAACAGGCCAGCCCGCCCCGCCCCGCCACAAGCCTGCCAAGCCAGAAGCCCGCCAAAAAGCGGGCTAGCCCGCTCCACCCCGCCTATTCTGGCGGTCTCAAATATCACCCCTGCCCCGTCAAATAGCGAACTGGCAGGCCAAGCCCGCCTTACTAACATATAAAAAAAAAACTTTGCTTTCAGTCCATTCACCCCTAGCTCAAGTACCCAACCCATGAAATCATTTAAAAAAAAAATTGAAACCCTACAAATAAAATAAGTAGCAGCAGCCATCAACATAAAAAAGAAAAAGAAAAAGAAAGAAAGGAATTAGTAGCTGCATCCATATCAACAAAAAAGAGGAAAATGAAGTAGTATCAGCAGGCAACAACGAACAGGAACCGCAGCAGCAACGAAGGAGGCGCCAGATTCGATCTAGAAGATGGGCGATGGGGAAGGTGCGATGGAGTGGGGCGACGAGGAAGAGGGTGACGGGTACGTCCGAGGGAGAGGGGATAAGGGGAGCGGCCCCGAGGAAGGCAAGGAGGCCGACAGTGGTGGGGGAGAGTGTTGGTAGTGTGTGTGTTAATTAGAAATTAGAATACTTGTGCGTATTGTAAACCTCCGAAGTGTGAGTGATTTGCTGAGTAAAGGTGAGTCAATGAGTAGGTGAGTATTGAGGATGTGAAGGTGAGATACTAAGATGAGATTGAAAGTGGTGTGCGTGCGTGGCTCAAAGTGGTCTCTTTTGTTTATATATATACAATGTGGCTGGGTAGTAGGTTTATGACTTTATATGAATATATGTAAAAAAAATAAAAGCCTGACGGGCAAGCCCGCCCCGCCCCGCTCAGCCCGCTAGAGCCCGCGGATTATGCGATAATTAAGCGAGCTTTTTGATGTAGCGGTCCCAAAACTTCAGCCCAGCTCGCCTTTTTTGCGGGTTAAACGAGCCGACTCGACGGTCTTTGGCCCATTTGACACCCCTAGGTAGCTCAGACCAGGGGAGGGCCACCGCTAATGTGAGGCTGAGCGAAGGTGGCGGCGGCCTCCAAAAAACTGGTTATGAAGAGAGGGATTGGAAAGCATTTTTTTTTAGTGAGAAAGTTGGATAGATAGAATTTTTTTTGGAGAATCTTATATCTATCTTTCCATGAAAATTGAAATTCGTGTGGTGGAATATGATGGCTGTGACACGTCACATGTGGAAGCAGCGCTGGGTTCAAGTGCATTGATGTGAATGGGGCACTTAGAAAATATTATACAAAAGAATTTACACTTATTCTCAGAATTAAAAAACTTGTATATGTATTGGAAATTTGTTATTCTTTATTTTTTTTTGACATGCTTTGCATACACTAACCTAACCCAAGCCCCCATCCCCACCCAGCCCCCCAAATCCCTAAGGCAATCGAAGATGCTCGTTTCCTCGTCGTCGTTGATGTTGATGGTGACGATCTGGCCTTGAATGAAGGTTATTCTTTGTTTGATGATATATTTGATTATTAGAAACTAAAATATATATCTCATAAAGCACTTTTAGAATCTCTTGTTCTTGTGCATGATTGTTTCAGATATACTCTCCAAGTGGGTAAGTTCTTAGTTTTCATTTTGTTATTTTCCAATTATTCTTTGTATCATATATGTGATATAAACTAAATGAACTATATGATATAAACTAAATGAATTATAATTGGTACATAAGAGTTTAGAATATACTTTTAGTATTAGCCCTTGACTACTCTTTATAACTTTGTGGTGAATTCTATGGTGAGAAGCGTCGTATATCCACTCTACATGTGTAGATGACCTCTCAACCAGTAAAAGTGCGACATGTGCAATCCGTCATATTGAGTGGGGGACAAAGTCTGTTGTTGCTGTACTGTGACGCAGAGGATGATCATTGCTCATCACGTGGAAGAAAATAAATTTAATGAAATATATATGGATTAGCATAATGAGGAACAATTAGAGGAATGGTACAGATGGGCCTACGTTGGGTCATCTTCTTCTCAGTAGTTACGGCCCATTATTTTTTAATAATCATCTTAATGATTTTATTATTTGCACGTAAGACTTGGCACAAGTGGTTAAACCTTTGGCCTTGCAAAGGTGCACCCCAGGTTCTAAACTTGGCAGAGCCAAGTAAGTGGAATATAAAAACCCATCATGTTGTGTGTGAGGGTGGTGTGCATGTGTTTGTGATGTAAAGCCTAGGATTGGGGACTGTTGTCCAATCCATTCAACCAAAAAAAAAGAAATTTTTATTATTTAATTTAATATTTTTATTATTTAGTTTAATATTTTTATTTTTAATATGAATTGTTAATTCCCTTATTATGTTACTATATTTTTATTAGTGTTACACATATTTTATTAGTAATCCAATATTTTTATGAATATTCTTTTTTATTATTAATTAAAATTAGTATTATATTGTTATTTTGAATATTTTTATTCATACTGATTTTATTATTATTTTATTCAATAATATCTGTACTTCTGTTAATCTTTTATTATTTGTTATTATTATTGTTTATACTGTTCACATTATTATTATTATAAATATTATTAAATTTATTTCATTTATATTACTATGTTGTATAAAGTATATTTTTTATTCATAAATTTTTAAAAAATTTTAAAAATACTTCTAATATTTAATTTATTTTAATTTTATCACCAATATTTTAAGTATGCTTTAATTATCCATATTTATTTATTTTTTAATAATCAACATTTATATTTTCAATTTTATCATTTTCCTCTCCCAATCCCATCTTTCTCTGAACTCCTTTCTCCCAAACCTTTTTTACCTAATCCTCAAACTCTACTTCAGGCTACCAAGCGCCACCATCAATTAAATGGACATTCTCATCTAGAGAATTGATATAAATTTTAAAGGAAAATTTTCTTAAATAAAATAAAATAAATTTTTATTTTTCAAAAAAAATAAACAGGGCATTATTTACCAATATCCAATTTTTTTTTTTGGAATTCTGCATCTAGTTCGCCTTATTTAGAGGCTAAATTTGATAAAAGCCACTTAAAGTGACGAATTTGGGGTAAATAGCCACTCAAAGTGGCGAACTTGCTGAAATTAGCCACTAAGAGTGGCGAACTTGATGCAATTAGGGTTTTCGAATATTAGCCAGGTAATCTGGTGAACTTGAGTGCTATATAAAGCACGCCGCTGGTCCCATTTGCTCCCTCATTCCCAGCAGCAGGTACGTGCCTCCTCCCCTTATGTTCTTTGTTTATTTTCCTATATTTTATTATTTTATATTTGTTATAATTATTATTTTTTATTTCATATTTGTTATAAGATTTACTTTATTTATTTACTAATGAGTTAGGTTATTTTTTGTTTTAGGAAATGTTTAGTTTATTAATTAGTTAGTTTGTATTTTTGTTTTTTTAATTGATTTTGATGGTTATAGTTTTTTTAGTTATGTTGTTGATTTGATTTGTTAGTTATGCTAATTGCGTTAGGTTATTTGATTATTTGCCTACCTCTCGTCGATGGAGCAATATCGATACCTTCTGAGGGGATATGAAGACACATTGTATATGTTGGATAACGTTGACCATATTGCAGGGAGAATCGTACACATGGTAGGTACATTTTTTAGAGATGGGTTTAAGATTCGTGATATGTATATAACTACGTTAATATAAAGAAATTTATTACTTTTACTTTATAGGCTACGAGGGTTATACGCACTCGGCGTAACATTATGAAGCCGCCAGATGACCGTGTCCGCGAGTTACTCCGACAAGCTGGATTTGAGCATGTTGCTGTGACTCTTGAGTGGGAGCATGATTGGGCACTGGTGTCTGCTTTGATTGAGAGGTGGAGGCCATAGACCGACTCGTTTCATATGTCGTGCGGAGAGATGAGTGTCCCATTGCAGGACGTGGCGTACCAGTTAGGGTTGCGCATTGATGGGGATCCTGTTAGTGGGTGTATTAGTGGGTGGGAGGTTCACCATGAAAGATGGAGCATCGAGTCTATGTGCCTTGAGTTACTAGGATCTATTCCGACTGAACAGGATAGACAGAGGGACAAGTGGAATGTTCATCTATCGTAGTTTCAGGATACAGTCTGTAGGGATTTAGGGGATGGCCCGACACCTGAGCGCCTTCTGCAGTACACGCATGGTATATTATGCAGATTATCGGCGACTTCCTATTCCCGGATGCGCCTGACTCTCGGGTTCATCTGAGGTGGTTACCTCTCTTGGCAGATCTTGATGCCTGCGGCCGTCTGAGCTGGGGTTCCGCCGTGCTGGCATACCTATATCAGCAGATGTGTCGTGGGGTGAATTTCGAGCAGAAGAACATTGGTGGATGTGCCAGTTTGTTATTGTCATGGGCATACCATCGCATCCATGCATGTCGTCCTCATGGTAACTTTGACGAGATGCGATTTCCATTGGTTGAGAGGTATTACTTGATGTTTGTGTTTTTTTAATCTGAAAATGTTATGCTATTGGCCTTTCTATTTGAATCTGATATGCGTTTTGTTTGTTGCAGGTGGAGGGGTTTTCGTCAGCCTCGTGACTCCTTCAGACCCAGGGTTCGGATGTGGCGGATGATTCTGAAAAACGTCGACCATCAAGGGGTAATTGTTTTCTGTTATGTTGTTATTATCGTTTTGTGTTTCGTGTAGTGGAGGCTTAGAGCCATATGACTAAATATATTTTCTGATCTTGTGTAGGTCGAGTGGACGCCTTATGAACAGCCGGCGGTGCAGGCCATTGTTCCGGGTCAGGTGGTTGCCTCTCAACCTT
>JASCZI010030209.1:474940-488853 GCA_036250425.1 Stylosanthes scabra
CAGTATTAATAATGAACGGGCTATACTGCACATGCTCAGAAACAACAACAACAGGGGCCCTATAAAACAGCTTCGACACCCGTTTTGAATTAGCAACTCCAAACTTCTGCAAAATGATGTTTTGTAGCTCAGCAAGTGTTGTTAACGTACGCAAAAAAACACTAACGGGTTCCTTGCTGCTAAATCTAATTCCAACTCTCGAGTTTTTTTTTATTTTTCCAGTATGGTGCACAAAAGCTAAAAAACTCCTTTGATCATCCATTTTTTAGAACACTCTAACACAATCACAGCAGCCAAAACACCTTTTTCGTTCCATCACCAGCACCTATATTTATAGGAGGAAAAAAATAACAAATTCGCTGGAGGGGTACCACGTTTTATTTGCAAATCTTAAACCCTAGAAAATCGTTGCTGCGTACCACAATTTGTTTTGTACACAAACACTAAGAAATCGTTGCTGGGGTAGCACGATTCCTCTATAAACCTAGTAAATCGTTGCTGGATTCAACGATTTTTTTTGTAAGTCTAAAACTCGTAAATCACTGCATTCTACAGCGATTTATATAAATTTTATGTAAAAAAATTAACGATTGCAAAATTATGCAATCAGATAATATTAGAGCTCATTTTATTTATTTAAGTTATTTGCCCTAATAATCAAGTGCCAAATGATATGTATTATCAGTGACTTATAGTATTAAATGACAACATATAAGACACGCACGATGGGTATGATTTGATATGAAGAAACATCCAAGTTCACTCCTCCTTTACTCTTCCATTTTCATTATTATCGAATGATGAATGAATACATGCACCATATAAGTATATATTATCTTATAAAAAAGATTTTCAGCATACTTTGGTTTTGATTTATATTTATATTTTAAATTTTTTTATAAAATCAACAATTACAAATTAAATCGGTATATCTAAAAACTTTCATATCCTATATTATATCGAAGAAAAACTATCCATAAGTACATTGCAAGTAATATCATATTTACAACTAATATTGATTTATATCTATTGAAATAATATATGAAACATGATTTTTATTTTTCAATTTACATTAAAAAATTTGAAAAAATTAATTTTAAAATATATGTAACTATATTAAAAAACATTTAAAAATTATTTAAATATTTTATTTTTAACTATTATTACACTAAAATTCAAATTGACTGATATAATTTTAGTTTCTTAGGATGATTGTATATGAAATATATGGTAATATATATAGATCTATCATGCATGAATCTGTATTCATTATATTATATCGAAATAAGGTCTAATAACAAAACTACATTTCCATACTTTGATTCTGCCATGCATTGACCCCAACATAATGATATCTTTTCAAATCTTAAAACATCTTTTCCCCATTTTGAAATATGCGGAGGAAAGCTAGAAAGCAAATAATAAGTGGAGAGGAAAATATATATTAGAAAATGAAGTAGTTAGGAAATCTTCGTCAAACAAAAATTTGGATGTCTCTTGGAAGACTAAGAAGAATATTGCGTCTCCAATAATTGTAAATTACTAACTGGCTGGCAAGGATAAATTTGTCCATTATTTAACTAATAAAAGGAGATATGACCTTCGAAATTGAAAAAGAAAAACAACAAACTACAAAAGTCATGATTCTACACCTTATGAATGAATTTGAAATTAATAATTGAAAATTGTTAAACGATAATTAAAATTATCTAAGGACATGATGAAAATTTCACATCCAAGTTTGGCATATTGCATAGTGTGTATATAGATATATAGTATATATATTAATTACATAAAATAATCGTAAATTATTCATATGTTACGTAGAGATATATATTAAGGTGAAATGAACATATTATATACTAATATAAAATAAAGGTAATGTGATTTATAATAATTGTGATCTGATTTGATGTCTAATAATTGAGATTAGAGACTATAATATATAATCCGAATTCTTTCGAAATGTCACCTCATAAAAGATTTATTGGTCTAATGCTCACCAAAAGTGAAAAAAAGGAAGCTAATATATATAGGGACACGATGAAAGCACAAGTGTACAATTAATTAGCTTGGGGGAAAAAGAAGCATATTCGTTTTTCGGCTATTAAGGAAAAAGAAATGTTAAATTAGGGTATCCCATAGGTATCTGTAATTGGTTAAGAAGAAAGCTACATAATTATCAATTTTAATTTTTTTTTGTGTTTTATCAATTTTAATTTATTTTAACTATCATTTAATTATTAATATTTGAAAATATTAGTTAAATTAGAGATATTAAAAGTTAATGACTAAAGCTGATGATTATAATAAATTAAAAATAATAATTATATAGCTGGCTAATATTAATAAAAAAAAAGTTACTTATAATTGTTGGAAAGGATATATGTGCATAAATAATTATTGACGGTTACTATGGAAATTATAAAAAAAAATAGTAGGTATAACAAGATAATTATAATTAGTCATATTTTTTTTATTTTTAATATACTGTATATTTTTTAATCATTGCTAAAATAAATATAAATCAAAAGTAAATTAATTTTTTTTTATCATGTATTAGATATTGAAAAACTTCAATATTAAATATTAAAATTTACACATAAGTTTAGCAATTGGGCGAGTTTTCACCCTATCTGACCTGATCCACTATGTCTAATTTTTATAAATATAAAATTCGTCTGCTCCCGTTCCCGCCCCGCGGGTAATTAAAACTTGTACCCATAACCCCCTTGCAGATACCCGTCCTGCCCTTATAATTTTCAAAATTTATATAGGATGATAATTTCATCTAAACATAAATTAAAGAAAAAATAAGAAATATATAATATTGCACAATATTTTTAAATAAAATTAATATCAAATCACTAAATAAATTTAACACAGTGACAATAAAAATACAAAACATTACAACAAATTATAAATAACTAATATATATTTAAATTACATAATTAAAAATTTAATATATGTGTATAATGGGATGGGTTGGGCAAGTATTTCCTAAACCTAACCCCACCCCGGGCGAATAATTACCTGCCCTAATCAGGTAGGGGTGGATTAAGTACCCTCGGATACGGATAAGTTTGTCACCTCTACTCACACACATTCACCCACACAATTATATACAGGTTTCATATTTTTTAATGAAGAATTGAACTAGGATGCAGCTCATGTGAGGCAATTAATATCGCCACTCCAACCAAGCTTCACTACAAAGTAAGTTGAATTTTTTATAGAGGATATTTTAAGTTCGGTAGATTCAAATTAATTCCTTAGGCCTTATTCAATGTTCTTTTCAGTCTAATTTACTGAAGTGTCCCTGTTTTCGAAACTTATTCCCTGAATACTCCTGTTTTGAAACAAATTACCCAGCTATCCCTGTTTTGACACGGTGGCAGTTGACTTTTTCTTTTTACTGTTGACTAGGAGGCGCTAAAACGCTTGGCGAGTTTCACGTGGAGGCGCGAAAGTGGGAAACGCCTCTCCCTTAAAGGCGACTTATCGAAAGGCGAAACGTGGCTGAAGGCGACAACCACAAACACACCTTGTCATTGAAGGCGACAACTGCGAAGGCACCTCAGCCAACGTGGCATAGCAAACTTCATACGTTCTTCCAACATCACCTATAACACAACCTGAAAAATTTCATGTTTCATACTAATAAAGGTTTAAAATTAACATAAGGTTCAAAAAAGGTGCATGCAATCTGGCCCGCCCCGCCCCGTTCCGACCTGCCCCGCCCCGATTGGGACGGGTATTTGGGGCGGTCGTGTGGGTATGAGTATTGGTCGTCTCGCCCCGTTACACGCCCCGCCCCGCCCCATATACGTATATACATAGTTTAGTTTGATTTTTTAGATATTTAATAATATTTAGATGGTTGTTTTGGTAATTTTAGTTTAGAAAAATCTTAAATTTAATTTTCTTTTGGTTTAAAATGATTGTATTGTTGTCATGTTGCAAATAAATATATATTATTTATAATTAATTATATTTCTAAAGTATTTTATTAGATAATGAATAATTTTATTGAGTAATTTAATTTAATTTACTTATGTTATAGATACCCGTGGGTTCGGGTATGGGGTAGTATATACCCGTGGGTTTGGGTATAGGGCTAAAATTTAAATACCCGTAGATTTAGATTTGGGTATGGATACTTGAATACTCGTCCCAACCTGCCCCATTGCCATCCCTAGTTCTAGCAGGAGGCAACAACTGAGACATGCAGACTTCATGAAAATGTAGTTGGAAGCTGTCAAAGTAAAAAAAAAAAATGCATGTGACGTGAAAGTTGTATGATTAGTTTAGTGGGCTTATATTTATTGATGTGGCTGCTTGGTGTAAAATAAATGTTGTCCTAAGAGAGATTTGATGGAGTTTATCAGCGATTAAAAATTGTGTAAAGAAATAAGTTATAAGCAAGTGGTCCTCCTGTGAGTAGACTATCTTTCAACTTTCTATCAAACCAGTACTTCATATAATTTTATTATAAATCCTTGTTTAATTCAATAATTCTCTACTCTAATATTATTATATTAGTTAAAGTAGAAACACCAATTAGCACACATGCAATAAAAACATTTCAGACAAAATAGATATGTTAATTTTGAACCTTTATTATTATGAAACATGAAATTTATCAGATTATGTTATAGGTGATGTTGGAAGAACGTATGAAGCTTGCTATGCCACGTCGGCTGAAGGGCCTTCGCAGTTGTCGCCTTCAGTGACGAGGCGCATTTGCAGTTGTCGCCTTCAGGCACGTGGCGCCTTTCGATAAGTCACCTTCAAGGGAGATGCGGGAGATGCGCAGGCGCTTCCCGCTTCCGTGCCTCTTGGAACTCGCCAAGCGCTTTAGCGTATCTTAATCAGCAGTAAAAAAAAAGTCAGCTGCCACCGTATCAAAACAGGATAGTTACGTAATTTGTTTTAAAGCATGGGTATTCAGGGAATAAGTTTCGAATAAACGAACACTTCAATAAATTAACCCTCTTTTCAGGAGATTTGACGTGATCATATTTTTTTTTTACAAACATTCGCCCCAATATTCAAATCCAAACTAGATATTTGAGCAACCTAAGTAATTTACTACTTTTGCTAGAAGAACGATGTGGTCAAACTAAGTTGATTTATCTCGATTAGAAAATTCTCCTCTCTACCCCCATTTTTTTTTTTTTGGGTCGGGGATATCAATGTACCATAGGCTTTTCTTGAGAGATTCCAATTTGGACATTGGTGCAATTATTAATTTTCGAAATTGGGCTTTTGGGTTTGTAATTATTAGGTAACAAAAACTGGTTGCATAAATTACCAAGAAAAAAATGGTTGCATAAAGTGAATTTGTAATTGTCATTAGCTATTTCTTAGGCTACTTTTGTTTCTAGATATTTGAATTGGGACTAGGGATCTAAAATTCATATTGGTGTTTGATAAACAGATATTAAAATTAAAATTTCAGCCTCTTTAACATCTCCATATAGTGTTCCATGAATGTCAAGAATGCTACGAGGGATCATGTATGTTGTTGAGGGTTACCTCCAGTCAAGAATGAGGAGATGAGCAATTGGACTAATTGCTTAATTGGACTTCTATGCTATGCTGCTTTTTTTTTAAAATTATTTTTAGGATTCTATTTTTTTATATATAAATTTACAATATTAATCAATTTGAATTGGTCTAATGGTTAACTCACTAGGTCACTTATAATTAGTGTCGTTGATTCGAATATCCTTTTATGCATGCAGTAACTTATATATTGACTAGCGTTAAACCTTTAAATTGAGCTCGGATACGCGGTGAATTAGTCCTTAGCCTGTCGGATTAGAGAATACTATAAAACCAAAACCAAAAAAAATTAAATACTTAAATTTAAGTGGACGAAATAAGTTCACAATTCAATTAATTCAAGTGGGTTGAAATTTTACTTACTCTAGTGTTATGGTTCTGTAAGTTTTTCTGTATTTGTTTTAAAAAAAATTCTGAATAATAAGATATTTTTTCCCTCATAATTATATTATGATATATACTTCTCAAAAAACACTTAAAAAGGTATATTAAGTATAAACTAATAATGAGTGGACACCAAAAAAAAAACTAATAATGAGTTATTGAAATTCGAAAAAATTAATTTAATTTAAAAACAAAACTAAAAATAAAGTGAAGTTTAAATTCAGATTTTTTGGGCATAAATTCAGATTTCATCACCATCATCAATAAATAAAATTTTAAAAAAATAGCATAATAATCATAACTCATAGATGGATAATACACTTTCAAGGAGGCCCAAAATGTCATTTTTTTTTTGGCAAATTCTCAAATTCTATTTCTAACAAGAATATCAGGTAAAAACACAGCAGATTAATTACATTCACAGGTGAGTTACGTTGTCTCTATTCAATACCAATAGAGAGGTTGGTACGTACCCTCAATTGAAAAAATAAAAAATAAAAAAAATCAGCAAGCAAATTGTGACTACCATGCACCCCAAGTTTGTGAAATGATCCGTTGTTGTAGTATATATATAAGATCTTAGGAGATATGAACTAATCAACTAACAGCGAAGCATTCTCTGCAACCATACAATATGAGAACAAAATCAAGTGGTCCTTTATTGTATCACCACATCACATTCACAACTTTATTATAAAGAGATATATTTGCATCCATTGGAGAATAGAGACCTATATATCAAATATATGCATGGTGGTGGTGGTGGTGGTTGCTCCAACTTTGAGAGATATCAAAATGAACATGATTATAATATCATAACATATATATATGGCTAGTTTTTGCCCAGGAAAGAAGCTAAAATATGATAGAAAAAGGCATATTAAGGTGTCAAATAAATATATTGGAAGGTTCATGATAGGGACAGTGTATCTTTCTGTTGTATAAATATAATAGGCAAATGTAGTTATTTTTTATTTTCAAAAATAAAATAAGAAAATTTAAAATGTGTTTAATTTGTATTTTCATTTTTAGCATTTGTTTTGTTTTGTTTTTTTATTTTCAATATATATATATATATATTTTTTTTTTCCAGATATTGTAAAGGAAAAAATAAGATGTGTAAAAAAAATAGAATTTTATTATTTTCATTATTTTTTTCCTTAAAATTCATAAAAAAACTATACATTTTCTATTTTAATTTTTAATTTTTCTATTTTTATCTCTATTTTTTTCACAACATCCTAAAATAAGAAAATATTAAAAATAAAAACAAAAAATAATAATACAAACCAAACACATAAACTTTTTAGTTCAGCAATGCTATGTGATCTCAAATAAAAAATTTAAAAATAAAAAGAAAACTGCATTAAAAAAATTAATAGAAAGAAAAACTAATGAATATTGTTTCTTTTTACCATTTTCCCTTTGCTATGTTAGATATAAGTCGTGCTACGATTATTATTACATGATTTTAAAAGTCATTTATTTCATTACAAGAAGAACTCTTTAATTGTTTCCTCGATGATAATCAAACGTGTAAAACATTTTAGTCTAATATATAGCCTAAATTGTTGTACAATTTTTGAGTTGGGTTGAACTAATATGTATTCTAAGAACATGCAATAAAATTACAAATTAAATTTTTTTAAAATATAAAAAATTTAAATTTTCAATACATTTATTTTATATTTACTAAATATAAATATTTAAATCTTTCTATTAATAATAAATTTATCGGTGTCTTTAAAGTACATATTAATTAAATCCATGGAGACATATTCTTGTTTTTAGAATTTAGATTTAGATATTTTATATTTATATTTATTTGATCACCAACAAAGGTGATATGTATATATCATTACCTTTTTTTGGGGGGAGATATTTTGGTTCTGTTGTAAAGTTTAATATAAGTGGGCAAGATATCTGCACCCAAAACTAGTATTTTTTCCCCAACTAATTAAGGTCCTAGTCGATAATATTAATTTCTTTTAGGTAGGCATGCACTAGGCAGCCAATAATTATTAATTAATTAATTAATCTGCAAAACATGATACCATATTATTGTTTTGGGAGGGATGCATGCTGGGATGTGAGTTATTAATAGAGTAATGTTGAAGAGAATATAGTACAAAATTATTTTATTTTATTTAATATTTATAATTATATATAATATTTAAAATTACATGTTTATAATTTAATTATTATTTATATATTTAAATAAATTTAATTAAATCGTTCTTAAATTTATGTTGAATTTTAAATTTTTTATGTGGATAAAGTGTAACTTAGCTTTAATTCTTTCTTTTCTTTTTCTTTCTTTTTAAAATAAATAAGCTTGTATGCTCACAAAAAAAAAAGGCTTGTATTATTATTAATAGTGAAAAGTAGATTGTGAGGCTGGTAACAAAAGATACGTGCTTTGTATTTTATTAATTATAATTATAATTATTATATATAATGGACGGTGACTAGGAGTCCATCACTTATCTATAATAATTTAATCAAGAATGTAATATTATATTATAATAATGTTCAGTATTTCATTTTATTGCCTTTGGTCGGCGCAGGCCATGTATGACCTATGCCTCGCTGAGATCCCAAATTTGTAGTTATTAAATTAAGAGTAACATAGAAAATTCTAATTTATCTTTTTAATTATTTCTTTAATATTTAAATGAATATAAAATTTAAATATAAATTTTATTTTTAAAATATTAAAAATGAAAAAATTCAAATTTTTTATTTAAAAATTAAGAGAATAATTAGAAATATAAATTAAGATATTAATTTTTTTAAAATTAAAGAATAATTAGTAGTACTAAGTATTGGTATGAATAAATTAGAAATGTTCTAATTTTGAATAATTCTAAAGGATTTTCTAGGAATATCAGTTAAGGATATAAAGACATATTAGAAAATAATGAAAAATATATATTAACATATTTAATTGTTTTAAATGATGAGGACGTGTCGTGAAATAATGTTTGGTATTGTAATCATAAAGAGTATTTTCAAAATTTAAGAATTTTACAATTATATACGTTGAAACGTTTTAGGTATATCATGATTTACGATAATTCAATAATTTTAATCGATTTTAGAACTTTCATTACTTCTTTTATCGAAATCAACGGTTAAAATCACTTATCATAATTCATTCATGATATGAAACACTTTTTATGTTTTTTGTTTTATTTTATTTTCCATGAAGAGATTTATAATTAATTTACTTTTATCAAGAAGGATTCCTAATTAGTAATTATAAATGAACTTATAACTATTCACTAAATTTTAGTTTTTTTTTAGTAATGTTACGGAATCAATATTAGGGGACTAATAGGGAGTCAAGTGTAATTAGAAAAATAATAGGTGGTAAAAAAAGGAGAGAAAAAAGAAAGAAAAAATCTATTAACCACTTATTGACTAACAAATTATGGACTTTTTAATTTTTTTTTTCGGTTATTGTGGCATGAAACATTCTTATTAAAAATTTGTTTTTAACAATACATTAAGTTAATTTTTTTATTTAAAATGTATAAATTCATATAAGACAAGTTTAAGCCACAAAAAAAAATATAAGACAAGTTTAGGTGGCAAAAAATACTTACTTGATGATGATTAAATTTGAAGTTGCAACGCAACGGCTCTGCATGAAAGGAAAACCAAGTCAATAATTCCGTTATCCAAATTCCAAACCAATAGAACATGAAAATTATTGAAATAATAAAATAGTAATAAGGAATATATATAGACTTGGACTCGCAGCTTCGGTGAATTATATTACATATAATTAAAAAATAATTAAAATAATAATAAGCAAAATTATATTATATTACATTATTCTATATTATATGCATATGGTAGCTGAGCTAAGCGTGTTTAGAGAAGCATCCATGAAAGACATCATGGCACAAGTGGCTATGACGAGTTGCAAATATTCCATGTAACTACAATATAATTGCAACTTCCAACTTTAATTTGAGTTATTAGGTTAGATTAGATTAGATGGATTAGTGGTCTAACCTTATATATATAATGACCAAGTCTTTTGTTTTTATTGGGATATAACTATGGAACAATACAATAAATCAATACTAATGGTAAAAGTTTGAAGTTTGATTATTTTTAAATATATATATATATATATATATATATATATATATTTTCTAAACTCAAGAACTTTATTAAATTATAAATTATTAATTATAAAGTCTAATTGAATTTTTGTTGTCATAAATTCTATGAATTACTTTTACCAAAATTACCAAAAACCTACTCTTAAGTCTTATCTACCACTTTGACTCTTTGAACATCTTCCTATTAGAAAAGTATAGTGGTAAGTGGTAATTGAGAAATTAGCTTTTGCTTATTAATTAATTATGAGCGCTCAGTTAATATATGTTCATATGAAAGCTATAAATGATTTTTGTTTTTATAATAAAATACAAAATTTAATTTTTAATATATTTGTTATTTGTTATGTATGTTCTTTTTCGGAAGATAGTAATTTATGTATGTATTCAGATATAAGAATTTAAGAGTTTTTATTAATAATTTTAATATCCATTTTTGAAGTACATATTAACTAATTTTAATTAATCAGTCATGCATCTAATTAAATAAATAATTATTAAAATAATTAAAGTTATCGTAATAGAATAATTGAATTTGTAATAGATAAATAACCAAACTTATATATTGTAATATAAAAATAATTTATATTAAGTTTTACATAGTAATTAATTAATTCAATAATTTTAGGAGTACATCTATTTTCTCCAATTAAATCTAATCAAATTATTTATGAATTTAATTTTAATGCACCATCAGTATAAAAGAATTTTACACATACATTCAATTAAATGTTACCACATCATCAAGAGCAGTTAATTTTTAAGTTTATTATTTCTAAAGTAAAATAAATACATGGATCTAATTGGATGATTGTGTAAAACTCTTTATATCAAAATTAAACTTATTATTTATTCTATATTAAATAAAATACTATTTTAATGTTAAATTGAAATTCATTTTAATGCTTTTTTTTATATCATTTCACACTAAAATGATATTTTATTTATCAAATTATTAAATAACCGTATAAAATTCTTAATACCGTCGTAGTTGCATCAAGATTAAGATTAAGCTCATATAATATTATCTTAATTAATTAACGACTTATTTTTAATACTATACATAACATAATTGATTATTATATCTGTAATTTTGTATTGATGAACTAATTATCTACTATACAGCAGTAGAGAGATTACAACGGGTTTCATACAGAAGTTTGTTGGAGTTTTCTAGACATAAACGGACAAATGAACAAATAAATAAAATAATAACTATAATTATAAATAATAAATAAATAACAAAATCATAATTAGAAAAGTTTCCAGCTTTCACCCACCTCCCCTAACCTTCTTCATTCTTCTCAACTTGTCTTTCTCTCATTTCTTCTTCTTCTTCTTCTTCTTCTTCTTCCCCTCTCTCTCTCTTCTGAGCTCAGATCCTCTGAAGTGAAGGTCTTCCGCTTGCGCTGCAACTTCAATTCTAGGGTTTTCTCATCTCCATTTGCAACCCTAATTCCAAAACCTTCGAGGATTTTGCTGCTCAATCGCTCCCTTTTTGTTCCAGCTGATTCGCCGCAGCTTTGAGGTTTCACCTTGATCTTCGATCTATTTCGATCCGTCGAAGCTAGTGACACTTCTTTCGTGCGGTGAAGTTTTCTTGCTGTTTCGATCTGTTTAGAAAAGGGAAAAGGAAAAAAGGAAAAGGAAAAAAGGAAAAGGAAGAAGAACAGAAGATGCAGCAAGATCAGCTCAAGAAGGTTCTTTCTTTTCTCTGATTGCACCGTTTTGTCTTTTTTGGGGAAATTGTGGATGAAATGGAAAATTGGGAGCTCAGGGATCTTTTCCTTGTTTATTTCTGTGAAAATTTGTTCTTTTCCTTTTAAATTTTGGCTGTTGCTTGCTGGATTTTGTGCTATTTGGTTTTCGAGGATTGAATTTTGAATCCCCATCGCTTCTGGATCGATTTCATTGCAGCCAAAAAATTTCTTCATGAATTGTGCATTTAATTAATTCTTTTACATATTCTGGAGCTCGTTTGCCTAAATTATCATTTTTTTTTCCAGATTTTATGATGACAATTTTTTGTTTTTGTTAGAATTATTGTTAAATGTTTACTCAATACGAAAAGATTGAAGGGATTTGGTTAACCAGTTATGCTTGGTTTGATTTGGTTGCTTATCTTTTCTTCATTTGATTATTGTTTACATATTATATGTCGATCTGCAGGATATGAAAGAGTTGGACTTCTTCACTGACTATGGGGATGCCAACAGATACAAGATTCTTGAAGTTATAGGGAAGGGTAGCTATGGAGTTGTTTGTGCAGCAATTGACACACATACTGGGGGAAAAGTTGCCATAAAGAAGATTCATGATGTTTTTGAGCATATATCCGATGCCATCAGAATCCTCCGCGAGGTCAAGTTGCTAAGACTTTTAAGACACCCTGATATTGTTGATATTAAGCGGATTATGTTGCCACCTTCAAAGAGAGATTTCAAAGATATTTATGTGGTCTTTGAGCTCATGGAGTCTGATCTCCATCAAGTCATCAAAGCTAATGATGACTTGACCCGCGAACACCACCAGTTTTTCCTTTATCAGATGCTACGTGCTTTGAAGTATATGCATACAGGTATCTGCTCATATATCTTTTCTGTTTCACATTTATGGCTCTGTATCTATTTCCGTCACCCTGTTATATTGTCTTGAAATATGAAGCTAAATTGTTTCTGAATGATCTTATGTATGATTACAGCCAATGTGTATCACAGAGATCTTAAGCCCAAGAATATACTGGCTAATGCTAACTGCAAGCTCAAAATTTGTGATTTTGGACTGGCCAGAGTTGCATTCAATGATGAACCAACTGCAATATTTTGGACGGTAATGAGGTTTTATTTAAGTTGAATCTGAAGACAGTTATGGCCATTTTTGTATATTTGGTTTTTTCCATGAGATGTCTCATACTTCCTTTTGGTGATTACAGGATTATGTTGCTACTAGATGGTACAGAGCCCCTGAGCTGTGTGGATCATTCGCATCTAAGGTATAATTTCGCTAAACTTTGTTCAAGTCTTCTGTGGCATGACTATGTGGTCATCTATGCTTTATTTAGAAAAGCTAATTTGTTGACATTATTGTAGAGACACTCTTGAATTGATAAAGCTTAACTGTCTTGGTTGAGTTAGTTTGTCTCTTTGAGGCTTTACCTAACGTTCTTAGCGTATCAGTAAAATCTATGGGTATTGAGTCATGGAGTATTGACAACTTCATGTTGATGTTTACTAGTTGTGTAATTGTTGATAAACTGGCATTTAGTGAAATACTGCCATAGAGAACTTTTATAGGACCTGAGTTGGCAGTCATGCAGGAAACTGTACTTGCTCGAACAGGCTGAATGGTATGAAAATTCGTATGATTTTAAGGTGCCATTATGGTATATCTGCTGCTGTTCATCGTTCTCTTTACACTACGAACAAGGTTAACATGCTTGACCCAAAAAGGAAAAAGTTTAAACTCTGGTTTGCTTTCCTAGCATGCAATGTTGTGTTTATTGTTGTATGAAATGCTTTGTGTGTTTTATAGTAAACAGTAATGCCTAGATTATAAAAATTCTTGTTCAGGGAGGACTATTGATCTCTCCTGGAAGTTGAATTATCTGTCCTTCAGGTAATTGTGTCGGTTTGTCTGTTCCCCTGAAAATGGTTTGGTTGGAATGTGTAATTGTCCTTCTACTTTAATATTCTGATTTTGTTAGCATTTGTGTGCAGTATACACCAGCGATTGATATATGGGGCATAGGATGCATTTTTGCTGAGGTGCTAACAGGAAAACCGTTGTTCCCTGGCAAAAGTGTTGTGCATCAATTAGATTTGATTACTG
>JASCZI010030209.1:488863-564558 GCA_036250425.1 Stylosanthes scabra
GCCCGAAGTTATTGCAGGAGTATGGATCACTCTTACTTTCATGTTTCATTTTAATTTTATCTTTTTCTTATGTGATTTAGCAAAGTATATATTATGTATTTGCCAATTAACCTTATTATATTATTGCAGGTTCGGAATGAGAAGGCAAGGAAGTACCTAACGGAAATGCGGAAGAAACCTCCTGTGCCATTTGAAAAGAAATTTCCGAATGCTGATCCATTGGCACTTCGCCTACTGCAAAGGCTTTTAGCATTTGATCCTAAGGAGCGGCCAACTGCTCAAGAGGTAATTTTCTTATCTATTATGGCATATATAGCGTCCCATTATGGAAATCAAATTGAGTTCATTTTAGGATCTGGGCATGAAAAACTGTCTTTCTTTTGCTCACTATAAACCTGAAAGAAACAATTCTGCTTGTTTGTTTGTTAGGCACTAGCTGATCCTTTCTTCAAGGGTTTGGCCAAAGTTGAGAGAGAGCCTTCTTGTCAGCCAATTTCAAAATTGGAATTTGAATTTGAGAGGAGAAGATTGAATAGGGAGGACGTTAGAGAACTACTATATCGTGAGATTCTGGAATATCATCCTCAGCTTCTCAAAGATTACATGAGTGGAATGGAAGGGACAAACTTCGTCTATCCAAGGTCAACTTAATGCCCATAGCTTTATACTTGCATATGTAATAGATGCAGGTGTAGTATATATGTTTATATGTAATGCATTTTATTGATGAACATATGTTCCTTGCAGTGCCATAGATCATTTGAGAAAGCAATTTGCTTATCTTGAGGAAAATCATGGTAAAAGTGGCCCAGTGATTCCTCCGGAGAGGAAGCATGTTTCTCTTCCTAGGTAAGATTATCACATACTAACACTAGATGTCTTTGTAGCTTTAGACATTGTATTTAGTTTCTGGTTTTTTCTCACAGGTTGAGTTTGGTAACATTTTTTAACTATATCTCGTGCATGTCATGTAATGAAGCAACTTTATTTTTTAGGTCGACGGTACATTCTAGTACAATTACTCCCAGTGCCCAGCCATCAATTCCTCCAAATGAGAACAAGCAAATTGCAGAAGATGCATCCAAGATTTCGAGAGCTACCGGAGAATCTAATTCAACCAGTCATATAGTAAGGCCTTCAAGACCTCCACCAAAGGTTCCAACAGGTATAAGTTCTATCTATAACGGTTCTCACCTTAGTTATATTTTGTAAGTGGATAAATGTATTAGTTCAGAATGTAGACAAAATCAAAAGTGCAGGAAATCTTTGCGTGTGTGTCTATTGCTCAGCAAGGCACTTCGATCCTTGTCGTTTGGTTGCTTGAAACTGAATCTGAACTTGGTAGTAATGATAGATCTGGCATGTGTGTATTATTATTGATAGTGTCTTGGTTTTCTTTCTTTGCCACAGCAAAACCAGGTAGAGCTGTAGGGACAGTTTCATTTTATGATAATGGGAGAAACATGAAAGACAATTACGACCCGAAGATGATCTACCGAAATACTCTTCCTCAAGCAGTCTCTCCACACTTTTTCCATAGGATGTGCCCTACAAACCCCAATACAACGACAGAGGCATACAAGGATGTTTCACAAGGCAAACACCAACTCCCATCCCAGCAGGGTAATGTGCCGGTGAGATCGGCTATAGATCTTAATATGAATCCATATTACCAGCACGGGAAGAGTGATCATGTCTCTGCCATTGATGCTAAGTTGATTCAAGCACAATCTCAGTTTGGTGCAGTTGGTGCTGCAGCAGTAGCCGTGGCTGCACACAGGCACGCAGGGTGCTTTTAGTGTTTGATTATCATAGGTTAGGAGGTATTGAGTTAGAGACATGTTATATGCTCTGTGCTCTATGCTATGCTCGGAGTTGGAAGGTTAGGAAGTTGCTTAATTTTTTAGACTGGTTTAGGTTTGGTTTTTTACTTCTTTCAGAGTACCATCTTTGTAATTATATATGTACATCATTTCATTGATTAATAAAATGATAATTGTTTTCCCATCTTGATGCAATGATTATCTTCCTTTTCTTGAGCTGTAAAATTAGAACAAGAACTAGGAAAATTTGAAATGAATTCTATCTTTCATCCATAAACTTGGCCAACAGGGCTAAGATAAATTACTCTAAGCTAAAATAATGATCATAGTGAAGGTTAATTCAAACCCTAAGGAGTTATGTATAAAAATAACTTGCTAAGATAAAGTCCAAGGAACAAGAATATCGAAGTTGCTAACTGTCCATTCTGCTACATGGCCAACATCACTTATATATATTTCAGTCCCCACGTTAATTGATGTCCAGTTTCTCTCCACAGGTGTAGTTCCAGGATCCTGCATTAAACATGTAAATAAATCATTGCCAAAGTTCAGAAATTCCCTCATATTCAAGTAGATTATGCAACTGATTTTAGTTAAACTTGCCTGATAAAAATAGAGTGATTGAGAGAGCCTTCCAACGTCAAGCTTCCAAGTTCTTGGATCACCAACCCACCCTTCCCCTTTCTTTGTCGGATACCCGTATTCGCCCCAGACAGGGTGGGGCAGAATCTGGAGAATCTCTTGAGGCTGCGGGTTGCTATACGGATCAGAGGTCTTCACTGGTTCCTCCAAATACTTGGCATTGCCCGGAGCACGGTAGATATGATAAGCGTCATGAGGGAAGTGCGTTGTGTTGGTCCGGTGAACCCGTGTGCCGTTGGCAAAGGTGTGGTAAGGAGGACATTGTTTGAGCTGGTCAGGTTTACACCATGCTTCGATTTCCGGGTTTATGATCATTTCGCTATACCTGGTTACATCCGAGGTAACATCCCCATCGCACGGCTCACCATTGTTCTTCCAACAACTTCCTATATCTATGAGGTAGAATTGACTCTTTGGACCCCCTCCTTGCTTGATATCAAGGGTGAACCTTACCTTAAAATGTGGTGATTTTGGTACCTAAGCAAACACCTTTCATTATTCACATAAACTGAAAATTGCAACAAGGAATAATAAATTGAAGTTAGAGAGAAAAAGGAACATACTACTTGTGTCATGCCTCTTGATTCATAATGGTATCCAGCAGAGAATCCTTTTGTAGCATCTGATCTCAAATATAGCATCAGCCATGGATACTTAGAAGATGTCTTCAACAAATTGTGAAAAACCCAGCTTCCTTTACACAATTCCTTCTCCCAAGTGACAGAGTAATAAGATGTATCATTCATATGAATTGCTTCCTTGGCATCAACATCCAAGTCCCATGATCCATAGAAACCCCCCTTCATGATCATGGTTTTACTCTTACAATAACCTTTGGTGTAGTTGTGGTACATTGAAGGCATGTTCATGCACCCTTTTCCAAAGCAGGGAAACTCCGGCGATTGCGGGAATGGCTTCGATTCATAGCCGTTATTCGGACACATGGCAGCTGTAGTGTCCATGTTTCCGTTCTTGAGCATTATCATCCAGAACTGATAATCAGAAGCCTGGCATTTTCTTCCCAAGTATAGCTCCTTCCATGCTGCATATCTGTTTATAATTTCTGTCTCAAACATATCTTGTGGCTTTCTTTTCATGCCTAGTCTGTTCTCCCATTCTCGAACCTGGTGATTCAGGGGGGGTTCACCTGAAGAAGAAAAAAACGATCACTAAGTCATGATGTTAAAAAAGATGGATATGTTTTACATTGCCTTTTATATTTCAATCATTTTAGTATTCAGAGTGGACAACGTGAATGATTATATCTTTAATACACCCCTCACACAATACCATTTTGATCGAACTCAAACCATTTTAACTAATAATAAATATAACAACTTTTAACTATTTTAGCTAATTTTTTTGGTAACTCTATTTTAGTTAATTTTTTATGAATTTAATTTTCATACACATACATTCAATTAGATATTACCAAATCATCAAAAACAATTAAATTTTAAGCTCACTACTTCTAAAATTAAATAAATGCATGAATCTAATTAAATGATTGTGTAAAACACTTTACACCGTCAGTGCATCAAAATTAAACTAATTTTTTATTGTCTCTCAAATATTAATCAAACATAATTATTATCTCTGATTAGAGTATATATATATGATTTTGATAATAAAGATGACTCATCTGAAAATTTTATATCCTAAAGAATATTTCAAGTTATTCAAGTAACAAAAATACTGATAAAAGAATGCATTATTTTGCTTCAAATGCACCCTAGAAATTTTCCAAATTACATCATTATTCATTAGAGCATTTGACTCTTCCAATAATAATCACCTCCATTTATTTTATTCTATGCGAAGAATCACCTCCTAAATTATATATCATTATATCATAACTACTTATGATTACATATTATTTTTTGGTGATAACTTATTACGTATTATTATCACTAAAAACTATTTTCTACTATATTGTATTAAAACTTGTTTTCAAAAGTATACTAATATACATGGATAGACTATCTATAATCATGTCATAGTAATTATATGTTTATTGATAGACCTAGTTAGTAAAATTTTGAATTTGATATGAAAATATACGTTTGACTAGTCTTAAGTTTGCTGGATTAAGTTTATTGATTATTTTTTTATCTTGGGTACATACTATGATGCTTATGGCTACAGCCTATAGAGATTAAAGTGTTTATACAATTTTAAAATAAAAGTTAAAAATGGACTAAAATATAAAAAAATATAAATTTAATTTTAACAACATAAACTTTTTTTAAAAAAAGGTCACAAAAAAATACACCATAAACTCTACTATTTTTTATAAACCCTAAAGATTTGTGTTAACCATTGTAGAAGACTCAAAGGGACGATAAATCTTTTAACAAAATTTTAAAAATAAACTAGTAACTTGAAATCGAGACACTTGCTTCTTTAAAGAGCAAAACTGAAAGGAAAAAATAATTAAAAAAATAATCATGCTATATGTACATCTCTTTTCTCTGACCAAGTTAAATCAAGTGAATTTTATTCACTCTCACTCCACGCGCACGAATAGAATATTACTAATAGAACGAACAAAAAATTTAAAAGCAAACAAACAAGTTTTAAAACCTGTTCATGTCAACTATAAAAACATGTTCGTTGCACATATAAATTCATGTTGGTATAGTACGCGCATGAACAACTTGGTTGGACTTGGTTGAAAAAAAATAGATATATGTCTAGAATTATTGTAAAAAAAAAGTATTATCCTAACTTGGTATTGACAGTGTGCTTACCATTACAAGGATGATGTTGAACATCAAAGCAATCTGCCATTCTTGGGCTCCCCATATTTGGTGCTTCTTCTCCAACCTCATTGCATTGATTCCAAGACTCAATGGCAACTCTAAGGTCATCGGTTTCCATGCCTGGATCTCCAATGGCTGACATGTAAATACGTCCTGAGGCAATCCATAAAGCTAATAACCCTAATATCATTCCACCGAAACAAACCAAAATACAACCAACGCCACAATTTTTCCCCATTGTTAACTACAGAGAAGAGTAGTGGTACTGATGTATATGTGAAGCATATTAATAATAAGTTAACAGAATAAAAAATATATATATAAAGGGATAACAATCAAATTCGTCATTAATACTACGAATTTTAAATTCATCTTCAAAAATTTTTATTAATAATATTAATTGGCAAAAGATCAATTTAAAGATTCAAATGTATTTTCAAGTTTAAAAATATTTTAATAATTTAAAAATATAAAAGAGTTTCATACATATATTTATTCATCAAATATTGGTAGCTGGATATTGGATAAATGAATATGTATGTAATTGGAAGTTGCATTGAAAATCTCTTTTTAACAGATTCCATTAACATCTCAAGTTATAAACTTGAGTTTTATAATGGATCCTGGATATGATTTTTTAAATAATCAATTTCAAATCAAATTTTGAATTATTCTCTCTTTTATAACAGAATAATCCTCTCATTAAAATAACATAATAATAGCTAGTGATGATGAGTTTTAAGTCACTTTTAACTTGTAGCAAATTGGAAAGCATCACGGCAACAGAGTAACAGCCTTTCTTATCCATCAACCAGGTAATTAATTGAATCATCACAGCAGCAAGTATTTTTCTATCTAGCTTTTAAGCTTATTAATAGCTTCAACTTCATTGGCTTGTAAGAGTATGGTTATGTATGCCATGCATCTCCATCAGATCAATGGGGTGTGAGACCAATAACCTTCTCTGATTTGGGTAGTAATTCAATCTAATTGATTGCATCCCATCTTCAAATATCTCTCTCATTTCCATGTCTTTCATGTTCAGAGCTTTTCTCATTTGATCAACAATGTCCATAGCTAATTTTTTTCATCAACTATGTCCCTGCATGGCCAAGAAAACAATTAGGTTCTTCTTACCTTATTTTACTGAAAAAATTATACATTAATTTTCAAAGTATGCCATTAATTTTCCTTACGCTCTATTCTTCTTCTGGTTCATTAAATTGCTCCTCTCTCTCTCATCTCTCTTATTTTCATTTTGGCTTAGTTAGATTCTTAAACTTAAGCTAGGGATTTGAATTAATTATTTTTCACAAATTGCAAAATAAAATTTACCTCATATAAAATATGATAATTGATAAATGACCCTATTGAATTAGTTAAGATTTTAAATCTGATTTATTATAGGCCGGCCGTTTTAGTTTATTTTGGTTATTTCTAACAAGTAATTCAATTTCTTTTATCAAACAACTCTATGGTAATTCGGTATTTTTTTTCATAGGTAATCAATAATTTTTTAATCAATAAATTAGCAAATAAAAAATTAAAATTTTCATAACTATTGTTTATAAGAAAAAGTAACCAATAATTTTTTAATCAACAAATTAACCAACAAAAAATAAAACATTTAAAATTACTGTTTATAGAACATCTACAATGAAAACTAGTGAACATCCGAAACCTAAAGCAACCCCAACTAACTTTATATTTTTTTATAAATAGAACATCCAAAACTTAAAAATAGAACATCCGAAACATACAGAAATAGAACATTCAATTTAAGTTGTTGGCTAATATTAACTGAATTTTTATTAGTTATCTAACAATATTGATAGCCAACCAAAAATTAAAAAAAATGTGCTGATCATCTAGCGTTAATCAATAATATAAAAAATTCAATTCATTTATTATTATTATTTTATTTTTATTTCTAATTTGATTAATATTGAGTAATTAATTGTTAGTTACCATACTTTCGAAGAATATATATCTAATAATTAACGGTTAAACACGTAGATATCTTAAAAGAGAAGAGACAGCCAGCATTTTAATTTTGGGTTATTCTATTTGTACATCAAAATCATCCACTAAAATTAGCCACCAATATATAATATACATTAAAATACAAAATACATATTGAAAATGATAAAAATTATATATGTATTTATATGTATTTATACATAAATACATTGCTTACTGATTTTGGTGACTAATTATGATGTGTAAATAGAATTTTTCTTTAATTTAACTCTATAATAATAATAATAATAATAATAATAGAATTTAATTTTTATGAAGCGAAAGTGTAAAGAGTTTTATATAATCATTTAATCAGATTCGTGCATTTATATGAATTTGAAGATAATGGTTTAAAAATTAATTATGTTTTGGTGATATGACAATACATGGTTTGACGTCTGTGTAAAACTCTTTTACATTAATGATATATGAAAATTAAATTCATAGTAATAATAGAAAATGGAAAATATAGGTAACCAATATTTTTTTAATCAACAAATCAGTCAATAAAATAAAGAACATCCGTAACTATTGTTTATAGAACGTCCACAATAAAAGAAATAGAACATTCGAAACATAAATCAACCAACAATCAACCTAAAGAAGAAATAGA
Source organism: Stylosanthes scabra (assembly GCA_036250425.1). Lineage (NCBI taxonomy): Eukaryota > Viridiplantae > Streptophyta > Magnoliopsida > Fabales > Fabaceae > Stylosanthes > Stylosanthes scabra. Next base: position 496,723 of record JASCZI010030209.1, read on the forward strand.
ACATCCAAAACATATAAAGGGAACATCCGAAACTTAAAGAAATAGAACATCTAATTTAAGTTACTGGCTGATATTGGCTGAATTTTTATTGGTTACCTAGTATTGTTGAATAGAAAAATATAGTTAACTGATATTTTTCTAACCAACAAATCAGCCAACAAAAATATAATATCTATTACTACTGTTTATAGAACGTCTACAATAAAAACCAGTAAAACATTCATAACTCTTTTAGAAATATAACATTCGAAACCTAAAACAACCAATAATAAAAAAACATCCGAAACTTAAAAAAATAAAACATCCAATTTAAATTATTGGTTGATGTTGACTGAATTTTTTATTGATTATCTAGAAAAAATACCTGAAAGTGAGAGGGATGTGTGGAAATAAATGGGGGTAGTGATAAATCCATATTTTATGTGAAATTTTGTGTTAAAAAGAATGAATTTTATCAACTTAGTTTGTCTTTATTCTTTGTAATTAGAAGCTTCATAAATTTTCTCCTATTGATATTTGAATGTAAAAAAATATGATTTTTAATCCTTTAATTGTCAAATTAATTTCATTTTAATTCCACTCGATGCCGTGATGTATTTGTTTGATGTATTTCAAGTTTAGGAGGCATTGATGGCTTGAAAGAAGTAAAGGAAGCATGAGACAAATGGAGAAATTTAAAAAGAACAAAAAAGAAAAGAAGCTGTCAAAATGCAGTGGTGCATATGCACGAGACCAGTGCTGCACATGCCTAGTTTAATGAAGCACGTGACCCACATTTTTGGCTAAAAAAAATCCCCAAACATCAGATTTTTCAAGCATTTAAGGAGGATTTTCAAATGGGTAAAATAACGAGAGTTTAGTTTAGGTTTTGTTATGTTTAGGTTAGGTTTCTAGAGAGAGAATCTCTCCCCTCTCTCTAGAATTAGGGTTAGTGTTAGATTTTTATTGTAGTTTTAGGTTAGTTTTCATTTTAATTTCTTTGTTTCCTTGCAAGAATCTTGCTCTACTTTCATTTTCTATATAGTCTCTTGTGTTGCATTTTCATTTTTATGCTCTTATACATTGTTACTATGAATGCTTGCCATTTGAACATCTAATTTAAGTTTGATGGATTTATTTTTCTTATGGGTATTGCTTACTTATGATTCTTGATGTTGATTTTAATTTTCTTGCAAGTTTGGTGATGATTAGAGGTAGATTTTAGCTAATTTCAAGTAATGTTTGAATATGTCTACCATGTGTTTGATAAAATGACTAGTATAGTTTTAGAGTAGCTTTTACATTTGGTTTGGGATTGAAAATTAGGGTGACCTTGAGTCACCATTATTCATAATGGTTGATAATTAAGAGTTGTATGTTTGATTAGCCTTGTTTTTGCTAACGCTAATCTTTTACTAATTAAAATTATAAGTTGATTGCGACTTGTGATTGGGGTTGGTTGTTCAATTAACCTTGTTTTCACTAACGCTAGTCTTTTATTAAGTTTAATTAGTGAGTTGATTAGGAATTGTACTTGGGGTTGATTGAGCCTAATTGACTTTCATCAATTTATAGAGGTTAACTAATTAGGTTTACTCCTAGAAATTATTATGATTCCTAGTTGGTGGCAATGATAGTGATCCTTAACACTCAATCTTAGCCAAGTTAGCTTTATTAATTTCATTTAATCTCAATTGTTTATGATCTTGATTACTTGTTCCTTGATTCTCACTAAATTGTCTTCAAAATCCCCTTCTCATTATCAATCTAATTGCAACCTCCGCGAGAGACGACCCGGGTCTAAACTCCCGTTTTATAATTTTCGAAGGTTTAAAGAACCTTCACCCTTCTAAATTTGAGTGTGAGATTTAGTGTTTGGAGGTGCTACAAAGAATACAAACCTAATTTAGAGAATCTAAACTCCGAACAATTCTCGCGCGCCAAATTTTTGGCGCCGTTGCCGGAGAGGGTACATTAGATTGATTTCTTATGACATTCTAATAATGTACATACTTGCATTTAATTCTCTACTCATGCATGCATTTTAACTTTGGTTGTTTCGGTCACCTTTCGGTGTTTTCGATGCATATATAGGAGCTGCCATGTTTCCTAACCAGCCTAGATTTCCTTGAAATTTAGTATTCTAAAATTTTTAGGCATTCTAAACAAGACTCACATGGTGATTGTATCTTCAATGATGGTGTGCATCAAGGGATGGACTATCTAATAATCGGGAGCATTATGTGTATGAACAACAACCTTCTCCTCTACCTTAATATGAATGCGACCAACCCTATAGTGCATACCAACCAAATGGATATGATGATGTTTATCATGATTGTGAACAATGATGTCTGGAACAAATGCCAATGCTGGTAGTTCTGATTCTGTTGGGTCAACTGCCTCCTCAGGGTCAACCACCTTCTCTGGACCAAATGCATCAATTGCCAGTGTCCAGAGTTCTACAGTAGTTTCAATTTCCATTGGAAGTACCTGATCAAATGGAGAGACTGATCAAAAGTAGGTTCATGATGAAAAGCATTCAAATCCAACTGCTCGGGGCAATTTGAACTCTGGCGTAAACGGTGGAGGCAATGGTAATGAATGTGGTCCTCATCCTAGGTTTGAGTAACTGCCTTTGAATCCTCCACCAACGAGTGGTTGGCCTCCTTATGGGTTGCCTTTAAACTATACTCCTGCAACAATGCGGTTAAACCAAAGAGGAATTACTTCGAATCCAGATCAGTTCGGTTCCATACCAAATAACCAAGCCTTTTATGCTAATCAACCATTGTTGATCGCAGCTGTTCGACAACTGATTGAAGAAAGTCATTTGGACTTATTAGTGAATCTTTTGACTTCACATTTGATGACTGTGCTGAATCCTATTATCGCTGATACAAATGCTAAGTATGAACATTTGGCTAATCGTTATGATAGCATAGTAGGAGGTGATGATGGGGAGAATTCTAACGCTTTCGTTCCTAATGATGAAGTTTTGCATGAAACCTTTGAAGCGGATAATAACTTAGAAAATAATGAGATACCAATCCCTGAGTAGGTTAGGTTGATCCGGCAAGGAGAAAATGCTGAGAACGTCCTCCATAATGTGAGAAACAATAATCAATTAGCCCTACGTCAGATGACGCAAATTGTTGAAAGAATGCTAAATCGAATTGGCATTGATGTGGGATTGGCTAATCGAGCACATTTCACCTCAGCCTTCCCAGAAACTATTTACACAGTAGAAGTGTTGAGAGGCGTAAAAAATCCTAAGATAGTCACTAAGTTTGCTAGTGAGGCTGGAGAATCCATTGTCGAGCATATTGCTCAATATTTAGTCAAGATGGAAAATTTATCTAATAATGAGTATCTAAAAATGAAGTTTTTCCCTTCTTCGTTAACAAAGAATGCTTTTACTTGGTATGTGAATTGAACCTTCAACCTGGTTCGATTCGCACTTGGGCTAAACTCGAGGAAGTTTATCATAACCAATTTCACCAAGGAGAGCTCAAGGTAAATCTAACCGATTTGTTTGCATTGAAACGAGACACAGATAAAAGCATCGATGATTATTTAATTCAATTTAAGAATGTTCGGAATCAGTATTTCGTTACAATCCCTGAGAATGAGATTGTTTGAATAGCTTTCAAGGGATTGGACTTTGAGATGCGTAAGAAGTTAGTGAATGTACATATCCCAAAGTTAGATATGAAATATAAGAGTTTTAAGCCTTACTCGAAGAAAGAAAATGTTGCTTTCATAGAAGCAAAAAATTATAGTAGTGAATTCGAAGTCGATTTAGCTGAATTAAAGAAAGGTTCCCCTTCACGACAACGCCATCCTCGATGCTGTTTCTGGCCAGAGTTGTGATGTTGATGCCGATTGCACAAATTGGAGATCGTGATCCTCCATTGCTGCTATCTAGAGAACTTGTTCAGTTGTCCATGAAGGTTGGTACTATATTTGAAGTGTCTTTTTCTGTATTTTCATAGGATGATTCTTGTGCAGGGGTAGAAAATCCCTATCCAATAAAATCATCATTGGTGTTCCTAGACACCAAGGTGGAGGAACAAGATTGGTTTAAAATAGTTGATAAAGTATTATCTGGACTTGGATGATCAAGTGCGATTCAACTCGTTTAAACCAAGATAGCATTCCCTAGTACTTTGATTCCATCATTGAGGGATAACTATGCCAATTCGGATGACACGAAGCCCCGATAACGGAGAATTGAGGATTATAGCAACAAATCATTATATATAAAAGATAAATATACTTCGATAAGAATTTGAGTATAATAGATAATTAGACAAAAATTAGATTTACAAGAAATAAATAAATGAAACAAAAACACTTATGAATATATTTGTTTTTTATTAAAAAAATTTAATCATTCTCTTTAAATATTACATAAATTAATCCTTCTTAATAATTTTAGTATAATAATTCTTTTTTAATAATTAAATTTTTCTAACTATCCTTTATATTAATTTTCCCTATGCGATTTTGACAAGCAAAAGCTAATAGCAAATTCGTTTATGAATTAATTTGATCTATGATTTTTTTTAAAATGATCAATTGAATATCTTACCTACTTTGAGAAACCTAACTGATAAAGTAAATTTTCGTCTCACCATGGCTAATGTATTACTAATATGACCAGTTAAATATTACTTTTAATGTGAAAAATTGTAAATACATAATTTCATGTAATATTGATCTTAAAATTTACAGATAATAATTTAATAAAACACGTCAAATTATTTATGAATTATTAATAAGAAAAAATCGCACGAAGTGGACTACATATAAGCATTAACCATGTCTAAAAAGTGTGAAGTTTAATGGGTCATTTAATTTTACAAATTCAATGACTAAATTGATTTATCAAACCAATTTTAATATATTGCTCTTAGCCTCTTACCATAATCAAGGTAGGAAAGGTAACCCATCAAAGTGCTTTTAGACACAAACATACTTAGCAAAACAAATGAAGTTAAAGAATGTACCAGCTAGGTCTAGCTGAGTCTTATTATTCTCTAATTAGTACATTATTCCTTAATTACAAATCTTCATGAGCATCAATCTTGATTATTATATATTCTCAAGTCATTTAAATAAGACTTTCCATCAAGTTTGCGAGCATAAGCACCCTTTCTGTAATCTTGATATCCAACGCTTTTGAATTTTGCTGGGTTTTGTTCATTGATTAAGCTTGCTATAGGACCTACCACACGATCAAATTTCAGGCCACAAAATGTAGCAATTGAAAGTCTTTCCTTTTCAGAATTCACTATTGCTCGATGCTCTATACTTTTATATATTCCATTTGTTACAACCTGCCGAAATGAAACCGAATACCAAGAAAAAAATTTCATGTGGATATTAGGCTACATGAAAAATCATATAGTATAAAAAATTAGACATTATAATTATATATTTATTTAATAAAATTGATCATATATTAGGAATGATTGATATATTATTATTGTAATAATTTAACTTTCATATACCATGTAAAAAAAGAGTTTTACAAAAATAATTAAATATATAGTATCAGATCAATAAAAATAATTAATTTTTAAATTTATTACTTAAAAAATAATTTAAACATATAAATCTAAATGAATAATTGTATAAGTTTTTTTATGCTATACGGTATTATAATAAATCTCTATATTATTTTTATCTTTTGGAGTATAGATTCGTACGTAATGCTAGATAATCGATTATTTTTTTTTAGTAAATATTAGTCAAATTTTTTGAAAAGGTAATGCTATTTGAACAAGTGGTTTTGGCCAACCAAATACAATAAAGTGATTTATTTTTATGCAAAATAGAATATTATTTCGGTGTCAAATAGTATAAAAAGTGCATCTAAATAAAGTTCTATTTGACACTGAAATAATCTTTTATTTTACATAGAAATAAATCACTTGATTGCACTTGGTTGGCCAAAATCACTTATAGAATTATTGATATTTTAAATTATAAATCCTAAATCATAAACTTTAAATACTAAATTCTAAAATTAAGTTAATGTTAACTCACTTAACAGTTGATTGTCGGTAATTTTTTTTTACCTCTAATATGTCCCCAATGTTGACTATGAAGGCATTAGGGAGGGGTTTAACAGGGACCCACTTGCAATCTTTTTTGACTTGAAGGCCTTCAGTTTCATTGAGTTGTAGGAGAATAGTTAGACCAGATGTATCCGAATGAGGTGTGAGACCAATTACTTTCTCAGGCTGAGGGCATGGAGGGTAATAGTTCATTCTCATCATTTGCATTCCATCTTCAAATAACTTCCTCATTTCCATTTCTTTCTCCACATTTAGAGCTTTTTCCAGTTGCTCAATAATAACCCTCAGTAAATTCTTTAATTCATCTGAGTAAACATCTAACGTGTCTCTGCATCAAATTAAAATACAGTATATGTAGGTTAAGGTAGTGAAAGAGATTATAGGTTCTATGGTTATTTTAATTTTTATAATTAAAATTAACATTTCAACATATGTTTAAAACAAATTTGTGCCTAATCCATATCTGAATGAGGAATGTCTTACATATATAACCAATATGCATGTTTACATAGTAGCTAGGTCAAATTTTCATGGAAAATGATATAATATATAAATTTTTTATTATGGCTATTCAATTAATATAAAAGTATTCATGTATTTCGATTTAATAAACATAAATTTAAAATTATGATGTATATAGAAAGTAATAATTAACACTTTTAAAATTTGAAAACTAAAGGCAGGAATGGAATTTAAAAAATCAAATTGAATAATTACTTTCAAAAAATTATTATTATTATATATATAATGCATTTCAAACTTTAATTAATATCAAATTGAACATTTACTTTAAAAGAATTACTACTTCACATACTTTTTATTTTAGATGCATGCGGGTCAAACTTAGTTAATTATATAATTAAAAAGTAGTAGTCATATATATATACTTGTAAAAAAAATTAAAATTCTCAAATATTAATGATTCCAACGTAAGATAGATAGATATATATATATATATGTGCATCATCAATCCTAAAACAAAATAGAAAGAGAAGAAGACCTGAAAGGAAGAGGGAACTTTGGAAACAAGTGGGGAACTCTCATATGTTTTGGAAGGGTAACCATAAAGAACATGTCAGCCCAATCAAGTTTTTGGTCTTCACTCACAACAAACATTTGTCCAAAACCCTCAACACTTTGTGAAGTTTGCCAAAACTTTTTCTTTTCCGACATTGGAAGGTTGAGGAAATCCTTAATCTCCAACTTCACTTTCTCTAGCAAGGAACTGCTAACTCCATGGTTTACAAGCTACAATCACAAATCAAATTGATTATTCCAATTCCGCATAGTAATAGGCTTGAATCAAATAACTAATTTAGTCAAAACTATTAGAATTTATATATAATTAAAAGGTGGATGCTATCCAACCCTTTTTTTAGAGAGGGTAATTTACCTCTTGTGATGTGTCAAATTTTTATTAGTTAATTTAAATTATACAAATTTAATTGTAGTTGATATTTTAATTATAGTGAGATAATTTTATAATTAACTTATTATTATGGGGTCTTTATTCACTTTTTAAAAATTTTAAATGAACCCCACCAACCCACCTTCTCGCATCTTTTCCCACCATAGTTGTGAACAACTCTTAACATCAACGTAATTGATTCACCTATTCACATTTGTTAGTTTTTTTTTCTTTGTCAACGTTTATTTTAATACTGCAGGCACGAGAGTGATGAAAAACAATTTGAGAACACATCAGTGATTCAAGTAAGTAGTGAAAAATGAAAGGTGGGTGGTTCCATTACTTCCATATGGTCTTTTGTCGAGGACGCACTGGGTCTTGCGAACACGGCAACGATTCTTGTGAGGACAGCGGATGGAGAAAATAGGAGAGCGAGTGAGAGAGACGAAGCCGGCACTGGGTTAAGGAATTTCGTTCATTATGTTGGTCGGGGAAGAGGAGAGAGGGTGGGTGATACGTGTATAGGTATGGATTTAATATTCATTTAGAATAGTATTTAGAATGTTCTAGAAAATGGGTAGTTTATTATATATAGTAGGTAATTAATGTACTCAATTATGCATGAAATTAGTGAATGGTTCATTCTCTCTTATCCCAATTTGGGAATTCTATCCTCTTCCTCTCTAATTCTCTCTAATTCCTCTCTAATCTCTCAATTCTTCTCTTAGGAGTAATCCTTACTCGTAACAGTGGGTTGGGTCATGGGGGATTAATTTGAAATTTTTAAAAATGGAATAAAATCCATTACCAACAATAATATAATTACAAAATTATCCAACTATGATTAAAATATTAACTGCACTTAAATTTAAATTAACTAATAAAAATTTGCCATGTCATAAAGGTAATTTATTCTCTCTAAGAAAGAGGGTTAGATAGAATTCACCTAATTAAAATGTCAAGAATTCTATATTTATTATTCTAATTTTAAAGTAAAAATTGAATTTTATGGTAAAAAATATGATGAGTAGACATAAACATTGTTCATGTTTCAAATTCGAAAATTAGCCTATTATATATGAAATTATTTATATACCTCTCTTCAATAATAATTTAAGTTAAAGAAATCTTGATATAATCATATAAAAATTAGGAGATAGCTGGGACACATCTTAAAAGTATATTTATAAAAATAAGTTAAATTTGTTTATGTATTACTACATTAGAAATATAAAAGATTTACTTTTATTCAATAACTTTTTATAAAACATTTTCTTTTATCATGTTTTAAACATGTCTCTTTAAGACATCAGATAGTAAAACCCTAATTGAAAAATAAGTGAAACAAGCGAGACCTGAAAAATTCCCCATTCTTTGCATGCAGAGTGAAGCTTTGACAACTCAGAATCTCCAAATTCAATAGAAAGCAATCTGTGCATGTCAATAACTGGAATCTCAACAACACCATCAGCTTCAGATATCACCAAATCTTGATCATCATCATCATGAACATATCTTTGTGGAACAGAACAAACCTTCTCTTTGACCAACTCTTGAACCGATGGTACCAAAATTGAAGTAAGTAGCGGCTTCTTCTTCATCTCTTCCATGGTTCGGTAATATTTGTTACGTTCTTTACAATTCTTAATTTCTTAATGATGAGTTCTCAAGTCTCAATTATATATAGAGAGAGAACGTAACAACTAACATTAACTATATGGCCCAAAGGTTTTTTTTCCGCACACAACAATAATTAAACCTGATGGAAAATCACGCACAATGATGTGTGACCATAAATAATCTTTTGGATTTTTTCTAAACTTCTAGAAGTTAGAAACTTAATTACGGGTATTTAATTTGTCTTCATTGAAACCACGTGTATAACATGCACTATTGGAGATTGTAGATATTGTACCTGTTTGGAAACCTTGAAATCAATTCATATGCCAATTGAATTCAATTATTTCCAGTGTTTGAAATAAATATTAAGCGAAGGAATGTGTATAAAATTGAATTCAATTTCATTGTTTTTTTAAAATTAATTCTAATGTAAGTAGGTCTGATTTGGAATTCCATTCTATTAGAATTTTATTAAAAAAATAAAATATTAAAAATACTCTTATATTTGATTACTTTCTTCACACACTTATTTTCTATTAACAATAGCATACTTTTTTTTATTCACGTTGTTTTTTCTCTGTCATAAATTCGTACTCACATTTCTTATCTTTTTATTTACGTTGGTTTTGGCCAACCAAGTTCAATCAATTAATTTATTTTTATATTCGGTGTAAAATATTATAAAAAACAAAAATGTTAGGCAACCAAGTGATTGCCCAACCAAGCCCCGACCAAGCTCAAATCATAGATCCGCCTGCTTTTTTTCAAAAAAGCAAATACACTTTCTCTTAGACGACAATTCAGAATCTCCAAATTCAATAGAAAGCAATCTGTGCATGTCAATAACTGGAATCTCAACAACACCATCAGCTTCAGATATCACCAAATCTTCATCAACATCATGATGAACATATCTTTGTGTTCCACAAAAAATCTTCTCTTTAGCCAACTCTTAAACGGATGGTACCAAAATTGAAGCAAGTAGCGGCTTCTTCTTCATCTCTTCCATGGTTCGCTCGGTTATATTTGTTCTTTGTAATTCTTGTTATGAGTTTTCAAGTCCTAATTATAGAGAGGACTACGTAACAATGCAACTAACATACATTAACTATATTAGCCCAAAGGTTTTTATCCCGCACACAATAATAATTGAACTACATGGAAAATATTTTTTTTGGTGAGAACTACATGGAAAATATCACGCACAATGATGTATGACCATAAATAATCTTTTGGATTTTTTTTTCTAAATTTCTAGAAGTTAGAAACTTAATTATTGGTGTTTTGTTTAATGTCTTCATTGAAACCAAGTGTACAAGCATAGGAGATTGGAGATATAAGGATCAGCGGGTCCTGATGTGTATGTATTATTCCCGAGAAAAATAATTTGGAGCTCTAAATTATAAACATAATTATAAGTCTAATATTTATATAGAGAAAATTTTATATTTTTTATATTTTAAATATTTTTAAAAGAGAAATAATTTAAAAGCTTAAATTATAAATCTAATCATAATTTTAATTTCTACATAAAGAAGATTTTATATTTTTAATGTTTTAAAAAAAATATTTATTATTAAATTATTTATCCTTTTAAGTATTTAGCTTATAATTAGGCTATATGATGCATGGACACTGACACGAGACACGACACGACACAATACGAGACATGTCGACACGACAATTTCAATTTTTTATTTGATACGGGGACGCGAAATATATATAAAATATAATATATTTTTTACAAAATTATAATAATATCTTAATATTTTATTTATATTAAATTTTAAATTAATATTTTTAATGCATTTTTTAGTTATATAAAGTATTTAAAATAACTTTTAATTTTAAAAAATAGTAATATATATATATATATATATATTTAAAAGTTATTTTAATGATATAAGTTAATATAATAAAGTTTTATACAGTTAAGTGTGTCCGAAAACGTTTTTTTTTTATTTATTTTTCCAAAGACACGGATCGACACGGAAGACATACGTGTTGGACGAGTGTCGATAAGTGTCGTGTCCAAAAAATCTCTGACACGTGGACACGTTAATTCAACATAACATATCTGTAAAATAATTAAATTATTTAAATTTTTAAATATTAAGCCTATAATTAGGCTTATAAATTAATTCTCTTTATCACAACTCTCATTAGCCAATAAACTTAGAATATACTAATTTCACTACCAAAATTAACAATAAGCTTAAAATTCATATTAAAATACATAATATGTATAGAAAAGAGTTAAATTATGTATATATTTATTATATTATACACAAAAACCTCAATAATCATAATGAAAAACTCTTATTTTTTTTAATTTTAGTATCTCATCTTCTCATTCTTTGGCTCTTCATATTTTTTATATTCCATTGTTTTTTTTTCAATTACGAATTCTAATTCAATTATTCAACAATTTAGGTATTAATCTATGTTTTACTATTTTTATGACTTCATATATTTTATTTTACAACAGGGCTAAGGAACAAACATTAAGGAGCCCTTAGAGAGCTAATAATTAAGTTATCATAAAAAATTAAAAAATTTTATCATCCGAAATTAAAAAACATTATCATCCAAATAGAATAAAAATACCACCTACAGAATATTTGAGTTATCATCCGTAACTCATTTACTATACATTGGCTCTCAAATAAGTTAACTCCCAAGACTTTCTTGTTATATATCCTCAATTCATTAATTTTTTATTTTTTTTATCTTCATTTTTATTTTTAAATATGAAAGTTATATTATTGATGTGATTATATATACTTTATGTTACCTTGATCAATGTATTAATTTAGAATAAAATTAATGATTAACATAATTCTTTTTTAATAATATATATTATTTTTGCCTCCATAAAAAAAAAAATTTTGGGTTCGTCGCTAGAAGTCTCACCGGAGAGAAAACGGTGCAGGGAGTCATAATCTAGAGAGCGAACAATAAGGTAGTGAAAGAGGGAGAGTATACTTTACTTCAGAATGGGGGAGAGAGAAAGAATAGAAGAGTTTAATTTTAGGGTTTTAACTCATGGACGGCCAGGGCGACAATACTCAAATCAAACGCATCATTTTGTTTAAGCGTGAAAAATACTTCAAGTTTTCAACACCTTCCCCAGGAGTCAATATTTTATTAAACTAAATTAAAATTTTTATTTTCATAAAAAAGGTAACATACCGACTCCGAGGGTCTATGTAAAATTTTAAAAATACATCATTAATTAAAATATTTTTTCAACGCCCAGTCATCGGTAGATAATTAATTTTATTTAAATTTATATTTTATTCGAAATAACCTTACTGAGACCTCCAGTACTCGATAACTCGTATAATATTTCAAATCAACATATTTTATTACCGACGTCCCAACAATGGCTGAACTTACTAACGTTTTGGACGTCGGTAAAGACGTCAGTAATACTAGCTCCATAAGAAATGCTGGTTACCGATCGTGAGGCCATCAGTACAATTCAAATCCTTAAAATTGGAAATTTGTTTTCTAAAATTACTGACGCCAAATTAAAATGTTGACGTTCCAGTCGTCGAAAATCTCCGCTCCTTAGAAGGCGTAGAAACAGCCGTCGGTAACATGCAGGAATGTAGTAGTGATTTTTATACAACACAAATTTAAATGATTGGATTCATACGATAAAAATTTGTAGAAGTCCATGGAGTAATTAAATTTCAACCAAACATAAAGAAAAGTTATTTATTTAACTACAATTTTTAGTAGTATATATATGCTACACGTACAAACATAATCAGCAAAGGGCTTATTCTTTAAGAATTATATATAAGCCTTCATTACATTAATTAAATAATATATGGTAACCGTGCACGCAATAAGTTAACAATGGAACATTAATTATTCTTGGATAATTAAGGTAGTGAAAATTATTGATAAAGCCATTTAGTTTTTTTTTCCCCTTGCCCCGGCCGGCATCAATAAGCTTCAATCTTGATTCTATGTTTATATTCTCAAAACATCTATGTAAGCTCTAACACCAAGTTTACCAGCAAATAATCTCTCCACGTACTCCTTCATTTTGATTGTTTTGAACCTTGGTGGTGTTTCTTTAGTAATCAAACTTGATGCTGAACCTAAAATGGAATCAAGTCTTGGACTGCGGAACGTACCAATTGAAAGCCTTTCCTTTTCAGAATTCACCACTATCGTTGCTCTATACTTTTGTATATCCCATTTGTTACAATCTGCCATATTAGAATGATTGTCATGTACGTGGATATTGTAAGGAAACATAGAAAAGTCATATATATTATGGACTAGGAAAAATTTTTATCAATTTTATAGTGGAAGCAAAGTTATGTAAAGATAAAATTTAGATAGAATTTTATATTTATAAGTATTAAAAACTAAAACTACAATATATATATATATATATATATATATTAAATTTCTAATAAATTAATTAGCTCATAAAAAATATATTAATCTAAAATAGATTTAATTATTGTCTTAGTTTTTATAATTTCATCACTAAATATTTTAATTGGGTTCTTATAGTTTAAATTTATAATTGCTTCCTCTATTATTAGATAAGAATTTGTAATTAAGTCTTTATTAGTTATTATTTTCAACATAATTACTATAGAAAAAATTTTTTAACCAAAATAATTACTATAGACAAGAATAATTTAATAAAGAATATTAATATGTAAGATAATCTATTTTTCTAATCTTAACCGACATTTTAAAAATCAATAATAATTTATTATATGACTTTGTAAAGTAACGAGTAGTTTAAAAGTTAATTATTTTTCTAGTAGCGAGTTTAAAAACTAATTATTTTTATAGATGCGATAATATAAGATTATTATCTGTGTAAAATTCATATAAATTTTGATTTATTTTGGGTTGTTTTGTTTTGTTTATTTAGAGATTAGATTTAATTTTGACTCATACTAAAGTACCGCGTGTAATGAAATTCAAGCTATTCTTTCCTAACAAGAGATGTACATATATGTTAGTAATTGTACTGTTTAATTTTTTTTTAAAAAAAATTATCTCATATAATATAATTTTAAATCTTCACTCAAAAATGAAGAATTAATGAGTATTGTCTTTGATACATAAGAAAAAGATAAGTGTCGCAAAATAGTAATTTCTCTTGTATAATTATGACTACTTATATTTTTCAAACGGGAACCAATATTAGGGAGACAATAAAGAGCCAATATTATTTTTTTTCTTTTCTCTTTCTCCTTTTATCATCTATTATTTCCCTAATTACACTTATTGACTCCCTATTGGTCCCCTAACGTTGATTCCCTAGTATTACTCATTCTAAATTTCGTATAATGATTATTGTCTTAAAACAAAAGCTAAAGTAAAAAAAATGATTACTTATAATTACCCAATATTTTCTTTTTTAAAATGATGAAAATTTATGTAAAATTGTCTTTATAGGAAGTTGATAATTAAAAATCCTCTGATACACAGTATATAATATCAACCTTATACAAAGATAACTTCACATAATGATGAGTCTCCACCTTTTAATTAAAATATGCATGTATATATTAGCTAAAGTGTAGAGTGTAAAATATAGTTAATCCAAAGATAAATTTGTGATATATATATATATATATATATATATATATATATATATGTACCTCTAAGATATCCCCAATGTTAATAATGAAAGCATTAGGGAGGGGTTTAACAGGAACCCATATGCCATCTTTCTTTATTTGTAGCCCTTCAACTTCACTAACTTGAAGGAGAATGGTTAAACCTCCTCCATCTGAATGTGGTGTGACACCAATAACCTTCTCTGGCACAGGACATGGAGGGTAATAGTTTATTCTCATGGTTTGCAATCCATCTACTTCAAATAACTCTTTCATTTCCTTTTCATCCATGTTCAAATCTATTCCCATTTTTTTAATAATAACATTGCTTATGTTTTTGAGCTCCTCTGTATAAAGTTCTAGAGTTTCTCTGCAGGATCACAAAATAAAGCGCAAAATCATAATTAAAATATACTTATACATATTTTAATCATAATAGGATGAATTTATAATTAATTTATTATTATAAATGAATTCTATACAACTTTAAAATTTTCACAATTTTTATCAATGAATTCTATACAACTTTTAAAATTTTCACAAATTTTAATCATAATGGGATGAATTTATAATTAATTTATCTTTCTTATTTATATAATATTGATATAATTTACCTAAAATATTACACGGTTATAACAACTTACTAGTTTTATAAAACAAACATATTATGTAATGTTTTTTTTTTTTTGTGACTATTTAGTGTATTCTTTTAGTTGACACATATATGATATAAGGATAAAATTTATAGTAGTTATAGCAAAAAATATTATTTATCATGTCATGAATCATTGCAATATACCAGTAAATTAAATAAAAAGTTACATAATTTTTTTAAGCAGAATCCATAACACTCTACGAGGGATTCATGAATGCCACATTTATACAGAATCCGTGGTACCCTCCAACGGATTCTGTTTAACTTTTTTAATGAAGAATCCGTGGAAGGGTACCATGGATTCCATAAAAATTTTAATTTGGTACAATTCGATCATTTAATACAGAATGGTGTATATTGATAATTTTAGAAGCCAAATAAATTAAATGAGTAACTTGCCCTTATATTTATTAACCATTTTTAATTTCGCTCTTACTTAACCTTCAAACAATATTAATAAGTATCAAAATAATTAATAAAATGTGAGTAACCACCCAAATTCCTTATGTGGAAATACTTTGGCCCTAACAATTGTTTATTCTCTTGAAGCCTTCGATAATTATTCTTGTAAAAAATTGGTCGTCCATTCATAGCATTCAATTAAATTTAAAAATTGCTAACAATTTTGTTATTATAAGACAATTGTCTCCGGAAGAAATATCACTATAAGATAAATGAGTCATGTTTCAAAATATCAGAAGAAACAATTTATATTTGACAAAAGTAATTATTATTAGGACTTTTATTTAGAGAATAAATTTGTTAGATCTAAAATTTCTTAAGAACGGATTCGTGAGTGTTTCATATTTATACATAAAGTATTTATTACATATAAGGATATTTTGGTAAATAATTATGTAATAAATTTTCATGAGTCCAGGTTTCTTAATTAGTACTAATTCAAAAGAACAAATTAAGATATAATAATTAATTGTATTTTTTTTCCTTAAAATTTGTGAAAAGTTTAAAAAACACATAATTTTTAGGAAAGTTATTCGGCATACCAAGAATATCGGTATTTCAGTGTTTTTAGCCGTTAATCTTAATTGATTTTAATTATAAAATCAATATATGATTAAGGTCAACGGCTAAATTAAAAACACTGAAATACCAATATTCCCAGTATATTGGATAACCTTCATAATTTTTATTTTATTTTAATTTATCTTAGAAGTTTTTGATTTTCATCTAATATAGATATCACAGTTAATTTTTCAAGAAATACAACATCAATTTAACAATAATTTCTCAAAAATAACCTTTAATACAAATAAGTCAAACATAAACTTATGTCACTGAATCTTAATTGTCAAATATTATTGTTGAATTTTTTCTAAAATTTTTAAAAATTTAGCTACTAATGGTATACTTGATGCAATTCGAAAATTTTTGGAATAAAATTGAAACCATAAAACTTAAAGATATTTTATGAATAATTCTAGTTACTAATCGTAAAAAATTGAGTAATAATTATAAAAAAAAATAAATGAAATTGAAGCTAGGATTAATTTGATAAAACTATCTAAAAATATTGAATCAAATCATCCCACGACCAACCTATCTTGAATAATGCTACTACGGAGTCAACGTTAGGGAGCCCATGAGTGTACTTAAGAAAATAATGAGTGGTAAAAGAGAAAAGAGAAAAGAAGGAAAATTGATATTGGCTCCCTATGGGCTCTCTAACGTTGGCTCCTAAGACTTTCTCATCTATCTTTTGTAATTTTGACAAACTAAAATTATGTACGAATTTTAAATTAAATTAATCTACATATACCAGTTTACAGTGTATACTTTTATACATTCCTTGTCTTTTTTTTTATTTTAATTTCTATATTGAATTATATTATTTATATATTATACGTAACTATTTTTATGCTATCGTATGTTGTATTCATATGTTTTGTAAATTTTTCAGTACTCATATTTACATTTTTCATATTATATTATAAATGAGATATATATATAGATGTATATTGATATACGTAGCATTACCATTTTATATAACTTTTAAGTAGAAAGGCGTGCGGTCATAAAGTAAAGTAATATTGTATTATAATTGAAGATGTGTAATTAATACTATTATTATAAGAGAGATAAATTTCTAAATATGATAATATACTTACCAGAAGACACTTAAATATCCAATTAATTATGTATGTGATTGGATATAAATAGGAAGAACAAACCTGAAAGGAAGAGGAAGGTTTGGAAATAAGTGAGGCAATCTCATGTGAGTTGGGAGGGTGGTCATAAAGTAAATATCAGCCCAATCAAGGTTTTGATCTTCATTCAAAACAGAAGCTTGTCCAAACCCCTCAAGATGTTGAGAAGTTTGCCAAAACTTTTTCTTCTCTGACATTGGAAGCTTGAAGAATTCCTTTGTCTCCAATTTTACTTTCTCTACTAAGGAAGGGCTAACTCCATGATTCACCAGCTATAATAAATAATTAACAAATCAATAATTAATTAACAATTAATCCCAGATAAAGCATGAGTTGTAAGTGATTTAGCCATTTATTAGGTATCTATAAAATTCTTAAATTATTATACTTTAATTTCCAGAAAATATTTTATTCGATTTACAATAATATGATTTGTTAATTATATTTTATACTTAAAATTGTGAAGATGATGAAGTAGAAAAATACATAATAATATTGAATATTTTTTTTTTTGAGATAATAGAAATTATCTATATGAACTGCTAATAACATATAATAGAATAATTGGAAAAAGAAAAAAGAAAGGAAAAGAAAAGAAAATGACCTGAAAGAATCCCCAATGTTTGCATGCAAGATGAAACTTGGACAATTCAGAATTCCCATCTTCAGTGGAAAGCAATTTCTGGAAATCAATAACTGGAATCTCAAGAGCAAGATCAGCTTGAGAGATGGCCAAATCTTCATGTTGCTGAGGAAGAACAACGTATCTTTGTGGCACACTTGAAATTTTCTGTTCGGCTAATTCTTGAACTGATGGCACAAGAATTGAAGACCCATATGGACTCTTGATCTCTTCCATTGCTCAATATAATTATTATTGTGTCCTTTAAATTATTGCCAACCCTTAATTATTTTTAATTTATAAATAATAGAATAAGAGTTATATATATGTGTGTGTCTTATCAGCTTTCCATCTAGAAGAACTCCTATTACTATTACTTCATTACTTGAAACCACGTGCAATAATCATATAGGAAGATATACATGTGATGGAACTAATAACTAATAGGAAGCGTTTCGTCTATTGAAGAATTTTCCATTTTTCTCCTTAATATTTAGTCAATCAGTACAAATTTAATTATAAACTAATAACAATAAAAAATCCAAATATTTATATCAACAAAAGTGGTAATGAGATTTTCTAGAATAAAAGAATTTACAAAATAGTAGAGTATACTTTAATCAAATTTAAATTTAAAGCTTTTATTACTTATGAGTATCACCAACTTAATTAAAAAAAATGTCCATTTAACAACTTTCTATAAATAATATTTATGGTATTTGAATTTAGAATAATTTTATATTTACATATACATATCCTCATACATCATTTTATATATTTTTACATTTAATAAATCAATGTATCAAACACAAAAATAATAAAATCTAATATAAAAATTTAAAAAAAATAAAATAAAATTTAGCATAAAAAATTTAAATCACTGAAAAAAATACAAAAATAGTTATTCTATTAAAATTGATGTATGGATGCATATT
The DNA here is from genome assembly GCA_036250425.1 of Stylosanthes scabra. Taxonomy (NCBI): domain Eukaryota; kingdom Viridiplantae; phylum Streptophyta; class Magnoliopsida; order Fabales; family Fabaceae; genus Stylosanthes; species Stylosanthes scabra. Next base: position 515,799 of record JASCZI010030209.1, read on the forward strand.
TTAAACTTAAATTTAAAGATTGAAAGGAACTTGATTACTTATTACCTAACTCTTTGAAACTCGGGAGCATTTTATAAATTATGAACTTTGCACTTGAGCTGTCGTGTCGAACATATGTATGAATGCATATTTATTGATATATTCAATTAACTGAAAATTTAAAAATTGGAAAGAATTTTATTACTTATTACTTAACTATTTGAAACTTGGAGCATTTTATAAATTATGAACTCTGCATTTGAGCTGTCGTGTCGAACAGATGTATGAAATGCATATTTACTGATATATTCATTTAACTGAAAATTGAAAGATTGAAAAGAATTTGATTACTTATTACCTAACTATTTGAAACTCGGGAGCATTTTATAAATTGTGAACTCTGCACTTGAGCTGTCGTATCGAACAAATTCTTATTAATATACATTTTTTTGGATAGTTTTATCAAACGTTTCGTAGATAGAAAATTCAATTTTTTTTTCTTAGGTAGTTTTTTTAGCGTCTAAATCTTTTATAGGTAGTTTTTGTATTTTTTTCTAAAATTTTTCTTTTGAACAGCGCGTTTGTAACTTGTAACACCTCAATATCATTAAGTTCCAGCAAATCAAACATGCAGGGTAATTTGCCAATCTTTGAATTTTAGTTGCTTTGCACATCCTTAGTTGCTTTGCCAATCTTTGATAAAACTATCCAAATATCATTGGCGAATATTGACATCTAGATAATTTTGGGTACAGCTATTTTGGATACTTTTGTCAAACGGAGTCCATCTTTTATGAGTAGAAAATTCTTTTATTTCTCTTACAGATAATTATTTCGTGTATAATTTTCATATTTTTTTTCAAAAAATTTTATTCTCCTTACTAAGATATATTTGGATATAAAAAACATGTGTATTAATAAGAATATGTTCGACACCACAGCTCAAGTGCAGAGTTCATAATTTATAAAATGCTCCCGAGTTTCAAATAGTTAGGTAATAAGTAATCAAATTCTTTTCCATCTTTAAATTTTCAGTTAAATGAATATATGAGTAAATATGCATTCATACATCAATTATGAACTCTACATCTTCAAATAATGCATATTTTTTCAATAATGCATTATTTGATATTAGTATTTTTTTCAATAAAATTAATTTTAAATAAAAATAAAAATATCCTTAGTTACATATTTGTTTCGATCGACGACACTCCTCATCTTACTCTTGCTGAGTAACTAACAATGCATGCAATCATGCACAACTAAGCATTGGAACATTAAAGTAGTACAAATAAAAGCTATCATTTTTTTATGAATCAACTTTAATCATATGATGATTTATTCTCATGATATCTCTATAAGATTTTCCCTCAAGTTTACTAGCAAATAAGCCCCTTCTATACTCCTGAACTCCAATTGTTTTAAACTGTGCGGGTGATTGTTCAGTGATCAAGCTTGGTGCAGGTCCAACTATGCCATCAAATCTTGGACTGTAGAATGTAGCTATTGAAAGCCTTTCTTTTTCGGAATTCACCATTACTCGATGCTCTATACTTTGATATATCCCATTTGATATAATCTGTCATGTGTAACAGTAAATATTATATGGAGGATATTAATTATTAACATGTTTATATATTATTATTAATTAATCACTTGATAATCTTGATAAATATTTACTCTAATTTTTTTTTTCATAAATAAAAAAATCTGAACCTCTATTCTTAAAGAATATATTATTTTATATTATTAAGCTTTTCCTTCGCGTGTTAACCAAATAATTTGAAAATTGATTATATTTTACAATATGAAAAAAAAACAATTACTCCGATGAAGATAAAAAACATCTTTCCACAAAGATTTGGTATTTAACTACATTTCAAAAGTGTGATTTATAAGAAAAAGTAACGATTTAATGAAACCTTTTTAAATAAAGAAAACACTTTTATAATGTAATAAAATTAAACTCTTAAAAATATATGAATACATATGAATAATATATGAATACAAAACTTATACATATATACCAAAAATGAGCCAATCTTTCTTTGTGAATGAATACATATGTAATAGTTCAAGTTATTTTGACAAATATATATTTTATATTTTAATAGTATTTTATATTAATAATTAATTTAACAGTTGATTTTTTATGTACATCTAATATGATTCACTGTATGATATCAAAAGCTTCTCAATCCATCAGTGATAGTAAATCCATTGATTCATGGTGCGTGCATGCAAATGGAAGAATTTGAACCAAGTATTGATTTTAAAGAATTAGTCACAAGAAAGTAGTTAGTATTATTAGTATGTACCTCAAGCATGTCCCCAAGGTTGATAATGAAGGAATTAGGCAAGGGTTTAACAGGAACCCAAATACCATCTTTTCTTATTTGCAGCCCTTCAACTTCACTGACTTGTAGCAGGATTGTTAAACCGGCGCCATCCGAATGGGGCGTGAGCCCGATAACCTTCTCTGGCTCAGGACATGGAGGGTAATAGTTCATCCTCATTGTTTGCGTTCCATCTTCAAATAATTCTCTCATTTCCTTTTCTTCCATCTTCAATGCTTTTCCCATTTGTGCAATTATATTCATGCCTAATTTTTTCAGTTCTTCTGAGTAAAGTTCCAGAGTGTCTCTGCAACATCTCAAACAGCAATGATGGGTAGGTATAGAAAGCACACTCCAAATAACTCCCTGATCATTTCCGTTTCAACCATGCTAGGTAACCAATAAAAATTCAGTTCAGCCAACAATTTAAATTGAATGTTCTATTTCTTTAGGTTTTGGTTCTGTTTCTAAGAAAATATAAAGTTGGTTGAGGTTACTTTAGGTTTCGGATGTTCTATAACTTCTATTGTGGATGTTCTATAAACAGTGATTTCGGATGTTCTATTTTTTGTTGGCTGATTTGTTAATTAAAAAATTATTGGTTACCTATACTTTTCCTTTCCGTTTATTTCCCCACAGCTTCTTTTTTCTTTTCCTTTTGTTCAATAATAAACCTCCTTAGATTTTTTAGTTCCTCTGAGTAAAGATCTAAAGTGTCTCTCAATGAAAAAACAAGTATATGAGTATATGATATTATAGTTACTAAAATCAATTACTAAACTCAATTATTATATATTATATATTTTAATAAAGAAAAAATATAGGCAATCAATCATTTTATATTAATAAATTTTCCAATAAAAAATCGAACATCCAAAATTACTATTTATAGAATATCCATAATAGAATATATAGAATATCCGAAACCTAAAGTAATTTCAACCAATTTTTTTTTTTTTAGAAATAGAACATTCGAAACTTAAAAGAAATAGAACATCCAATTCAAGTTGTTGGCTGAATTTTTATTAGTTACCTATCATGATTGCTTTCTATAAGGTAGAAATGATATATAATATAATATTAAAATTTTTATGACAAAAAATATAAAATTTAACTTTTTAGTATAATTAAGGAATTTAGTCAATTTACAGTATTTTGTCGAGTATTAGATTAGATTAATGATGTCATTAATTATGCAAATATGTTAATCATCTTTTGTTAGGTTTTGGATGACAGATACTCAGAGAAAAGGCCTCCTCTCAAATTTTTCGGAAACCTAACAAATTTTTGGAAACTAATAAGTTAAACACTTATAAATCTTGGCATGCATGTGATTTCAAAAATCAAATTGAATACTTAAATATATAAGCAGATAAGCTAATAAAATGTATGTCAAACTTAGTTAATAGATAATAATTATAAAAAATACCAAAAAAGATAATAATTAAAAATCAAATTGAACATTTACTTTAAAAGAATTACTTCACATAACTTTAATTTTAATGCAGGTCAAACTTAATTAACACAACATAATGAAAAACTACTCTTGTGTCCCAACACAAAATATATGTGCATATCCATCCTAAAAAATAAACATGCATGTAGAGAAAAAGAAGCTAAAGAGGACCTGAAAGGAAGAGGGAACTGTGGAAATAAGTGGGGCACTCTCATGTGTTTTGGAAGGGTGGTCATATACAACATATCAGCCCAATCAAGTTTTTGCTCTTCACTCGCACCAAAAACATGTCCAAAACCCTCAACATTTTCTGAACTTTGCCAAAACTTTTTCTTTTCCACCATTGGAAGGTTGAAGAAATCCTTAATCTCCAACTTCACTTTCTCTACCAAGGAACTGCTAACTCCATGGTTCACAACCTACATATATATTATTCACAAATCAAATTCATAATTCCAATTCAACATATATAGGCAATATAGGCTTGAATAAAATAACTAACTTAGATATAAAAATATCAAATGAAGTCTACTTTATCACAACTTAATCAAATTTTTAGAAACTGTGATTTATAATATATATAGTATTAGAATCTATATATAATTTAAAGGTCTAAAATTCAATATTTATTAGTCTAATTTAAAAAATATGTAGACATAAGCATTATTCATGTTTGAAATTCAAAAAAAAGGAAAACAAATGAGCTGAGTGAAACAAGCAAGACCTGAAAGAATCCCCATTCTTTACATGCAGAGTGAAGCTTAGACAATTCGGAATCTCCAAATTCAATAGAAAGCAATCTGTGCATGTCAATAACTGGAATCTCAACAACACCATCAGCTTCAGATATCACCAAATCTTCATCAACATCATGATGAACATATCTTTGTGGAACAGAACAAATCTTCTCTTTGACCAACTCTTGAACCGATGGTACCAAAATTGAAGCAAGTAGCGGCTTCTTCATCTCTTCCATGATTCAATTATATTCGTTCTCTGTAGTTCTGAATTTGTAGTTCTTATCAGTTATCGAATCTCAATTATACTGAGCAATTAACAACTAACAACCATATAAGCCCAAAGTTTTTCTGAACACTAAAAATTGAACCACCTTGGAAATCACGCACATTAATATATGACCATAAATTATCTTTTGGATTTTTTCTAAACTTCTAGAAGTACGAATTATGGTATTTATTATTTCATTTATCTTAATTGAATCCAAGTGTATAACATGCATTGGAGATTTAAGATTTGGAAGTATGGATTGATGTGTATATATATCACTATATTTGTATTTGGTGCAAAGTCACCATATATACTGGTCACTATCATTTTCTTTTAATTTATTTTGTGTCTTCTATCATCTTTATTATATACTTTTTGTACCATGCGTGTATAATTAGGCCTAAAGTCCTATTAGGAATTATTTAATTTTTTATAAATAATAAGTGTAATATTATAATTGCTATGTATAAAATTAATGAATTATTCATTTTTTTCTTTGATTGCATTTTGAAAATTCACTCTTCTTTCTTTTGAATTCTCTTCTATCTCTTCTTTAATTCTTTAATTCTATTTCTTAAGAGTAATCTTACTCCTAACAATGTATCAATAGATATTTTTTATTTATTAAATGTATATATAGCAAAGCCTAAATAATGTTATTTGTATATATACATATTTTGATTAATCAAGTTCAATCAAATTATTTATTTAAATACTAAATAGAAGATTATTTCAGTATCAAATAATACAAAAAATAACACTAAAATAAACTTTTATTTAATATCAACATATTCTATTATTTGACATAGAATAAATAATTTAATTGAGTAAAATAAATATAATAAAAATTATTGTTATACTATTTATATATTTAATAAGAATATTCGTAGCCGTAATTGTAATATGCTACGCAATAAACATGCAAATAAAATCAGCAAAGGGCCTATGTTTTAAGAATTACAAGCCTTCATTATTCCATTCAATAATATAATAAAACAGCGTAATTAGTAAGGAAACAATGGAACATTAATTCTTTTCTTTTATTTTCTTCCCCCATAAACTTCGATCTTGATGCTCTGTTTATATTATATTCTCAAAACATCTATGTAAGATTTTCCATCAAGTTTACGAGCAAATAGTCCCTGTAAGTACTCCTTCATTTTGATTGTTTTGAACCTTGGTGGTGTTTGCTTAGTGATCAAACTTGATGCTGGACCTAAAATGGTATCAAGTCTTGGACTGTAAAATGTAGCAATTGAAAGCCTTTCCTTTTCAGAATTCACCACTGCTCGATGCTCTATACTTCTATATATCCCATTTGTTACAACCTGCAATATTATAGTACGTACATATGCAATCAAAACAACAATTACATAATCCAATTTAAAGGTTGGATTTAATTTTAAGTCATACCAAAGTATCACACATATATAAATTGACGCTATTCCCGTGTAACGAGATTTATATATGTACGTTATTGGTTGTACTATATTTTATATAATATAATGGTCAAATTATTTGATCCTAATATTTTTTAAATTAAATCCATTGCACCGTATCTAATATTGTAATTAAATACTTATCGCGATAAATTTATTAGACACAACAGAATACTCCATTATATGATGATATATTCATTTAGGAATTATACTCTAATAAGAAGAGATATATTTAAAGTTTTCTACGGTAGGAATTTAATTACAAAATCTAATATTGTATAAAGACCTAAGTGAAAGTAAAAAAAAATATAAAAATTTAATTAAAAGTTTAATATAACTATAAGAACCAACAAGTAATTAAATCTAATATAATTTTAAATCTTCACTCAAAAGTGAAAATAAAATAATGAGCATTGCCATGATATAAAAGACAAAACAATACTAAGTATAACAAATAGTCATTACTTTATTTTATGCTACAATAAATTTGGTAAATAATGACAATTATTTGGTACGTAGTAGTTTTCATCAACTGTCGCTAAAATGCAATTGACGGCGGCGGTTGTTGACTTGTTGCAATGAAAAAGTTGGTATCCCTAAATTTACTTCACTAGCGACAGTTATGTGTCAACCACCGCTATATGTATGAATCAACCACCACAAATTTTATTCAATCGACATATTTAAGATAGAAAGTTCAAGAGACAATTTACCAAAAGTTCATCAAGAGATTATTATATTACATTTATTTTGGGTAAAATTGCATAATGTAAAGTCGAAGATTAGATTTGCCAACTTAGAAAAGTTTATGAAATCAATTTGCATATAAATTATATATTACCTACAGTTAGAATTGTAAAGCATAGTTAAAATCCTAAAAATAAATTTGTAATATAAATTAAAGTATATACTTACCTCCAAGATATCCCCAACGTTAATAATGAAGGCACTAGGGAGGGGTTTAACAGGAACCCATATGCCATCTTTCTTTATTTGTAATCCTTCAACTTCACTAACTTGAAGGAGAATGGTTAAACCTACTCCATCTGAATGTGGTGTGATGCCAATAACTTTCTCTGGCTCAGGACATGGAGGATAATAGTTCATTCTCATGGCTTGCAATCCATCTACTTCAAATAACTCTCTCATTTCTTTTTCATCCATATTAAGAGCTATTCCCATTTGTTTGATAATAACATTGGCTAAAATTTTCAACTCCTCTAAGTAAAGTTCTAGAGTCTCTCTGCAGGGCCACAAAACACCCAAAATCACAATTAACATTATTTAACACACTTAATTTTCATGGTTAAATATATAAGAGACTACTATTCCCATCCCAGTAAATTAATAAATGAAAATTAAAAAGTCTTGGGAGCCAACATTGCAACTAACATTCACCACTTTATAAATATATATATAACTTTTTAAAATCTAATAAAAAAATCATTCAAAATCAAAGGATAGGAGAATGAGATTTAAAATAAGAGAGAAAACTATATTTTCTTAAGTGAGTTTTCTGGACTTGTTTGGTATTATTAGTTGAAATTGATCTATATAACGTTGTTGATTCGGTAGCATAAGTTGTTAATAAAATCAAAACATCACGAACATACATACATAATAATTGATCAATGAAATTATAGAGATAGATCAAAACCTGAAAGGAAGAGGAAGGTTTGGAAACAAATGGGGCAATCTCATGTGAGTTGGAAGGGTGATCATGTAGTACATATCTGCCCAGTCAAGTTTTTGGTCTTCACTCAAAACAAAAGCTTGTCCAAACCCTTCAACATGTTGAGAAGTTTGCCAAAACTTTTTCTTCTCTGACATTGGAAGCTTGAAGAAATCCTGACTCTCCAACTTTACTTTCTCTATTAAGGAAGGGCTAACTCCATGGTTTACCAGCTACAATAACAAATCAACCATAATTAACAATTTGTCCAAATGAAGCATGAATTGACATAAATTTAAAGTGACCCATGTATCTAAAATTTCTAAATTAATTTTTTTTTAAAATTAAAGACAGGGCAGAAAGCCCAAAAGAACAAGCAATTAACAATTATTTTAAATAAATAAAAAGATTTTTTTTCGAAAGCCGAGTGATGAGGGTGGTATATCATTTGAAGAGTGTGATGAAGACGTCGTTATTAGTGCCTTCATATGAAAAACAAAAGTGAAGTCGAAGCACAAGAGGGGCATGGGAAATGGGAAAATGGGCAGCAGAGAGGATCAAATTACCAAAAGGAGTGGGGCGAGTAGTGGAAGGATCCTCAAATTTGGTGTGCTATGTAATTATGGATGAAAATTGTGTTTTGAAACATTAAGGGGTTTGAGGTAAAGAAAAATTTAAAATGATAAGGGATGTACGTAGAAAGAATAGAGTGGATTTTGTGGGTTGTGTGATTTATTATCCAGAAAGAGGTGGCTTGTATTGTGTATGGTCAGCTTGGTCTCAAGGTGGGAGGTGGTGCATCGAATGATAGTGTGGCAAAGAGAAATGAAAACCAGGAATCCAACATATGGTGTGTCTTTGGTGTGAGTTTATTCTTTGGTGTGAGTTTGTATTGTATATTAGATTTTGATTTTGATTTGTTTGAATAGACACTCTTTAAATGAGAAACTTTGTTTGATTATTTTTCTGTTTTTTTTTTTTTTTGCCATCCCTCGTATCGCTCTTAAAAGTTCATGAGCGATTTTGTACTTAATTATTGGAAAAAAAAAATAACAAATATTTTTTCAATTTTACATTATCTTTGATTTTATATGTAAAAAAATTACTATGTATATATATGCAACACCTCATGATATATCTATTATTCACATTTTTAATTTGTATTTTATATTGTTTAAATTTTTAATCACTTGTATATATAAAATACGCATTAAATATTTAATACACATAAAAAAATATATAAGAAAAATAGATAAAAATAAACAATAGAATTGAATATATATTTTTTAGAAAAAAAAATAGATATGACAAGAACTGCAGTTATATAATAGAATATTTGAGAAAAAAAAAAACCTGAAAGAATCCCCAATCTTTGCATGCAAGATGAAACTTGGACAATTCAGAATTCCCATCTTCAGTAGAAAGCAATTTCTGGAAATCAATAACTGGAATCTCAAGAGCAAGATCAGCCTCAGAGATGGCCAAATCTTCATGTTGCTGAGGAGGAAGAACGTATCTTTGTGGCACACTTGAAATTTTCTGCTTCGCTAATTCTTGCACTGATGGTACAAGAATTGATGTCCCATATGGTTTCTTGATCTCTTCCATTGCTCACTATAATTTGTGTCCTTTATTGTCAACACTTAGTTGTTATTATTATTATTTTTTTTTTGACAGTGTCAACACTTAGTTATTTTGAGTATATATTAACAAGCAAATTCTTTAACATGCACAGTGATAACCAAACAAGGTTCTTAGCTTTAAATAACGTGGGTATTATATGGTCTTATATAGGTAGCCTGCATCTAAGAACTATTTTTATTATTATTGGAATCCACGTGTAATAATCCTATATTTGAACTAATATTGATTACTTAATTACCAAACTAATAATAATGTCACGTGCATTAACAGAGTTAATTTTAATAAAATTGTAATTATTTAGAGTCTTTTTTTTTTTGGACGGTGTTATTTGGAGTCTTAATTAGCTCTTAAGTCATCCTCTGGAGTCTAAATCGATCATCATGATAATAGTAATGTAATTGCCAAATAACAACTACCTATTTGTAGAGTTGTTTTTTTTTTTACCAAAAAGATATGCGAGAAAAGATGCTCGAATTCGAGACTTTTATTAGAAATAAAAAATAAATATATTTATTAAATACATTCAACATTTTTCAAAAAATATATATATATTAGTATTTTTGTCCGTAATAATATTACGGATTTGAAGTTTTTAATAGGAATATTTTTATATACTTTAAATTATTCGGGAATTTCGGGGTCGGGGTGGGAATCCGGACTAGGATTCCCGTGCTTGCCTCGTCGAAAATTTCACTCTATCTCCATTTTCTCAAGGAAAATTTTCAATATTCGTGTCTCCATTCAGGACAGTACCTGCGAGATCCCCGCTTTATGACGATTTTTAACACCCTTAGGTTAGTTGGAAGTCTGAAAGTGTTTATTAAGGTCAGTTGACAATTTGTTAAGGTGAGCTGGGGTGGTTAGTTGACCAGGATTATTGACAGATAAATTTTTGGAAGTCACTTAGTGGTAGCTCAGTAAACAATTAGTCAATAAGATAGTTCAATGATTAATTTGCCGAGGTAAATAGATATTCAATAGAGAGACAGTGATAAAAGAGACGAAAGTGAGTTATGAATGAACTCTTTAAATTTGAAAAATTAAGAGAGGTGAAGAAAGAGATGGAGGGAATGAGAAAGATAAATAAAAAAAGTTGTTGTCAAAATAGCATAAAAAATTCGTTATAAAATTATAAATTATTTATATAAATTATAGAACTATAAATATATTCTATATAATATTATACAGTTAATAGAGCGTGAATGATGGAGATAAACAAAGAACGAGAGAGCGGGACACAGAAGATAATGAAGGGAGTAAAACCAGTTATTAATTTTGGAAGAAAATATTATAATTTAATTGTTAAATTATGTGTCATATTTTAATTATTGTCACATTATTGATATATTATAGAACTATAGATATTATAAATATAAAAAAGATAGAATAAGGAGAATATAAGAAAAATGAAATGGAAAAGGAAGAATGAAAATAAAGAAAAAAGCTGGGAAGAGGATGAAGGGGAAAACTCATTGATTTTGGATGTAAAATTTTTATTTCAATTATAATGAGGAAGTGACATGTGGCATATTTTGGTTGAAAAATTAAGAAAGGTAATAGAGAAGTAGGATATGGAAGAAGAGAATTGAGAGAGTTTTTTTATTTTGGAGGGAAAGATTTAATTTTATTTGCAATGAGAGAGTGCCATGTGACACATTTTGGTTATTAAATTGAAGAGTGAAATAGAGAAAGAGGATAGGAAGAGGGAAAATGAAAGAGCTCCTTAATTTTAGAGAGAAAAATTTGATTTCAATTGTAATGAAAAAGTGTTATGTTACATATTTTGACTATATATATATATAATAGATACGACTTTACTCAACTGTTTTTTTTTTTTTTTAATTTAAGAAATTAAAAGGACGAATAACAAATCAACTCTCATTCCATTAACAAATGCATCGATCATCATTCTAAATATTACAGCTTCATGCATATACACATTTGCGCAAATATCGATATTACATTATTATTTCATTTCTTTTTGTCATCTTCATTACAAAGAGAATACATATTCCTAATTTTTGTTGATGTAGATTTGAAGAAAAAACTGCAATGAGAAATACTATATAACCAGCATAATATATTAATTTTAACTATCAAACAACCATCAAATAGTATATTTACTTATAATTAAAAAATTTAAATGCATCAAAGAATACGTGTAATACACTAATAATTCAATCATGGCTTTCTTTTATGGTTAAGCTAAAATAAATATGCTGACCACAAGCTTTTTCTAATTTTTATAATAAAAAAAATCGATGATATCTACTTTAACATACACAAGCTAGAAAAGCTCTTATAATAAAGACACATGTATGTTCTAACAATTATGCTTTTGAGGATGGCAGGTTTTTTATTTTTTAGCTTTATTTAATAATTTATGATTGGCCATGGAATTACTACATGCAAGAGTTAGTTGCTTTGGATTTGGGAAGCATGAATGAGAAATGTGTTTGGCAATCTTTTGTATTTTAGCTTTTTTTATTTAATTTTAGCAGCTTTAAATTGCCACCAACTCTTTATAGAAGTCATTATTTGCACACTAGCTCAATTATTTTACAAACAGTCAAATGTACACAACAATTCGAATACATATTGTGCTGGCTGAACCCACAATAATTTGGTTGGAATACAATTTCGTTTATGCCACGAGTTCAAATATAATAATAATAATAATAATAATAATAATACACCTATTTAATCATTTGGTTGGAATACAATTTCGTTTATGCCACGAGTTCAAATATAATAATAATAATAATAATAATAATAATAATACACCTATTTAATCAATCAAATCTCAATTAAGTCTTTTTCTTTACTCTCACCTGGCATATGTAATACACGCGAAAATTTCACTCTCAAAATTTGAAAACACACGTGCTTCTTCTTCCTAGTTATTTTATAACTCCTCTTTCTCTTCCTCTGCCTTCCTACTACTATGTCGTTATTGCCATCGTTGTTGTCGTTGCTGTCGCTGCCATCATTATTATCGTCACTATCATCGTAATCTTCTTCTTCTTCCACTCTCTCCTCTTCCTCCTCCTCTTCTTCTTCTTTTCATTCCTCATCCTCATCCTATGTTTTGTTGTTGTATGTTGCTGTTGATGATCTTCCTCTTTTTTTTTCTTCTTCTTCTTGAACAGAACCGAATTTTCATAGAAAACAGAATCAGATTTCTAAAAAGAAAAAGTGAATTTTTGCTTTTTTAAAAAATCGAACCAAATTTTCTAGAAAAAATAAAGTGGATTTCGTTGAAAAACAGCATCGAATTTATTTGAAAAACAGAAACGGATGTTTTTTTTTATAGTTCGTCAAACTCCAAAAAAAGATCTGAGTACATTTGAGTACATAATAAAAACAACAAAAACATAAACGTAAACACAAAACCAATCAAATATCAGAATCAAATGTCTTATAAAAACAAAATCGGATTTGTTGAACAAAAGAAATGGATTTCTTCTCTTCTTCTTCTTCTTCTTCTTCTTCTTCTTCTTCTTCTTCATCATCATTTTCTTCAATGAATTGCATCTCATTACAAAAACAGAACTAGATTTCTTATAAAAACTTAACCGGATTTGTCAAATAAAAGAAACACATTTCTCTTTTCTTCTTCTTTATCATCTTCTTCAATGAAATGTATTTCACTACACAAACAGAACCGAATTTCTTTTAAAAATAGAATCGAATTTATTGAATTAAAAAAACTAATTTCTTCTTCTTCTTCTTCATCTTCTTCTTTTTCATCATCTTCTTCTCCTCCACCTTCTTTGTTGTATTCCTTCTCCTCCTCCTCTCATCTTTCTCCTTCATTGTGTTATCATTCTTTTTTTATTTGTTATTTTTTTCTTCATCTTCCTCTCCATTGTCATATCCATCGTCATCGTCGTCTTCTTCTCCTCCATTGTCAATGTCATCGTTGTCTCTCTCTTGTCCTCTTCGCCACAGCTGTGTCGTGGTCGTGGTCGTCGTCGTCGTCATCATCATCATCATCATCATCTTCTTCTTCTTCTTCTTCTTCTTCTTCTTCTTCTTCGCTACCGCTGTGTCGTGGTCGTGGTTGTCGTCGTCGTCGTCTTCTTCTTCTTCTTGCGCGTGAAAAAGAAGGACTTGATTTGTTAAAATATTTAATTGTGTAGAATTATTGACATTTAATATTTTATATTACACAAATATATTAAAATATTGATCCTCATAAAATAGTGTTATTGTATTTGTGCAGATTTATAAAAAAATTATAAGCATAACTTATGAAATTTCAATTTTTCAAGCTAATTTCAAACAATTATATCCACCTATATTTTTTTTACATAGAAAAGTTGAGTAAGTTTTCTATTTAGTTTAATTTAATATTATTTTATATTTTTTCCTTAGATGAATTTTTCTACTAGAAAAAGAAATTTAAATATTTAAAAAGTAATATAATTTTAATATTTTTTAATTATCAATTTTTACTTATTTATCATTTATTCTAGGTGGGCAAGAATGCTTGCAACCAAGCACAAGTGCGAGCATTGGAACATTTGGAACATTGAAGCAGTACCAATAAAGCTATCAATTTATATCAACTTTGATAATTACATAATTCATTCATAATAAATTATCCGTAATACTAGATGTATCATTATACATACATGTACATATCATCCAACAATACAAAAAAATGTAAACATTAGGACAGAAATAGAAATTTTTTTATGCTAATATTTACATTTTTTTGTGTTGCTAAGTGATGTGTACAGATATGTACAATAACATACATTGATTAATTCATAAACTATAGTTCAAATAATAAATAATATTACTTAATAATATAATGATTTATTTTAAAATATACATAATTCATAAAAAATAGTAAAATGTATAATTTAAAGTTAAAATTGAATTATATCTATTGTCAATTAATTTTGGATGGTTTTAGGTATAATTCAAATTATTTTAAATTGTGAAAGGTTTTGATAAATTATTTCTCATGAATATTGAAGATAATGAAGATTTTTTTTTTGAATATTACTGAGATTCAAATTTAAAATAAAAAATCTCAAAATCAGTTATGAAGATGAGAAGATAAAATTGGAAGCAAATTTGATTTTGAAGATATGATTATCTCAATTTAAAGAAAAAGTTTATCATTTCTATTCCTATAAATAGAGTATTATAATGATGAGACATATATCTAGTTTTAGGGAGAGTCTTTAGGAAGTAGTAGACATGAAAAAAGAAACAATATTTTTTCTACGAGTTATATTATTTGTACATCAAAATTAACCATCGAAATTAGACATTAGTGTATAATACAAATTAAAGAAAAAAATATAGGTAACTAATATTTTTCTAACTAACAAATCAATCAACAGAAATAGAACATCCATAACTACTATATATAAAGCATCCACAATGAAAGTTAGTTAAACATCCATAACTTTTTTTAGAAATAAAACATCCGAAACTTAAAGCACCCAACAATAAAAATAAAACATCCGAAACCTAAAAAAATAGAACTTCTAATTTAAATTATTGGGTGATGTTGATTAAATTTTTGTTGATTACCTAGCATTGTTACAAATTAAAATATAAAATACACATTAAAAATGATAAAACTTCACATGTATTCATGTATTTTTATATATAAATACATGATGATTGATTTTGGTATGCAAATAAATTTTTTTTTTTCTACCATTTAAAATCAAGTTATTTTCTTAATTTTTTAAAGAGACTTAGGAACAATGTAGTCTCTTGGATCTTGTTCTGGAACCCTTATTGTTCTTCTGCTTTTTCTTATTTAATGAATTATGCAATTATTTAATTTTTCTTAATATTTTTCTCTTCCCTCCTTTATTTCATTGCTCGTGATTGTTTTAAACAAATTATACTTGATTAATAATTTTCGAGGGAACAATAAATTCTTTATTCACTTTCTTATTACTTGTGATCCAGTATATTTGCGGCGACTTACTTTTATAAATATAGTAATAAACTTCAATCTAAGATAATCTATTCTCATGATATGTCTTTAAGATTTTTCGTGGAGTTTACGAGTAAATAAGCCCCTTATGTACTCCTGAACTCCAATTGATTTAAACTGTGACGATATTTGTTCTGTAATCAAGCTTGGTGCAGGTCCAACTATGGCAAATTGACAATCATGTCTTGGACGGTAGAATGTAGCTATTGAAAGCCTCTCTTTTCCGGAGTTCACCATCACTCGATGCTCTATGCTTTGATATATCGCGTTTGATATAATCTGCCATATGTAACAAAAAATTGAAGTAAATGTTATGTGGACGTTATTATAATGTTTATATTTTTTTGGTGTCTTATTATAATGTTTATATACTTATACATGTGTTATCTATACTAAATTATCACCGATTAATCTCTTAAGAATCTTTATAAAATGGGTTAAGTAATATTTTCGTCCCTAAGGTTGTAGGCGAAAATCAAAATCGTCCTCAACCTTCTTTTTCAGTCAAAATCGTCCCCAACGATTCAAAATATTTTAAAATTGTCATTTGTACAATTTTGCCCTTTTACCTACCGAAGCCCCTTTGTCTTCTTTCTTATATCATTCTCAATCTTGTAATGGTACCAACCTTAATATTTCTTTTTTTGTCAGCAATATTAGCATACATAACTAAAGAAGAAACAATAATTAGCTTTGACTAAAGCTCAACTCCCACTCCTCTGATCTGAAATTGAAATATGAATAAACACAATTTCATATTTCAGATACTCCATTATTTCCAATCCCTCATCACTCATCATTCAACTCTTCACTTTCAAACACATAATCGAAAAAGAAAAAGAAAAAGAAAAGCAGAAATAAAAAGGTACATACTTTGGGAGCTCTGGGAGACTTCATATATCGGACCTTTGATGGCCATTAGAAGGGGTTCATAGATCTGTACCGGCGGCTTAAGCGATGGCATCTGCTCCTCTTCCACATCCCTCTCCCCATGCCGCTGATAGTCTTCGTATGACGGCGATCCAAACATCACCGGAACCACGTAGTAAACTGAAAAGGGATCGCTTCGAGAGTGAAGAAAGACGTCGGAGCTAGGTCATTGTAGGCCACAATGGCTTCCTTCACCATCTGCCAAACTTGCTGCACTTTCATGGCAGCTATAACTTTCATTTTTCTCTCTATTTTTATTTTCTTACTTTTAATGAGTATTTTTTATTTTTTAATACCTAAAAAAATTAGAAAGAAAGGGCATTTTCGTTATAAAAGATTGAAATTTATACCAAAGGACAATTTTAAAATATTTTAGAACGTTGGGGACGATTTTGATTTTCGCTTATAATCTTAGGGACGAAAAGATTACTTATTCCTTATAAAATTTACTCCGAATTTTTTTTTTTTTTAAGATAAAAAAATTTGAACTCCTAGTAAGAGTTATGTCATTGAGAGAGAAAATGTATAAATATCATTGATTCTTATTAAGATAATAATAATAAGATTCCATGTAAATTTTCTAAATTAATACAATAATGATCAATGCTACTGGATTCAACTGAGTAGTCAAATTTTACACATTAACCGACCACTAATAATAATTAGCCATAGTATAAAAATATATATTTGATATTTATAAAAAAAATTATTCTATATTATTGTAAACAAATTACTGTATTTCTTAAATATTAAACCAAAAGAAGGAAATTTTAAATTTTTTTTTATAAGGATGTAACCAAATAATTTGAAAACTGAGGATTTTTTTTTATAAATAAATAAAGAAAATACAAAATTTACTTAAATAAGCACGCTTACAGAAATTTATATTTTTAGGCGTTCGAAATACGTATTTAATGTATTCTGGGTTTGCAAAACCAGAGATAAGTAAAGGACGCCTAAAAATATAAATTTATGTGACCGTGCCTATTTATGTAAATTTTATATTTTTTTATTTATTTATAAAAAAAATCATATTCTACGATAGAAAAAGAAATTTTTTATAATATATGTACGGTACATAATGTACCTCAAGCATGTCCCCAAGGTTAATAATGAAGGCATCTGGCAAGGGTTTAACACTAGGAAGCAAAGCCCGGTGAATTGGCATATTCGCGTATTGGATATTTTTTGGACATAGGATATTTATCGATATTTGTTCGACGTCCGTGTTTTTTGTGTCTCATTTGTGTCCTTAAAAAAATATATTTTTGGACACACTTGACATTCTAAAATATCATCACGCATGTGTCCGCATATCTAACTTTACTATTAACTTATATCCTTAAAATGAGTTTAAAAGTAGTAAATATTACTATTTCTTAAAATTAAAAGTTATCTTAAATATTTTATATAACTAAAAAAAAATTAAAAATACTTAAAAATAATAATTTTAATTTTAATATAAATAAATATTAAGATATTATTATAAATTTGTTAAAAATACATTATATCTTATATATATGTCGTGTCTCCGTATCATATGAAAAATTAAGATTGGTGTGTCGTTGTGTCGCGTGTCGTGTCCGTGTTAGTGTTCGTGTATCATAGGTTTAACATGAACCCAAATACCTTCTTTTCTTATTTCCAGCCCTTCAACTTCACCAACTTGTAGCAGAATTGTTAAACCATCCCAGTCTGAATGGTGCGTGAGTCCAACAACCTTCTCTGGTTGAGGGAATGGAGGGTAATAGTTCATCCTCATTGTTTGAGTTCCATCTTCAAATAACTCTCTCATTTGCTTTCTTCCATCTTCAAGCTTTTCCCATTTGTTCAATTATATACAATCCTAGTTTTTTCAGTTCTTGTAAATAAAGCTCTAGAGCATCTTGACAACACATTGAGTGGTCAACACAAATTATTAAAATAAGATGCGAAACTAACTCTCATGCTGATAATTTTGTGTGAAATTGATACTTTAAAATTGTTAGATGATAATTTAGCTAAATATATCAAATTTCTAAACTTTTTAATAAGTAACTTTACATGAAATCGACTAAATGTGAATATTTATCTTTTTTTATCTGAGATAGATATGTTAGAAAAAATCTTGAACTCGAGACTTCTATTAAAAAAGAGTGATAAGTGTCATTTGAGCTACACCTCGTTAACATAATTAAGTATTTACCCTAAAATAATTGCAAATCTAGAGTGTAAACTATTACACATCTAAACCTCAATTCCTGTTATTAATTGATGACTAATCACTAGTTATTTATTTTTTTCTCTCTTTTTTTTAACTTTTTGCGAAACTTTTCGTTTAAATAGACATTTATTTAAAACCACATCAAATTTAAATAATAAAACCCAAAGGGAAAAAATAGATTAAAAAAAAACTAAATCTTGCCTTTCTATTTTTTATATAAAATGAATCAATAATGAGTCTTTCTAGGATAAGAAGGTTCACAAAATTAACATGAAACATTAATACTCACACTTTAAGACACCAAAAAATACTCTAGATGGATATAGATAATAGATCTACAAGCCAACAAAATCATATTCAAACTTATTACAATAGCAATTAGCAACACAAACTTACAATCAAACAATGATAGATTCAAGGGAAAAAGAACAAACCTGAAAGGAAGAGGGAGGTGTGGAAACAAGTGGGGCAATCTCAAGTGAGTTGGAAGGGTAAGTGGGTAACCATCAAGAATATGTAAGCCCAATCAAGTTTTTGGACTTTTGGTCTTCACTCACAACAAAGCTTGTCCAAACCCCTCAACATGTTCTGGAGTCTGCCAAAACTTTTTCTTTTCCCCGTGGGTTCTAGTTTCGTTTTTTGTTTCTTTCGGCCGTTCTGGCCTCTTGCTTACAAAAAAAAAAAGAATTCTTGAGTCAATACCAAAAAAAAAAAAAATCTTGAGTCTCCTTCTTCACTTTCTCTATCGAGAAAAAGTTAACTCTGTGGTTTACCAGCTATAACGACAACAAGCTCTAAGTCAACAAATAATTAACAAATCACTTGAGACAAATTAAGTTTAATTTTATCTTCATTATTGTACTGACGTTTTATAGAATTAAGGGTGCATATATATTTTTTAGTTTTCGTTTTTATTTTTACAAAAAGTTTTCTTTACCAGAAAATAATTAGTTTTGACAAAATTATCAAAATTAAAAAGAAAACGGAATTCTATCCTTTTTTTTTTAAATTATACACTAGTGAAAATCCATCTCTTTAAATAATGTTTAGGGTAAAGTGTACTTTTTGTCCCTAATATTTTCGAAAAGTTTTAAAAATACCGACCCTTAATGTTTAATTTGATTCAATTTTGTCATCAACGTTTTAAAAAGTTTCAATTATACGCTTATTTTTTAAATCCGTTAAAACTCTACTTTTTATACCAAATTTATCCCTCGTATCATCTTTTTTCTCGCTCACCTCCAAAAAAAAAATTTGGTTCCTAATGATATTGCGTTTTAAATTTTATATTGGTTTTCAAAATATTTTTGTTAGTTACATTAATAAGCGAAAAACAAAATTGTCAATTAAATTGATCTTTATACCAATTAGAAGACATATGTTATAAAATGATTAGTTAAAAGTATTGTTAAAATGATATGTTATTCAATAATTTTGTGACATATGACACTTAAAATTAACATATCATCATCTAATTTTTTTTGTGATTACATGACTCGAACTTGGGGATATGGGGAAGGGGAAATACCTAGCAACACTAGTTGCACCAACTGAGCTAGCCTCAATTGGCATATCATCATTTAAATATTATATTGGCCCCTGAAATTTGGGGCTACGATCAAATTGGCCCCCCAAATTCAAATGTTAATAAATTGGTCCTCTACTTTTACGAATATGACTCACATTGGCCCTTTTAACGTTGTCCGTAAGAAAAATGCTGATTTGGCAGTTAATTGTCCACGCTAAACTCTAATAAAATGACGTCGTGATATGTTCGTGCCAACAAAGTACCAAAATGACGTAATTTTAGAGTGAAATAAGTTAAAATCTATCTTTCATTGTGTTGTATGAGAGAGATTTTAACTTCCTTCGGCCTTAAACGATGTCATTTTGGCACTATGATAACGCGAACAGATCACGACATCGTGTTATTAGAGTTCAATATGAACAATTAGCGGCTACAACAGCGTTTTTTTTACAGATAACCTTAAAATGACCAATATGAGTCACAATCGTAAAAGTGAGGGACCAATTTGATAACATTTGAATTTCGGAGGCCAATTTAGTCGTAGCCGCAAATTTCAGGGCCAATTTAATATTTAACTCTAATATTATATATTTTTTAGAATCTACTATGATTTACAAAATCTTTCGAATATTAATTTGAAAAACATAATATTTTTCAGGTACCAATTTAAACATTAATGCATATACACACAAAGAACATGAAAATGTTATAACATCTGTATCAAAAATTTTTTTTGACCAAATTGAAATTTTGTGACATAAATATTTATCTCTTTAATAAGAATAGTGGTAGCAATAATAATATGTTATACACATACAAACATAATTAGCAAAGGGCTTATTCTTTAAGAATTATAAGCCTTCATTATTCCATTCAATAATATAATGCAACATTGCAGTAAGGAAACAATGGAAAATCAATTCTTGGACATATTGGTGAAAATTAATGTTAAAGCCATTTAAGTTTCTTTCTTTTCTTTTTTTTACCTTTTTCCCCTCATAAACTTCGATCTTGATGTTCTGTTTATTTTCTCAAAACATCTATGTAAGCTTTTCCATCAAGTTTACGAGCAAATAGTCCCTGTAAGTACTCCTTCATTTTGATTGTTTTGAACCTTGGTGGTGTTTGCTTAGTGATCAAACTTGATGGTGGACCCAAAATGGAATCATATCTTGGACTGTAGAATGTAGCAATTGAAAGCCTTTCCCTTTCAGCATTTACCACTGCTCGATGCTCTATACTTCTATATATTCCATTGGTTACAATCTGCCATATTAGTACATACATATCCAATCAAAACAACAAGTACACAATCCAAATATACAAATCTAACTTCTTCACCATTTTTCCGATTTAAAGGGTGGATTTAATTTTAAGTCATACCAAAGTATCAGACATAACTAAATTGAAGATATTCCTCTAGAACAAGAGGTGTATGTATGTTATCATCACTTGTACTATTTTCAACCTTATATAGTCTCATTTTAAATATTCACTTAAAGGTGAAAAATAATGAGTATTTCCTTTATATATAAGACAAAATAATAAGTATAACAAATTATTCATTCCTCTTAGTCTACAATAAGTCCAATCTATACGACGGTTATTTGATAGCAACTTTCATCGACCCCACTAAAATATTTGACGACGGTTATTGCAGAAAAAAAAAGAATGCTATCCATACAATTTTTTTGCAGACATCCCTTTATATCTGTATAAAAATACGATTATTAATGCCAAAATAAAATGCAATGCAGTTAATTAACAAGCAGTTACTGTATTTTTATACGGGTATCAATTTGGTGTTTAGAAAAATGGTGTAGGAATAGTAGAACTAAAAAAAAAATAGTGTCACCAAATTCACTTCCTTTAGCGATGGTTGTGTGTCAATTGTCGCCATATAACTGTTGAGACAATTTTCTCATTCTCCACATATAAATCAACCTACAAAGTCATGTCTTTCGTAAAATAACTCTTATTTATTTAAAATGGCCATACTACTCTGTACCTTTTTTCTCCTGGACAAAACCTAGATCGTCTTCCTCTTCATGGACCCACATTCCGCATTTTTCATCCTCTCTATGTACCATCTGCCTCCCTTATTAGACTCACTCTCTGCCTATCCTCTTAAATCTACCACCATGTTAGGCTCACTTTCCGGGCCTACCTATTTTTGTGATTTGCCTCTTGTCTCTCCCTTCTATCCCACCATCATTTGGGGCCATGGTCACTATTGTTGCTCGTCATCCGCTCTTTTGTAGTGTTAAACTAATTATTACTTTTAATTTATAAAATAAATATTGAATTATTCTATAAACCCCTGAAAGAAATTTATTTCATGTTTACTCCCTGCAAATGCTAGTGCGTTTCGGAAAAAAAAGTAAGGAATGCATGGCTACTTGAATTTTAAATATAAATTGTAAATTATAAATTCTAAACCCTAAATTTTGAAACTTAAATTATAAACCTTAAATCTACACCCTAAAATCTGAAAAAAACTATTAATTTTGACCATAAACCCTAACTTATAAATTTTAATAAATTCTAAATCTGAACCATTGATATAAAATATAATAAACGAAGAGTTAAATTTATTTAATAAACAAAGAACGCAATACTCCGTACTTAGTAAAGAACGTTTAAGAAGAATGCTTACTCTCTTATTACTTTAAATACACAAGTTGACCACACTTTTCTGAATATGAATTGACTCTGATTTCATTTTCCATAATCAAAATTGTCATGAAACCACTTCTCCTAAAAGCTTAACCTAATAGGAGGAGAGAATATTGTTATATCTTTAACACAACCCCTAATGTAATACATTTTTTATGTTTTCACTACTACACTTCACTTTTGTACTAAGGACTAGCCTACGACAACCGGCTCGACGCGGACGTTATCGACGGCCAGGTCGTCGCTAACTTACTCGAGGTGTTAATATAAATGACAAAAATTGGAGGGGAATCGCGCGAGTGGCTTACTGACGGCTCGAGCGTTTGTAAGTCGTCGCTAACTTCTCGCGCCAAGAGGCGCCATGAAGCTGGGTCGATTGTGACGGTTAGGCCGTCGATAATAGTAGTATATTTATAGACGATCAAGTCGTCAATAATAATGGTTTCAGATGCATAGTATTAGTGACAGCTAAGTCATTCATAATATTTCCGTAGCCAATGTAGTTGTCCATGGGTGTTACCAACGGCCTAACCGTCGATAAGAAAGAATATGTCATGGGTCCAATCATGGAACTATACTGACAATGTGGTCGTCGCTAGATGAAAGCTCTTCTGAGCTACGTATTCAGTCTTGGGAGTCAGGTAAGGGCATGGCTTAAACCAGCTCCCTAGCCTAGGGTTGGGTCTCATAATAGAGTCAAGTAGGACAGAAGGATGAAAATTTGAAACCAGAATTCGTGCCTTCATCTACTTATCGACGACTTAGCTGTCTATAGTCGTCTTAATATTGGTTTAATGAAACGACGTGTTTCACGGCCGTCTCTTTTTCTACGTAGCGACTGATTTGCCGTCGATAAGGGTTTCACATGATTTAAATGCACGAAACCCTTTCTCCTTCCTCATAAGTCAGAATCTGAGACTATCCCTCTTCATTATCCCTTTCTCTCCACCGTGGGGCTCCGCCTTCTCTCTTCGTTTTCTCACTCATCAGAGCTCCTACTATCGTGCTTATGGTGAGTTTCTCTTCGTTTTGATTGGTTTCCTTTTTTCGATTAGCTCTGTTTTTTGGGTGCCACATTTTGACCTATTTTGTGTGCATTTCCTTTCCATTTGTGACCAATTGCAGATTTGTCACCATTGTTGGTGTTGCTAGTGTGGCATTGGTGGGGATTGTATGTGTTTTGCAGTTTTGTGGTGTTGCCCACTTTTTTTTCATTGCAAAAGGTTAGCTATCTTGAGACCAATTTAGTTATAATTTAACACTAATTTAAATTGAAATTGACAAATAATATTTGATGTAACAAAAAATTATTTCATCAAGTTATTTGCATGTTTAGGAATAGAGACTTGAACCCCTTGGATAGATTTGTAATATGGGAGAGGCAAAATGATACTGTGCGGGGGTGTACAGATCCCGTCGGTTTGTTTGATGTGCAGTTTGTTTGTGTTTGCACCGTACTTGATATGGGGAATAAGGTGATTAGAACGGTTAGGAATTAACACACGTAAATGCCTTTTCTGTGATTTTAATTTACTTTGCATGATTTGTTGGTCTGAAAACTTGAATTAATTTACTGAATAAGTTTTTTTAAGTTACATTGGGGATTCTTATTTATAGGGGAGAGTTTGTCGAAATTTTTTTAAAAAAATATTTAAGCAGTTAAAATTAATAAAAATAAGTAAACGATTACACTTTTGTAGAAAATGGGAGATAATAATCGGTCTTGAATGTACGATAGAGTATATTCAAGTAGGGGTAGACTTAAACTATCTTTCATAACCGGTTTAGACGATTTCTTACACATGTGTTCCATGAGTGTCGACTACATTAATTTGGGGAAGATTAGGTACCCGTGTGCCAAGTGCAAATGCAAAAAGCTTAATAACCCGGACAAGGTTACGTGCAATTTGCTCAAGAAGGGGTTTATGCAGAATTATGGAGTTTGGGATCGACATGGCGAAGCAAGCCTTGAAGTTGGTAATAGCTCTCGGTTGGGTGGATATTGGCATGAGGATGTTGAACAAGGGGGTGACGCTTGAGAGGAGAATGTTGCTCGGTATGATTTATGGTTGTTGATGCATTTCCGCATCAATACACTGGGATGGAGCAGTAGGCGGAGGAAAATCAGGAGGAAACGAACCCTAATGCAAAAATATTCTTTGATTTGTTGGTGTCCATGCGCAGACCATTGTGGGAGGGTTTCGCTTTCTCACAACTATCCATCACGAAAAGGATGTTTGCAATTAAGTCTAAGAATAACTACAAAAAACACGCGTTTGAACAAGTGTAAAGTATGGTTCGAGAGATTGCTAGTGATTCTAGTCATATTCCGAAAAACTATTATGAAGCAAAGAAACTTACATCGCAGCTGGGGTTAAAATCGGTGAAAATTGATTGTTGTGTCAATGGTTGCATGATTTACTACTCGAGTGACGCGGGGCTGAAGGAGTGCAAATTTTGCCAGTCATCGAGATACAACCCTAACAAAAGAACACAACGTGTTCCCTTTATATGGAAGATTCGAAAGCCTTTCAATTAAAGTACGGTGGAAGAAGTCCTAGTTTGATAGTCATCGGAGGTTCTTGCCGGAAAATCATGTGTATCGTCGCAACAAAATTTCATTTAGGAAGAACATCGAGGAGCATGATTAGTCTCCAATAAGATTAACTGGGGAAAAGACTTGGGCTAGGGTAAGGGACTATTCTAGAATAGTAGATTCAGATTGGACAATACAATTTCCAGGGTACGAAGTAAAACATAACTGGACTAAGCGTAGCATATTCTGGGATTTGCGTATTGGAAAGATCTCCTTGTGCGTCATTGTCTAAATATGATACATATCAAGAATAATGTCTTTGATAATGTCATATACACTGTGATGGACAACGATAGAATGAAGGATAATCATAAGGCAATGTTACACTTAGCAGAATATTGTAGGAGACCAGAATTAAACCTAGTTGAGCTTGGGAATGGTAGTTTTGCGAAACCTAAAGGGTGTTATGTACTAATGTTAGAGCAAAGGCAACATTTATGTCATTGGTTGCAAGAGTTGAGACTACCAAATGGTTACGCGTTTAATTTGAGCAAGTGTGACAATGTTATTCAAGGGAAGTTGCATGGAATGAAAAGTCATAATTGTCACGTGTTCATGGAATGTTTAATCTCGGTTGCCCTTAGGGAACTCTGCGATCATGTGTGGAAGTTGTTAACCGAGTTAAGTCAATTATGTAACACAATATTCCTATGATCCTATGTAAGCTTGAAAGAATCTTTCCTCATGGTTTCTTCAACGTAATGGAGCATCTATTGATCCACTTGGCCGATGAGGCCTAAGTTTATGGCCCGGTTCAGTATCGATAGATGTATTCGTTCGAGTGTCGAATAGGTGTGTATAAGAGATCTTAAAAACCAACCCAAGATAAAGGGATCCGTGTGTGAGGCATACTGATACAGATATGCCACGGGTCTTGAACTCCCCAGCTGATGAGATTAAAATAATTAACCTTCCAACGAGAACACACAATAGGCAGTCAAATAATGACAGCAACGCAAGGAATGGAGATGATACAGACAATGAGGACCAAGATAAATCAGATTCTAGTCCTTCCTCCAATGAATCAGAATAAAGTATATGCACACATCTAATATTTATATTTATAACCTAAATATAGATGATAGTTTATCAAAGATTTCTAAATTGTTAGCTTTTATTTGTATGCTTAAATGTTATATTATGCAAATGAGCTCATCATATTATTTTATCCAGGACCCATGGCGAGAGACGATGGCCAGGGGTGGGGCACTGACAGAGGTAGAGGGATCCCCAAGAAGAATACAGGTGTCCAACTTAATTTAGATATCGCATCACGTCCCTCGACCTCTACACTCACCACTACGACCACCACTATAGCCACCACCACCCCACCCTTTGTGGCCACCGGGGGACTGCCTACAGGATTGCCTCAAATGGTAATGATCCTAACACCGGACTCCCGAGTTCAGTTATCTGACACGGTTGGTGCCCGGCAGGCACAACAGTCACCACCCGTGACAGAGACACAGCTCCTGCCACCCGGTTTAGGTTTTCGTAGTCAGGCGCATACCCCATCGTAGCCACAGCCCATCACACCAGCCACATATACTGATGTGGATGATGATAATGCCGAGGCTTCGGACACCCACCTATTGCTTCTTTGGGACGGGCATGGCTGGTTAGTCTTGTTATCTGTTTATGGTTCTTTTAATCTCTTCTTTCTACATGTTTATGTTAAACTGCATATTAATACAAGATATTAAATGAATTGTTTTATTGTGTGTCATTGGAATAGTTGGGATGATGTTCAAAAAGGAATGACGGAGATCACGAACATTTTCATGGAGTTCTACAAGTGGTATGCCCCCCATTTAGCCAAGCACCTGATGAGGCAATCGAGTTCTGGTGGGAGGAATGGCGGGCAAGTAATTATACTTCTATTTATCAATTTGCTACATTTATTGTTAATTTAATTATAGTTAAATCTTACACTATCCTAATAGTTCCCCTAATATATTAACATTGTTTAATTTGTAAAAGAGATTCAGGTGGGCGGCGAGGCTAATATCTGTGCTGCTTGGGAGATCAGAGCGGCCAAGTGCCATCGGGAGTTGATGCACAACATTCATGAGAAAGGAGCTCCCCACCATTGGATCCCTGATGACATCCTCCGACGGTATAAGGAGTATTGGGCCTCACCAGAGTACCAGGCCTCCGTAGGACTAACAAGACCAACCGCATTTCCAACACGGGTGGATCACTCCACACGAGGGGGTCTACAAGCTACCCGACCACTACGAGGAAATTGGTAGTTTCTTTAACACTAAACAACTCATTTAGTTAATACTTTCGCCAATTTTAATACTGTTTATCTGAATACGTTTTCACAGATGGCGGACTGACGAAGATTGGGCGTGAACCACGCAGAGTGAGGTCTTTCTGTAAACCCATACCAAGAAAAAGGATCAAGGTCAGTTTGTCAATGAGCATTCCGAGCACCACATGGTGAGTAGTAGAATTTCCTTTAATAAATTAATAATTAAAATTCCCTTTAATTGTCCATATATGTAACTTGTATACATACTTCTGCTATTTTCTTTCGCAGGAGATACGAGGACGAGCGTGCCGCCCGTATTGCTACAGGCAAACCGGCACCCCCTCCCACAGATGAGGATGTAGGATCGCTGGCGGTCGTAAGCGAGGGCGGGTTTACGGAAAGGTTAAGGTACCCAAGTGGCCCACGCCTCAGCTACTAGACGCAGAGGACGTCTCTACCTGTAGTGGACCTGATGTGAGTGACATGTCATTTTGATGAATTGGGAGATCCAACAGCATGCGGAGGAGTACAAGCGGGAGATGGAAGCTTGGAAGCAGCGGTACGAGACCGACACATGACCCACCTTCAGACCAGTTTTGACACGCAGTCGAGGAGTTTAATCAGAGGGAGTGTATCGTTTCCCAGATGTACACCTTTATGCAGCATATGCAAGGTGGCTCCTCGTTGATGCCTCCTCCACCTCCACCGCCACCTCCTTCGCCATCATTGGCTCCTCGGCCTCCACCCACTGTTACTAGTGCACCTACTCCTACCGATACCCAACATGATGAATCTCCTTCTGACGATGAAGACTACGTCTAGTACTATGTTTTAGCCCCTCATACACCTACTGTAGTTATTTTCTTTTGCATACTTTATTTGTTTGTATTGATATGTATGTTTTTAAAAATTTATTTTCTTATTAGTTAAATCATTTTTGTGAATAATTTTGATTTTAGATTGATTTTTATAGATAAAACAGGTTTATTTAGATGATATAAAAAACACGTTCAAAAATAAATTAAAGAAACCCAAAAAAAATATGTTTCACCGTTATCGACGGCTAAACCATCCCTAATATTGTTCATGTTTTTTTTTAAAAAAACCCAACCATATCGACGGCTTAGTCGTCGCTAATGATGATCCAAAATCAACTCTTATCAACGACTAAGGCGTCCTTAAAAACAAAATTAATTCATTTTCGTTGACGTAATATTATCGATCGCTGCATGTTGCTAAAAATATTTTTGAAAAAACATTTCTAGTAACGTAATATTATCGACGGCCATAATGTCGCTATTAATATTTTAATATTATCGACGGTTTTCGTGTCGTCGATAATAATTAGCAACGAGCGATTTTGTCACGCATTTTTAGCGACAGCCTAGTCGTCGATAAGTCGTCGATAAGATCGATGTTATAATTCGAAAACTAGTAGTGTTTGAGACGTGAATCTTTGCATATTTTGCTGCTTAACAAAAATCGAGTTCTATACTTTCAGATCACAAGCTCTGGTATAATACCATAAAACATACCAATGATCAGTATTAGAAGTGTAGAAAGACCTTAGTTGATAGAAAAACAGAACCAAAAGTGTTAGAGAGAAAGAGACTAACTCAAGTGACTCAACACTCTTGCAACAAACTAACAACTTCTATGCCAGTTCGCAACTAACTAACTCACTCAATCATAATCTTAAAAGAATGAAATTTAAGAAAATTCACGAGCCACATGAGCAAAAGTTTTATTTGGGGTAAAATTTCATATGGTAAGGTCAAAGAGTAGTAGATTTGCCAACTTAGAAAAGTTTATGAAACCAATTTGCATATTTTTAAAGTATATTTTTTTACCTAAAGCTTACAATTGTAAATTATAGTTAATAATCCTAAATAAATTTTAATATAGATAAATAAATTAAATTATATACTGACCTCCAAGATATCCCCAATGTTGATAATGAAGGCATTAGGGAGGGGTTTAACAGGAACCCATATGCCATCTTTCTTAATTTGTAATCCTCCAACTTCACTAACTTGAAGGAGAATGGTTAAACCTCCTCCATCTGAATGTGGTGTGAGACCAATAACCTTCTCTGGCTCAGGACATGGAGGGTAATAGTTCATTCTCATGAATTGCATTCCATCTTCTTCAAATAACTCTTTCATTTCTTTTTCATCCATATTCAAAGCTATTCCCATTTGTTTAACAATAACATTGGCTAAAATTTTCAGCTCCTTTGAGTAAAGTTCTAGAGTTTCTCTGCAGGGCCAAAAACGCCCAAAATCACCATTAAAACACATAATATATTTATTAAGCATTTTTCGGTTTTTTTTTTTTTTGACTATTTTTCTGTCTTTATTAACCTACAAACAAGACAACAACAAAAAAAGGACCTCCAAATAGGGATGGGAATGGGCCGGGCTACTCGACAGGGGCTCGTGGCTCGGCTCATTTCAGGCTCGGCTCGGCTCGTTTTACTAAATAAGCCAGACTTAGGCTTTTTGTAAAGCCTTTTTATTAAATAGGTCAGGCCTTTAAAGCCTATAAAGTTCATTGAGCCAGCCCGCCAAATTATTTTTATTAAATAAATTATTCTTATTTATTTTCAATTATTCTTAGTTATTTTCTTGTTTTGAAGGTATTCGAATAAGAGAAGATATATTAGTAGTTGTAGCGTCTCTTTTTATGGTTTGAGAAAAATGTTTATATTTTTTTGGATTACAATTTGATAGCAAGTAAAGTTACATGATATTATATGTGATGAAAGATTGCTATATTATTGAATTATATTATAAATTATAGAATGGGTTTAGTGGAAATTATTTTTATTTATAATTTCTATAGGAAGCTTTTTTAATATAGGCTCATGGGCTTAACGGGCTTTAAACAGGCCAGGCTCGGATTTGAAGAAAAGCCTACAAACAATAACAGGCCTAGGCTTGAGCTACATATTTCTGATATGGGTCAGGCTCGTCTAAGCCAAAGCTCGGCTCGGCTCGGCCCATTCCCATCCCTACCTCCGAATAATATTAAGTACTAAAATAACAATATACATAAAAATTCTCATTATATAAGGATATTTTGGTAAATAATTATATAATTATGAATTTAATTAGTTTTTTTTAATTAGTATACTAAAGATACAGACTAACTGGTTCGTTCTAATAATGAAAAAGTTGTGTAATTTAGATGAACTTACTTTTTCTTTTTTATATAAATATTAAGCTAATTTACATATTTTTATAATAAGAATTATTAATGTTCAAATTTTTATGGTGAAATTTATAGGAGACCTTAATACTCATCAGATACTCACTCACATCTCAAATTAGTAAAAGAAAAAGTTATTAGAACCAATATTACTCGACCGACATTTTAACAACATTCATCACTGTATAAAAGATTTAAAATGAGAGACTAGCTGTTGTTTTCTTAGTGCAAATAAACTATAGCTCAAATGACATATATTTCATTTTTCTAGTAGAGGTTGCGGATTCAAACATCTCCACCAACGTATATATCTTTGGTTAAACAAAAAAAAATTTTCTTTAATGAATTCTAGGCTTGTTTGGTAACATTGACCAAAAAGGAAAATGATAATTTTATGGTAAAAAGATTTTAGCATATGTATAGGATGAAGAGAAATATTATTTTTATTTTTAAAATTAATAAAAAAATAAAATAAATTATTTTATATGATTAACAAAATCACAAACATATATAGATAATTGATGAATAGAATAATAGAAAGATCAAAACCTGAAAGGAAGAGGAAGGTTTGGAAACAAATGGGGCAATCTCATGTGAGTAGGAAGGGTGATCATGTAAAAAATATCTGCCCAGTCAAGTTTTTGGTCTTCACTCACAACAAAAGCTTGACCAAAGCCCTCAACGTGTTGAGAAGTTTGCCAAAACTTTTTCTTCTCTGACATTGGAAGGTTGAAGAAATCCTGAGTCTCCAACTTCACTTTCTCTATTAAGGAAGGGCTAACTCCATGGTTTACCAGCTATAATAACAAATCAACTATAATTAACAATTTGTCCCGAAAAATGCATGAATTGACATAAATTTAAAGTGACCCATGTATCTGAAATTAAATTTCTAAATTATACTTAATTAAACATTTTTTTCGGTTTTACAATATCTGTTGTTTTATAAAAATAAAAATCTTATGTGCATATATAGTATATAAATATATGTATTATTTTTCACCTTTCTTCAATCCATGTTTCAGACAAAAAAAAAATCTATATTTTATATTTTAGACACTAAAACATAAGAATAATTCTATTTGCACACTAAAATCAGTCATTGTATTTATATACACTTATACAATATACATACATAATTTTTATTTCTATTAAAATCCAGCAAACTCCACTTACGTGCCCAACTGCTCACCTTTTGTTGAGCCAAACCCATCACTCTTTTACGGCCAAACTCATATATTTCATTAAATTTTAATACGTGGACTTCTTTGCTTCATGTATTCAATGATAACAATGAAAAACTCATGAAACCATCAACCTAATATTCCATATTTCTTTTTTCATTATTAGAGTAGTTAAACTAGTGTTGCATGCATTTTTTTCTTTTTTTTTTCTTTTTCTCTTTCTCTGCGTGTTGTTTCTTTGAGATCCATATATATTCACATTATACACTCTAATTTTTAATGTCGCATTAATATTATATAATTATTATTGTTGAGCCTCTAAACCCTTACAAATTGTAGTGTTATTTTTATTATCCGGTTGAATTATTAAAATCTTAAAAAAGAGAAATATTAAAAAAAATTATTATAATCAATCATGCTTCAAATTTTAGTACAATTTATAATCAAACATATTCAACGTAATAATCAAACTTAGCAATTCAAATCAAAATTTAAACGTATGTATTAATTAGATTATAACTAAACATGCTCTAAATTATAGTACAAAATCTAATTATAATCAAACGCTTTCATGGTAATAATCAAACGCAATTGAAATTAAAATTTAGTACTATAATCAGATTAATAATCAAACACGCTATAAATTATATTACAAAATCTTATTATAATCAAACTCTCATTCATAATAATAATAAAATTCAATAATTCAAATGATAATCGATTTTCCTGGAAAACACACAAACTTACAAAATTAAGAAGCTAAATAATCGAGAAAGAATTTGTGCCCAATTAAAAAACGTACTGCATCACTACCTGGACAAATATAATCCTATAAGCAAAGTATGACATTTTCCAGAAAGTAGGAACCTTAAAAAAGTAACTTAAGAAATAACCTGATCTTAATGTAAATGACTTTGTCCACATGAACAAAGCTTCAAGAACCATACTTTGAATTTGTAACAAAAATGTATCTTCAGATTCTAAGAATTATAGTATTTGATTGTTATTGATTTTATATAAAAAGGTAAAAACAATGAAGAAGGAAGGTGGAGTGACATAGAGAGAAAGAAGAGAGAACAGTAAAGAAGCAGATGAGTGAACACTATTATGCTTGTGAGTAGTGCGTGTGTTTTTTTTAGAGTAGATTTGGTTTTTCATTGTTTTAACTTTTGTACTTTTTATATTGTATAAAATACGGTGATTGAAAATAGTGGCCGAAAATGATGTTCACCTAGCATAACTCAAAATACAAAATATACATTTATGAAAATATATGAAAAGAACATGTATATTATATTTGTATGGGGAGAAATTTTGTTCAATGAACACTTAATTCAATAATTGAATATAATATATATATAGGAACTGCAGATGTATAAAGATTTGGAAAGAAAAAAAAAAAGAACCTGAAAGAATCCCCAATCTTTGCATGCAAGATGAAATTTGGACAATTCGGAAATCCCATCTTCAGTTGAAAGCAATAATTTCTGGAAATCAATAACTGGAATCTCAAGAGCAAGATCTGCTTGAGAGATGACCAAATCTTCATGTTGCTGAGGAAGAACAACGTATCTTTGTGGCACACTTGAAATTTTCTGTTTCGCTAATTCTTGAACTGATGGCACAAGAATGGAAGTCCCATATGGTTTCTTGATTTCTTCCATTATTGTTTAGTATATAATGGGTGTCCTTTATTGTTAACACCTACTCACCTAGTTATTTTGAGTATATATAATAACAAGCAGATAGGATTCAAGTAGCACAAATCCGATTTTTTTTAATTTATTTTTACTTAATTATAAATTATTATCAAATTCATCCAATATTTTAAAAATATAAAAATTCACACAATTTTTTTATTCAAGCTAAGAATGCTGAAAAAGATGAAGAATAATTAAATCAATTCTAATTCAGTTAAAAGATTCATCATTCTACTAATTACTACAGACATGTATCATACCTATATATACACTTAGAAAAAAAAAATACCAAACCAACTTTTATTAGTTACCCAGAGTTTAGAATGATAATTTAGAATTGGGAATTAATTATTTATAATTTATAGTATAAAATTTAATATAAGTAAAATAATTTTTAAAAATTGATTAATATTAGCTTGAATAAAAGTTAGTTACATAACATTACTCAAATAAATGTGACGCAAAAATCAATTTTCTTTTTTCTGTTTTTATTGTGAATAAGACCTATTCCTAATTTTATTTATTGTTGCTATTTAATTTACCTTTTGTATCGAATAACACGTATCCCTAATTTATATGGACTAAATTTGCGCATGTCCATTGCGTGTTTCCTTTGATTTTTCATCGTTTTCTATTTTTATTTTTAATATTAAAATAAAAATTAAGATTAAAAGATAATATATATTTGGAGAGAGAGTAGAATTTATCATTTTCTATTTCTTTTTGCGAGTGAAATTTGTTTTTTTTTTTCTAAAAGATTTTGAATCTAAGACTTCTTACAACACGAAAGAAATAATGTGATATAAGCTGCATGCATCAACTCAATGTCTTGTGAATTAAGTTGGTTATGTATATTACTAAAAATTATACTTATTTATATATATTAATGTATTATTTTATATTTTAATTTATAATAAAAGATCATTTTAAAACACATAAAATTATAAAATTGTTCATGTTTGTTAAATTAATTAATATTGGTGTACACATAAAACACACAAACACATCCTAATTAATTATTTTTTCAAATAAAAAAAATTTATGTGTTTTAATGTATTTATATGTACACCCAGCAAAACCATTGTTAAATATAGGATTATTCATTCATTTTCATTTTTATCGTACAAATAAAGCTATCAATTTTTATCAACTTCAATCTTGATCGATGATCTATTATCAAAATGTCTATAAGATTTTCTGTGAAGTTTACAAGCAAATAAACTCTTCATATATTATGAGCTCCAATTGATAAAGAAAAGGTATTTAATATAAATATAAATGGATATAAATATAAAAAAATTATAATATTAATTTTATTTTTTTTATGCTAAAAAATTAAAATAAATTATAAATATAAAATCCTCACGTGTTTCTAATATCGGATAAGTCTGAATTGATTTATTATGTGCTGGTGTTTGTTCAGTCGTCAAGCTTTTGGCGCATGCAGATTCGATTACGTGGCATCATAGTACAATGTAGCTATTGAAAACCTTTCTTTACAGGACGTTTCTTGTATATGTTGAACATATGTTTTTTAAAGTTTTGTGGTTGGTTCACAAATACTAATTAAAAAGACCGGTTTGGCAAAAGGGAATCCAACCACAGTCAGCAAGCCATTTTCACTCACTTATCTTCTTTTTTTTTTTTCTACTCATTTATTTATCTAAGTTGGCAACCAACCTAAAATAATCTTCGTTTTCCTGATGAATTATATTCATGATAGTACTAATAATAACAACACCAACAATTACAATAATATTAACAATACAATAATAAGGATTGATTAATATTTCTTATTTAGTTAAAAATGTACTGGAAAATAAAATAGATAGTGGGAGAACAAGTTAAAAAGAAATGATAAATAGAGTTTTAATTTTTATCTAGTTGTTTGAATAAAAAAAATCAAATTCTTAATTTTTTTCTTCACAATATAGAAGATAATCTTTTTAGGTGAATCCTATTATCTTTTTAATTTCTCTGCTATACTACCATTTTTCTATTTCCGTCCATTTTACTATTTTTTTCCTACTTCGCCTCAAAGAAAATAATCTCAAATTTTTTAAGGCATTTAAATTAACATGCACTTAAGTGTCTATTGAAATTTAAAAAATTATTTTAAATTTATTTATTGGAACTTTTATTAGAATGGATACTTATACAAGAAGTTAAATGACGATTTAGAATTGAAAGTTTGAAACTAATTAAATTACTATTTATCTTGAAGGGAAACTAATTAAATCACTCTATACGAAAAAAAATGATAAAAAAAGAGATACGTTATTAAAATTGAAAAAAAATTAAATTAAAAAATGAATATATTAAAATTTGATAAAAGCGAATTACTTTACCTTTTATATAATCTCTCAATATAACAAAAGAGATAAATCACACAACCTCACATTTACACACTATGAATTTAAAAACTGAATAAAAGCGAATCACACTGTCTTCTATTCAATTTTCAAAAGCAACAAGAAATGAATTCACACATATCACTTATAGACATCGTTTAAAATTATGGTATATGGGGTGGTTCTGGGTAGGGTTTGATGTGGGTTAGGAGCATTAGCCCGGGTAAAAGAAAGTGGTCCTTTAGAGTTCACCGTTACGTGATTCTCTATTTTTTTTTTTTTTTCTTTCTTGATGCTCTATGCTTATTTGGTTTTTGTTGTTGTCTTTGATACTCTATGTTTTTTTTTTTTACATGAGCTACAGTCCTTTTATCCCACCCCAACTCTAATCCCATCCTATTCCGCCCTTAACACAAGGGTTTTTAAGTTTCTTCCACTAGAACTCGAATCCAAGTGTGGTTATTTGAGAGGCACATTAAATACCCTATGCTTTGATATAACCCATTTGATATTATTGGCCATGTGTAACCAAAAAGCAAATATTATGTGGATGTTATTATCATGTTTATAAATATGTGTGTGTCATATATACCAATTAATCTCTGGATGAGAGTCTCTTAACAAAAAAAAAAATTCTCTTGATGAGAGTCTATATATATATATATATATATATAGAAAAGTAATTTTTTGACCGTAAAAATTTGGAATTAAAATTAAATTGATCTTAATTTTTCTTTTAAAGTTAAAATTGCACAAAAGTTTTGTTTACGTTTAAATTCATCATTTTGACTAATTTGCCCTCCTTTAATTATTATTTTGTCCTTTGTTGACATAATAATAATAATAATAATAATAATAATAATAATAATGTGAAGTCTATTAAATCCCCTCTAAATTAGAGGATAAATTACCCATTATGATGTGTTTCATTTTTATTAGTTATTCACTTTAATTATTTTAACCTAATTTATTAACTATAATTTAATTTTTGGTAAACAATTAAAATTTTTACTCATCTCATTTTATAATTCTATATTTCTTTCCATTCACACATTTATTTTTTTTAAAAAATTAAAATCTAATTAAATCTATTCCCAGGGCATGAATGGTTATCGCTATAGTGGGAATTCCAAGGGACAAGAAGTCATTGTTGGAAGATAGAAGAAATGAATGATGTTAAGGGTCAGTTTGGATTGGCTTTTTAAAAAAATATTTTTTATCTATATTTTATTTAAAAAGATTTTTTACTAATAGAAATTATATTTTCTATTGTTTTTTTTAAATAAAAATATTTTTTTAAAAAATATATCCAAATAATACAAATTTGATAAGAAGTATTTTTTTAAACAAAAAATATTTTTTTCTTAAAAAAAGTCAATCCAAATCAGCACTAAAATGCCATCAGTTATTCAAATTGAAACACAAAGACCATCAAATTTTCAAAATGTCATTGTTGGAAGATACAAGAATCCATTGGTTGGAAGATCTTTTTCACTTTGAGTTGCGCTATGGCATTAATCACCGGTGAATTGAGGATAGATTTAATTACATTTTAATTTTTAAAAATTTCAGATAAAAATATTCTCCTTTTAGTCACAACAAAAAATTTTTAAAAATATTTTAATAAATATATGGATTTGGAGAAATAAAAAATTGTAAAATGAGATTTGTGTAAAAATTTTAATTATTTATAAAAAGATTCAACTATAATTAATAAGATAGGTTAGAATAACTAAATTCAAACGGAGAGTTAAGCTTAACTATACTTATCACATATAGATCAATAAAAATGAAACACATCTCAATGAATAATTTATCCTCTAATTTAGAAGGTATGGTAGTATTTACCTAATAATAATAATAATAATAATAACTTGTTATAAAATTGAAGCTTCAGTGAAAGTAAAGCTATAAAAGAGATAATATGAGAAAAGGAAGAAAGAGAGCTATAGAGAGCAAGTAATAGAAATTCTTATTGATTTCTGGATATGAAAAACTTATGAAATCATATCCCTATTTATAGTTGAAGATTTACTATGCGACAAAGTAACTTGATTAGGAATGGATGGCCACGATTGAGTCACTATTCCGGCGGCTCAATAATTCACAACACTCCCCCTTGGACGTCAATTACAGATATGCCTCAAAAACCTCGTCAAGAAAAACCATGTGGGACAAAAATCTGACTGAGGGAAAAAGAGTACGATATCTCGTATGATGAGCACTGCCTCGTTAAAAACTTTGTCTGGAAAAAACTCGTGGGATAACATTATTTGATATCTCGCAATCGTCGCATGCCGATTTTGTATACCAACTTTTCAAATGTAGTTGTAGGGAGTGCCTTTGTAAACAAGTCCGCCAGATTATCACTTGAGCGGATCTGTTGAACATCAATTGACCCTTGATTTTGAAGGTCATGAGTGAAGAAAAACTTAGGAGAGATATGCTTCTTTCACCCTTGATGTACCCATTCTTGAGCTGAGCGATGCATGCCGTGTTATCTTCATACAGAGTTATTGGAGCTATCTTTACATTAGACAACTGCATGATGATTGAATATAGCCAATCAAATTTCTCAGCCAAAAGCATTCATGACTTACTTCATGTATTGCTAGTATCTCGGCATGGTTAGAACTTAGAAGAAGTCCCAGCTATAGTCTGCTTCGTAGATCTCCAAGATATGGCCGTGTCACCAAATGTAAACAAGTATCCTGTCTGAGATCTACTTTTATGGGGATCAGATAAATATCCTGCATCTGCATAACCCACCAATTGTGCTTTGGATTCATATTTATAAAATAACACCATATCAACCGTTCCAAGAAGATACCTAAAGATTTGCTTAATTCTAGTCCAATGTCTTCTAGTTGGAGAGGAATTATATCTTGCTAATAAATTTACAGCGAACGATATGTCAGGTCGCATATTGTTAGCAAGATACATCAATGCTCCAATAGCACGGAGATATGGTACTTCAGGACCAATGACTTTTTCATTATCTTCTTTAGGTCGGAACAGATCCCTTTTCACATCTAATAATCTTACGACCATTGGGGTACTCACTGGATGTGATTCATTCATGTAAAATCTCTTGAGTATTTTCTCAGTGTAAGTCTTTTGATGAATAAATATCCCATTGTTCATGTGCTCGATCTGCAGGCCAAGACAGAACTTAGTTTATCCAAGATCTTTCATTTCAAATTCTTCTTTCAGAATATTAACGATCTTGGGAATCTCTTCTGGAGATCCAATGATATTTAAATCATCAACGTACACTGCAATTATAATGAATCCAGATGCAGATTTCTTTATAAAAACACATGGGCAAATATCATCATTTTTGAACCCTTTTTCATCAAATACTCTGTAAGACGGTTATACCACATCCTTCCGGATTGCTTTAGACCATATAAAAATCTTTGCAATTTAACAGAGTATAGCCCTTGCTGATTCGCATTGGATGTCTCAGATATCTTTAATCTTTCAGGGATTTTCATGTAGATATCACAATCCAATGACCCATACAGATAAGCTGTGATTACATCCATTAGATGCATCTTTGGCTTATGATATGCAGATAGGCCAATCAAATACCTCAAGGTAATTGCATCTACTACAGGAGAATATGCCTCCTCATAGTCTATGTCTGGCCTTTATGAGAAACCTTGTGCTACTAGTCGAGCTTTGTAGCGTGTAATTTCATTATTTTCATTTCGCTTTCTCACAAATACCCACTTATATCCAATGGGTTTTACACCTACAGGTGTTTGGACTACAGATCCAAAGACTTCACGTTTTGCAAGTGAGTCTAGCTCATTTTTCATGGCTTCTTTCCATTTTGACCAATCATTCCTCCGTCGACATTCTTCGACGGTTTTAGGTTCAGGATCCTCGTTTATAGCATTCAGCGCTACATTATATGCAAATATATTATCGACAATTATTTAATTTCGAGTAAATCTCCCACCCGTGAAGACATAGTTTATTGCAATCTCATCATTTTGGCAATTTTCAGGTACCATAACATCTTTCGATGTTTCAACTATGTCATGACTTTAGACTGCTTTAGGAATCTCGACTTTGTCTTTTTCCTCTTCAGCAGGAAGATTATTTGCATTTTTGTCATCATCTGACTTCCTTATTTTACGAGGATTTTGATCTTTTGAACCAACTGGTCTATCACGCTTCTGGCGTGTACTTGTTTCAATGGTCTTTTGTTCTGCTGGAACATCAATCTGGATCGGGGCATTTTCAGCTGGTACATAGGATTTGGTAATCCTTTTTGTATCTAAAAATGTTTCAGGTAATTCATTTGCTAATCTTTGTAAATGTAAGATCTTTTGAACTTCAAGTTCACATTGCCCTGATCGGGGATCTAGATGCACTAAAGAGGATGCATTCCAATCAAGTTCTTTATTTTGTTGTTTCTTCTCTCCCCTAATACTGGGAACATTGATTGATCAAAATGACAATTCGCAAACCGGACTT
Source organism: Stylosanthes scabra (assembly GCA_036250425.1). Lineage (NCBI taxonomy): Eukaryota > Viridiplantae > Streptophyta > Magnoliopsida > Fabales > Fabaceae > Stylosanthes > Stylosanthes scabra. The sequence goes on from JASCZI010030209.1 coordinate 556,427, forward strand.
TAAAAAACATCACCCGTTTACACCTCGAGATATTTCACTATCGAGGGAGAATCAAATCCGACATATATCCCCAATTTTCTTTGGGGTCCCATTTTAGTGCGATAAGGTGGAGCAATAGGAGCATATATCGCACATCCAAAAATTCTCAAATGGGAAACATTTGGCTGCTGGCCAAAAGCTAATTGCATGGGAGAGAACTAATGATAACTTGTTGGCCTCAAACGAATCAGTGCTACAGCATGCAAAACTGCATGCCCCCAAGCAGATATTGGAAGATTTGTTCTCATTAGCATGGGTCTAGCAATCAACTGGATGCGCTTAATAAGAGACTCTGCTAGCCCGTTTTGTGTATGAACATAAGTTACTGGATGTTCAATACTTATACCATTGGCCATACAATAAGCATTAAAGGCTTCTGAATTCACCAGCATTATCAAGACAAACTGCCTTAATTGGATTTTCAGGAAATTGTGCTTTTAATTTTATAATTTGAGCAAGTAATCTCGCAAACGCCAGGTTGCGAGATGATAATAAGCACACATGGAACCATCTAGAAAATGCGTCTATCAGGACCAGAAAATATCTGAAAGATCCACAAGGTGGATGAATTGGTCCGCATATATCTCCCTGAATCCTTTCTAGGAACTCAGGAGATTCAAATCTAATCTTTAGTGGTGATGGCCTTACAATTAATTTTCTTTGAGAACAAGCAGCAAAACAAAATTCACTTGTTTGAAGAATCTTATGGTTCTTAAGTGAATGCCCATGGGAATTTTCAATAATTCGCCGCATCATAGTTGTCCAGGGTGACCCAATCGTTCATGCCACATCATGAACTCTGTCGGCTTTGTAAACTTCTGGTTTACAACAACATGTGATTCAACTGGCTAATTTTGGTATAATATATCCCAGAAGAAAGTGAAGGCAATTTTTCCAATATTACTTTCTTATTTGAATCACGACGAGTAATATAGAGGTATTCATTGTTACCATCATTTACTGTCTCTATATGATATCCATTTCGGCGAATATCTTTAGAGCTCAACAAATTCCTTAGAGACTTTAGATAATAGTGCATTATTTATGATGAATTTTGTTCCTTCAGGAAACAAAATCACAGCTCTTCCGGAGCTTTCAATCACATTGGCTGAACCAATAGTATTCACACATTCTTCTTTTGATGTAAAATCAGTAAAATAAATTTTACTCTTAAAAATGGTATGTGAACTTGCACCATCCGCAAGGCAAACATCTTCATTGTATGTCCTTGCCATCGTTCTTCAAAGTAGATGAAATCACAATCATAATTATAGAATAATGAAATATAACAAATCATATATTTAGCACATATATACAATATCTATAAATTAGCACATATGATCACTAAACCAAACATATCCTGGTGGTCAAGATATCACCTTCTAAACCCCTAGATATGGGTTCGAAACCCATTGGTTTTAGTTATTTTTCTTTTTATTTATTTTCTAGTCAAACCATTCGATTTGATTCAAAATTAATAACTATGGTTTAATTTTATTTTATAATACTTTCTCTTTGATCATTAATTACTTTACTATACTTTAACCTCTAGACTTTCCAATATTTTCATCTTCCTCTTAAATATAAACATAAAATTATACTCGAATATCATGCAAATATATTATTGTATTCAAATACATCACATATTTATTTTCAATACATTATATATTACAAGCAAAATAACATATCTTACATTACTTGATGATATAAAACAAATACATATATTACACTATTCCATCATTAATTAAGTTGCCGATATTTCCTTCATCATCCTCGAAGAAATCAAAGACATCGTAGTGGGTGGAGCAATTTTCAGCATCACTACTTGAAACAAAATTTGTTTCTTTCTCTTTATCATCTTTCTTCAAAGATGCTTGGTAAAGATCAACCAAGTGCCTTGGTGTACGATAGGTACGCGACCAATGGCCAACACCACCACAATGAAAGCATTTGTTCTCTGTTTTCTTATAATTATGTCCATTATTCCTTTCCCACTTCAGGTGAAATCTTTTTTTATTATTCCTTCTCTTTCCATAAAATTTTCTTTTATTAATTTCTTGCCTTTTATCCCTTCTAGGGTCATGATTTGCCACATTCACTTCAGGGAGTGGGGCAGCGCCTGCAGGGCGAGCTTCCTGATCTTTCAAGAGCAGTTCATTATTCTGTTCAACAACAAGAAGGCATGAAATTAATTTAGAATATTTATAAAAGTTCATTCCACGATATTGCTGCTGCAGGAGCACGTTAGAGGCATAGAAAGTAGAGAAGGTCTTTTCCAGCATGTCATGATCAGTGATTATTTCACCACACAATTTCAACTGTGAGGTAATTCTGAACATAGTTGAGTTATAATCACTGATGGTTTTAAAATCTTGTAGACGCAAATGCATCCACTCATAACGGGCACGAGGAAGTATAACCGTCTTCTGGTGATTATACCTATCATGGAGGTTTTGCCATAGATCTTCAGGATCTTTCAATGTTAGATATTCATTTTTCAGAGCTTCGTCAAGATGACAACGAAGGAATATCATGGCTTTGGCACGATCCTTCAGAGGGATGTACCATTATCGGCCACAATGGTGTCTCCAAGACCCATTGAATTTAGATGGATTTCAGCATCAAGTATCCATGATAGAAAATTATTACCAGATATATGTAGGGGTACAAATTCGAGACGAGAAAGATTAGACATGGTGAAAGATTAGTACCTTACTTCGGAGAAACTTGATTAGAGCTTTGTGCTGATAACGTGTTATAAAATCCAAGTTATAGTAAAAGTAAAGCTATAAAAGAGATAATATGAGAAAAGGAAGAGATAGAGCTATAGAGAGCAAGTAATAGAAATTCTTATTGATTTCTGAATATGAAAAACTTATGAAATCATAGCCCTATTTATAGTTGAAGATTTACTATTCCATGAAAAAGAATGAACGGCTATAATTCATTTACTATGCGACATAGTAACTTGATTAGGAATGGACGGCCACGATTGAGTCACTAGCGGCGGCTCAATAATTCACAACATAACTCAACCACTGAACAACTCCATCTTCTTAGTCTGACTCCAACCCTCCACACCGCGTCTTCTACTTCCTTCTCCGTTGCGCAACCAACTCCTTCTCAACCACCCTCGGCCACAAAGGCTTCAGCCCTGTCTTCTTCGCTTCCCTCATCGGAAAATCCCACGTCGTCAAGCTCACGGACTCCTCTGAATCACTCCAAGGGGTGCGAGACGGAGAACAGGTTGGAAGCTGAGGTTTTGGGGGTGCGAGAGTGATGGTGCCTCTGTTTTTTAGGAAAAATCTCTGAAAGAACCGATTGCATTGCCTAATGCGGTTGCAAAAAAAAAAATGAGAAGGTTATGGAGGGTAATTAAAGCATGAGAGGGACAATGTTCTATGTTGCTCCATCGTATAGCGGAGATTCGTCGGAGAAGTCTGATGTCTACAATTTTGAGATCTTATTGCTAATAATAGTGTCTGGAAGGTGTCCATTAGAGGTGACTACTGGTTCGCCATTGTTGGGCAATGAGTTTTAGAGGGCGAATCTTCTGTCGTAGACCTGCCATTGCGGCCAGAAAAGAAAGCTTATTGATCTTGTTGATGAATCCATTCAGGGTTTGGATAAAGAGCTGGCTCTGGTGTGTGTAAAGGTTGCGTTGCTTTGGTTGCTAAAGTCACTGTTTGGTGGTCCTTCAATAAAAGAAGTTGTAGGGATTCTGAGTGAGGAATTGGAGCCACCCAATTGCCCCTTCACTATTAGTCTTCATCATCCAATCAATAGTAACAATGCTAGTTTGCCAATCAACAATCTCAATTATAGTTACAAAGCTGTAAATCTCCCTTCTTTTCCTTTTTTTTTTAATAACATAAATATAAAATAAAATCTTAAATAACATAAAAGATACGGGGCAAAATGGTAAAAAAAAATTTAGTACAAGATTAAACTTTTGTAATAATTTTGATTAAAAATAATTTGCGGCCAATTTAATTTTGATCCTAAATCTTTTTAGTCAAAAGAGTATTTATCTATATATATATATATATTCATATTCATGCCTAATTTTTCAATTCTTATGAGTAAATCTCTAGAATGTAAAGCCCAAAAAAGAAAATATCTAGAGTGTCACAACCAACATTGGGTAGCTATAAAAACACACTCTTCTATAAAAAAAAAGGGTAAAAGATAAATATATCCCTGACTTTTTTGTAATGAGACAAAATTATTCTTCACTTTATAGAAATACACATATGCCCCCAACTTTCGAAAAAATTGGACATTCCTACCCCTCCGTTCGTCTAGACTACGTGACCGTTATGATAAAATGAGACAAAATTGCCCTCCACTTTATTGCGAAGGGGTAGGAGTGTCTAGTTTTTCGAAGGTTGAAGGCATAGATGTATTTCTATAAAGTAAATGATAATTTTGTCCCATTATAACAAAGTTAGGGGCATATTTGTCTTTTACCCAAAAAAAGCACACTCCAAATAACTCTCATTCACTCCACACAAAAAAAATAATAATGATAATAACTCTCTCATGCCTAATTATGGCATTTAATTTATCTTAATTAATGGAATCCACTTGTATAATATCCATCAGAGTACGAATGGCAATAATAGAGTGCGGTAGGATTTAGACTCAACTTTAATCCTACCAATAATTGATTTTTTCATTAAAATCCAACTCTATCATACCACATAGGGGTGTGCATGGATCGGATCCAATCCGCATATCCGCGGTAAAAAACCAAATCCAACCCGAATATTTGCGGATAAGATCCGATCCGCACAATAATCGGATCGGATCCGATCCGCACGTTAACAAGTGCGGATCCCGGATATGAAGTGCTCATTCGCGGATCCGATCAGCATATCCGCGGATCCGCATATTAATAAATAAATAATATAAATATATAATAATAATACATATTTTATGATTTTTATATCAATTTTTTTAATGTATGTTTGTTATTTTTAATTTTTATTATTTTGAGTTTGTTGATTTAATGTTATATAAAAAATAAGTTAAAAATTGTGCTTTGTATGATTATATTTTTCATTTTTCTCTCTTGAAATTAGTTTTTTTAAAATTTTTTATTCTTAGCGGATGGATCCACAATCTGATCCAATCCGCACATTTTCGGATCGGATCGAATTCGGATCCGGAGGCTAAAAATGCGGATATCGTATCTAATTCGATCCGCGTACTCTCCTAATACCACAAGTTTAAAACATGACAATCCTAACATATTTTTTATATAATATAATATATATACATAGAGTGTAGGTTATGTGGATAGAGTAAAATCTAAACTCGCATCTTATTCAACCTGCAGATCAATCCGCTTTATGTCAAATCTTATCTGCTGTGGATTGGGTCGACAACTATAACCAATTGAATTGGATCGAATTGAATATGATTGATAGAGTTGCGACCATACCCAATTAGATTGGATCGGATTGAATATCTGCCCGATTGCCATGCTATGTGGAGATTTGGAAATTTGGAAGTATGGATTTATGAGTTATAAATATTCATATCTTTAATAAAAATAGTGAAAATAAAAGTACAGGTAATCAATAATTTTTTAACATAATAAATTAGCCAACAAAAAATAGAACATCTGAAATTACTGTTTATAGAACATCCACAATGGAAACTATAGAACATTTGAAATCTAAAGTAACCTCAACCAACTTTATATTCTTTTAGAAACAGAACATTCGAAACATAAAGAAATAAAACATCCAATTTATGTTGTTGGCTGAGGTTGGCTGAATTTTTATTTATTACCTAGCATGATTAAAAAATAGTCGTAATATGCTACACATAAAAGAGACTGAGAGTGTGAGACTGAAAGACTGATACTGGGAGACTGGACTTAGTTAAATTTGTTTATTGTGTTTGCTTTAAATTTATGAAGAGATGGATAAAAGGAAGAAATTGAATTAAGTCCATAGAAAAATAGTAAAGGATAATATTGAAAACTTTAATATTATTTGAGGGTATTTGAATAAAAAAAATTATTAAAATTTCAGTCTCAATTCTTAATTTCGCAGTTCCTCCTAACTGGAGGTACTGAAAATAATAAAATTTTAGAGATTAAAACTAAAATTTTAGTTACAATAATACAATTTCTACCCAATAAACACAATACTAAATCTCTGTATCACAATCTCAATCTCAGAAACCAAAAGCAGTCTTAATGGATTATTCTTTAAGCATTACAAGCCTTCATTATTCCATTCAATATATGATGTAACGGGCTAACAGCGCAATAAAGAAACTTTGATCTTGATGCGCTGTTTATATTCTCAAAACATCTATGTAAGATTTTCCATCAAGCTTACGAGCAAATAGTCCCTGTAAGTACTCCTTCATTTTGATTGTTTTGAACCTTGGTGGTGTTTGCTTAGTGATCAAACTTGATGCTGGACCTAAAATGGTATCAAGTCTTGGACTGTAAAATGTAGCAATTGAAAGCCTTTCCTTTTCAGAATTCACCACTGCTCGATGCTCTATACTTCTATATATCCCATTTGTTACAACCTGCAATCAAAACAAGAAATAAATATCATGTATGTGGATATTGTAAATAAAAGGTATAGAATTGCCGACTCATAAAATTTATGAAATCAATTTGCATTTTTTTAATTAAAATGGTGAAAACTCACACACCGTCGTCTTTATAGAAAGTTGATAATTAAAAATCATCTAATATATAATATCAACTTTAATTTATCTGAATTAGATAATTGTACACAAGTTCAATTCTTATCTTTTAAAATATGTATTTATTAGCTAAAGTTAATAAGCGTAAAATATAATTAATCCTAAAATAAATTTGTGATATAGATTAATAAAGTATGTATTTACCTCCAAGATATCCCCAATGTTAATAATGAAGGCATTAGGAAGGGGTTTAACAGGAACCCATATGCCATCTTTCTTTATTTGTAGCCCTTCAACTTCACTAACTTGAAGGAGAATGGTTAAACCTACTCCATCTGAATGTGGTGTGAGACCAATAACCTTCTCTGGCTCAGGACATGGAGGGTAATAGTTCATTCTCATGGATTGCATTCCATCTTCTTCAAATAAATCTGTCATTTCTTTTTCATCCATATTCAGAGCTATTCCCATTTGTTTAATAATAACATTGCCTAAATTTTTCAGCTTCTCTGAGTAAAGTTCTAGAGTCTCTCTGCAGGGTCACAAAACGCCCAAAATCATAATTAACATTTAATAGACATAATTTGGTGGATACTACAATAAAAATTTTAAAATTATCTTCATACGACGACTTTTTGTTTTATCATTGAATGATAAATTAAATTATTAAATTTTAACATTTTATAAAAACTTTATTGTTTTATTTTAAAAATGTGATTTAAAAAGCCAATTCTTCATGAAAATTAATTTTTACATTTTCATGGAAATAGTAGCCACCTAATTTTCATGATTAAATATACAAGAGACTCTAAAATAACTGGCTCAACCCAAATTAATAAAAGAAAAAAAATCTTGAAAGCTAAAACATTGCAATCAATATTCATTCCTTTATAAATATAAGAAAACAAAATATGTATATATTCTTTAACTCTTAAAAAAATAAGAACATAAATCTAATAAAAAAGAACATTCGAAATGGAAGTAGGAAAATAAGATTTAAAATAAGAGTAGCGAAAAATATAAACTTTTTTCTTTAGTGAACTCCTGGATTTGTTTGGTAATATTTGCTGAAACAGGTGTTATACTGTTAATTTCCTAACATTGTTGTTAACAAAATCACAAACATACATACATACTTGATAAATAGAATAATAATATATAGAAAGATCAAAACCTGAAAGGAAGAGGAAGGTTTGGAAACAAATGGGGCAATCTCATGTGGGTAGGAAGGGTTGTCATATAATAGATATCAGCCCAATCAAGTTTTTGGTCTTCACTCACAACAAAAGCTTGTCCAAACCCCTCAACGTGTTGAGAAGTTTGCCAAAACTTTTTCTTCTCTGACATTGGAAGCTTGAAGAAATCCTGACTCTCCAACTTTACTTTCTCTATTAAGGAAGGGCTAACTCCATGGT
>JASCZI010030209.1:564568-587393 GCA_036250425.1 Stylosanthes scabra
TATCAATTATAAATTATGAAGAAAAAAAATAATAAATAAACTATAATTAACAATTAGCCCCGGGTAAAGGCATAAAGCATGAATTGACATAAATTTAAACTGACCAATATAATGTATCTGACATTTCTAAATTATGTTTAACAACAATTTTTTTTTCGGTTTTACAATATCTGTTATTTTATAAAAAAAAATACTATGTAATTACAAAATTATATATATTGGTTTACACATTATTAATATTATTAATATGTATTTTGTATTTTAGTCATTTGTATGTATAGAAAACATAATAAAATATAAACTTAAACTATATAATATATAAAAGATACACATATTTATTTATATTCAAATAACTAATATCTGATTTTTGGCCGGTTTTTTGTTGCAGCTATTTTGTTAAAACTGCTATGAAGATGAATAAGTGGAAAAATAAACAATAAAATTGAATATATATATTTTTAAAAATGATAGACATATATGATAGGAACTGCAGATATATAATAGAAGATTTGAAAAGGAAAAAAATAAAAAAAACCTGAAAGAATCCCCAATGTTTGCATGCAAGATGAAACTTGGACAATTCAGAATTCCCATCTTCAGTGGAAAGCAATTTCTGGAAATCAATAACTGGAATCTCAAGAGCAAGATCAGCTTGAGAGATGGCCAAATCTTCATGTTGCTGAGGAAGAACAACGTATCTTTGTGGCACACTTGAAATTTTCTGTTCGGCTAATTCTTGAACTGATGGCACAAGAATTGAAGACCCATATGGACTCTTGATCTCTTCCATTGCTCAATATAATTATTATTGTGTCCTTTAAATTATTGCCAACCCTTAATTATTTTTAATTATTGCTCAGTATAATTGTGTTCTTTATTGTCAACCCTCCTTAATTATTCTGAGTATTCTTCAAGTTGCTCAAATCCAAATATTTCAATTTATTTTTCAACGTGCACAGTGAGAAGCTAACAACTCGCTTAGCTTTAAAATAGTAACGTGGATATTGTCTTATCTGGGTAGTTTTCATCTAAGAACTATTTGCATTAGGAGAAGTTCAGGCAATGAATATTTTTTTAATTAACTAACAAATTAGCTAATAAAAAATAGAACATTTATAACTATTATTATAGAACATCCTAATAAAAAAATAGAACATCCGAAACCTAAAATAACCAACAATCAACAAAAGAAATAGAACATTCGAAAGCTATAAATAAAACATCCGAAACTTAAAAAAATAGAACATCCAATAATATAAAATAAATGGTTGGCTAATATTAACTATGGGTTACCTGTTGTTTTCATTATTATTGAAATCCACGTGTAATAATCCTATATTTGATGGAATAATAATAAGTGGTATTTGGTATATGAATTTGTTGAACTCATAATTTTCGAGTGAATAATTCTAGGGAACCAATGCTAAGGGACCAATAGGGAGTCAATACGTGTAATTTGTGAAATAGTAAGTGGTAAAAAAGAAAAGAAAAAAGAAAAAAAAATAGAGTTATGCTAGGTAACCAACATAATATTGGCCAATAATAACAAATAAAAAATGATCGATCATCCAAAATTAAAAAATAAATCATTCAAAAAAATTAAATTGATCAAATTAAAAAATAGATCATCCATTCAAGAGTAAGTGAACATCCAAAATTAATGAAAGTGATCATTCAAGAATAATAAAAGTGACCATAAAAAATAACACACTTCAGCGTCGAACCTAACCAACGCCAACATATTTCCAGTCTGCGATGGAATGCCGTTGCGATGTCGTTGAACTTCGAGATGGTGAGATCGTTGAACGAAGCGATCTCAGCGAGGTAAGCGTCGACGGTTTTGGTCATGCATCTCAACAACACTACAGAGCAGTTGTTGTGGGCGGCAGAGAAAACCACAACATACTTCGTATTCTCTATGAACGCTGACATGATCCTCCGCACAATCTTGAGATCGGAGAGCTTGTCGCCGTCGTAGGCAAAAGCCAGAACGAGGATGTCATCCACCATCGTGAGTTCCAGAACCGTCAGATCTATTTCTCTAGCTCGCTCCTGCAGTAGTTGGAGGCTCTGAGGTATATTGCGCAGTGGAGGAGGCAGCAGACGAAGCTATCTGAAAAAGCAATTTTATCAGATGTGAAGAGACCTTATGTTACGGTGGTCGTAGGTGAGACCTCGCCAGGAGCAACATGGGGTAGTGGCGTTCCAAGAGGAGAGGGAAGCCGGGGTTGATGGCGGCTCTAAGAGAGAGAAGGGCGCGGGAGATCTAAGGGGGAAGAGAGAGGACGTTGGTTATGTGTTGGTTGAATCAGTATTGTTTATCTAAAATTTCTCAAAAAAATAATATTGGCTCTCTATTGTCTTCCTAATATTGACTATTAATACTTTCTTTTTCCGAGTTTGGAAAATATTGATTGCTTATCAAACTCATGTCCCTTGAATTAATAGAGTTAACTTTTAATAAAGTAGTAGTTATTTGGAATCTCAAGCCATCCTCTAGAGTCTAAATGAGGAAAAATTTCTTAAGTAAAATAAATAAATATATTATATCCTAAAACAAATAAAAAACATTTTTCTATTTGTTTTGAGATATAATATATTTATTTATTTTATTTACGAAAATTTTTCTTTGAATCATCATATAATATTTAAATAAAAAAATTTAGAATTTTTTTTTCATTTAATTCTTTAGAAAGTATATATTCAGATTTTGATTCATCTAAATATTAAAAAGGTTAATTATAATTCCTAATTTATTTGACTTTAATTGATTAGTAGTATTTCAAAACCTACTAAAGATGACAGTAACGTTTGCAAAGAAAAAATGCTTCTTGCACTTATTTTTATTTTATTTTATTGTGACTAAACAACAAAAAATACAACTAGTCGATCAAAAACGACAGTCTCTTCTTGGAGGAGATGGTCAACCTCCAAACCCCGAGCAATCAATAAGCCATCATCTATAGAAAGCTTATCACATGTTTCGTTTGTATTTAATAGAACATTTTGTTTTATTCACTTTTTATCATGTAGACTTAATATAAAAAATATTAGTGGTGTAGATTTTAATTATAAAACTCATGTAGAAACAATAAAAAGTAGTGCATCTTGAAATATCACCAGCTTTACCCATTAAGTAGTTTATAAAGAGTGAATATTCTCTCTTGATCCAACTTGATTGAAAGGTGTCTTTATGTGATTTTTTAGCATAACTTGCTTAACTTGTGAGTCAAACTTATAGTTATATTTAAATTCATTATTTTTTTTCTTAATTACTTGCTTTAGTAAAAGGAATTAACATAAACACATTAGCATGAATAAATTTGGATGAGTAAAAAGATGTTGTTTTATATTTATCTTATGTAATTAAAGGCCTTTGCTATTACTTAGGAAGGAATAAAATATTTTTAAGTAACTTATTAATATATATTCTATATAAGTAGTTGATTTAGTAATATATATATATATATAAAATAATTGATTGGATTTTTTTAATTTTAAATGTGGAACATTAAATAATCAATCAATCAGATAAATTAGCATGGTTTTTTAAGTGAGAAAATATTTTTTTAATTTGATTTTTTTATTTTAAAGTGTTTTTTAAAAAATGACTTAAATAATACATATATGTATATACAAACATTTGCGGCTGAATTTTCATATATAAATAGCATTTTTGTTAACTCATTGATAATAATAATAATAGTTTTTTAAGTGGAAAAACATTTTTTAAAAACATATAAATAACAAGAACAAAATAAAACAAAAAAAACATGTATTTAATTGTAAGAAAATAAGAGTAATTAATATTGTCATTTTAAAATTAATGTTGTATTTAATATTTTAGATTCATAATAAACTAAAATACATGTCTTAGTCATTTTAATTTTAAATTTTTAGGCTATAATACAATTAAATCAAATTATTCTTACAAGGAAAATATACTAGACCTAATTTGTTGTTTTTGGGAATTTATAGTTCTAATATATATTTTCAAGTGAAAATAATTTGTTAAATTAAAAATTAATATTTTTTACTATATCAATAATTATTAACAAAAACTTTTATACAAATTGTTTGTAATTTTAAAGTTACTGACATAAATTTATTAAACTTTCTGGTGGTTTTTACTTTTTATATATAACATTTATTAGAGAAACAATAAAATAATATATTAAGTGTAATCACTAATTATTTTTTTTTGTTCTACTGAAAATTATTGAAGAGATAATTTCTATGTTCATAACTTTAATTGGTAAATTATTGATAGATAAATTATTAATTGATTGTACCTAAAAAAAGAATTAGGAATAATTTTATTAAAAGAAGATATTAGTTTTCACTATGAAAATAAAGATGTTACTAAGCTTGACATATATGTAAATTTGCTTATAAAATTGGATTAATTTAGTCTTTTCACACAATAAACTTGAAAAGACTACCTATTTGTACATGAAACATGGGATAATTTTTCTAATATTACTCACAGAATTCGTTTTAGCTAACCAATCCACAACCGAATTTGGCTCACGCTTAAACAGTAAATATATTTATTAAATTCATTCAACATTTTTTAAAGAATATATATATACATATGCGCAAAGATCGATATTACGGTTTTTTTTTCTTCTTCGTTACAAAGGACGAACACATATTCCTAATTTTTGGTGATGAAGATTTGAAGGAACATTTTACAATTAATTTACACAAAAAATTTTTATTTTAATAAATACATAATAAATATATTAGAAATTTTAAATTTATGTATTTTTATAAATAAATATTGATATCTACTTTAACATATACATTAGCAAAGTAAAACCATTATGTACCACACTACACTACAGAAGATATATCACATCACATAAATATAAATTTAGAAAAAAAATTAGGAGCCAACACATTATGATCAATAGAGATTTAACACATACTATATGAAATATACTATATAAGATATAGATGATAAGTCATATAAATTTTGAATGATAATATAATCATTGATATATGAGTTATGGATGATAATTTATATAAATTTTGAAGGATAACCTAATTATTGGCTCCCTAATAGTTCTCTAACGTTGGTTCCGTAGCATTGTTAATAAATTATTTCTGGTTATTGTACTATATAAAAATATAATTTAATTTTTATGTACAATCACATCATCAAAAGTAATTAATTTCTAAATTCACTATTTTTAAAGTTATATAAATTTGATTGAATGAATGATTTTAAACTATCCGCACACCAAAATTAAACTCATAAAAAATATTAAAAAAAAAATACAGTACTGAACTTTGAATTAAAATGTTGACTAGTACACCAAAACATAAATTAAAATGTTGAAAAAAACTGGGCTTTTAATTTAAAAAGTGGGGATGTAAAAGTGAGATGTGTTTTTTTGGGTAGGTGAATTGGACAGCCCCTAATTATTCATGTATTACATATTCACACACAATACACAATACATGGATATACACATTATGAGGCAGTGAGTATCGAATCGGAGTGCATCTTTATGTGAGGCTAAAGGTTCCTCCACTTGGCTACAGGCCTCGCTGCAAAGTAAGAAGTGTAATGGGATCAACCCCATTAACTCGCGAAATAAGACGGGCCACAAGCTTCTGTTAAATGGGCCCATCAGCCCGCCTTTTATATTAGATGAATCGTAAGCCCAACCCTAATCATACTATCTCTTCTCTGCCTCCCTCTATCACCTTCTCTACCTCCAAACCCTGCTTCTCCTGCATCCGCAAGTTCGGTACTGTAAGTTCTATTCTGTTTCTTCTTGGTAGATCTGTGTTTGCTTCTGTGATGCTATAAATTATTATCTTCTAGTCATTTACAGAAGTTCTTGATTTCATTCTCTTAATTTTTCTAGCTTTTATTATTTTCGTTCTGTTCGTAGTTTAGTTTGAGTTATTCTTTATAGAGTTCTTGCGGTTAGGGTTTAGGTAGAGAGATTTTACACCCGCTGTTAGGTTCGGCTTCCTCATACTCCCTTTCGTATTTCGATTTCTATTTGTTATCTAAAGAGTATAATCACCACATAACAAGTGTTAATGCATCTCCGTTGCAATTTGAGTTTAGTTTTTTTTTTCTTTCTATTTTGTTTGATCTCTGAAGAAGAGTTTTGTTATTTCAGTGTCTAACAGAGAAAGAAAGATGCAGAACGAAGAGGGACAGATCACCGAGCTCTACATTCCTAGGAAGTGGTAAAACCATTTTTATTTTAAACCTTTTCTTTTTTATTACACTGAATTTTTAACTGTTAAGGCTAGTACTAAGCAACAGAATTCTGTTATGATTGTTGCTGATGTTAGCTGTAAATATATGTGTTAGTTATTGTCTATTATGGCTTGTTAGGTGCTTAAGTATTGTGTTTAAATAGCTTAGCTTCTGTATTAGACTTACACTTGTTAATTCAGTTCATATCTCAGTTTTGCATTCTTCAAGTCTTTTTATTCATTCTACTACTGTTAGATTTCATTGTGTTCAAGATTTTCTGCTTTTTTGCTTGAATTTTTACATTAACCTTTTTCAAAAAGAAGAGGGATTTGAAAATTTGTGGTTTATAGTAATTTCTGGTATTATGTCATGGTGTAGCTCTGCAACAAACAGGTTGATAACCTCAAAGGATCATGCGTCTGTTCAGATTAACATTGGTCACTTGGATGAGAGTGGTATATATAATAATACGTTCTCTACATTTGCCCTCTGTGGCTTCATTCGCGCACAGGTATTTTCTTCTTCTTATTATTATTGTTGGGCTGTATTCATATTCACATAAAATTTTCAATTTTTAGTTGATTTGGGTTTATCTCATTTGGATGTTGTGTCTTAATTCATTTATGTGATTACTTTGTTTGTGTTTGTTGTAATTAACTTGATTGATGTTGAATGGTATATAAACCATTGGAACTGGGTTACTTTGTATTTTTTTTTTTTTTTTAAATTTTATATTTAATGTGTGTGTCTTCTCTTGTTTTGCAATGAGGTAAAAATAATAGTAACATGATTTAACTATGACATTGGCCTGGGTTATCCTGAAGTGGCATTTAACAGTCCATTTTGGATTGTGGAATCTTATGACTAATTGCAAGCCCCTTTTACCATGTTTGTTGATTTTGGTTGATTAGTTATGGTTAATTTATCGGGCTAATTGAAATTAATGTTCAATTACAGTGTTTCTTGTGTTAAATAGACATTGTTAATTGCCATTACATAATCTTTCAAGAATTAGTACCAAGTTAAACCGGTTAACTACAGAAGATTTCCTTTACTTTTATATATATCACGACATTATTCGTATTTTGTTCTTTGCATTTGGGATGTTTCTTACTAAAACGTATCATATGTTTGTTATAGGGTGATGCTGACAGTGCACTAGACCGCTTGTGGCAGAAGAAGAAAGTGGAGAAGCAGCAGCAATAGAGTTCTTCAATGATGGTCCTTTGTTATGTACCATGTTTGTGCTAGAGATATTTTTGAGTATTATGATCTTGTATTCCTGGACCTCGTCTCAAATTTCTTCACCTCTTAGTAAAGGTGTTGCTTTCTGGATTGTTTTTGACAGTGCATTTGAAATGTTAGTTATTTCCTCCGGTCAAGTATAAATTTCTGTTTCATTAGATGTGTTGGCTTTTTCATGAATGTTGCTCATGACAGTTATTTAGAACCTTAGTCTTTGAAAATTTGTCTGTGCTAATTTCGGTTTTTATGTTTTTCTTCAATCAATACTTAATATTTGGTTTGGCATGAGAGGAAGAGGACTATTGATGATTGGGATTCCTTTGTTTATCATATCAGCAAATTTCTGGTATCATGCCAAGGCTAAACCAAGAATGAGACAATTGTGTATGAGTTCTTTAATTCTGACATTTAATAATTGGAATTTATTGCTAAAACTCGACCAACCATAATTATCCAATACTTTTTCAATTCTACCCCTATTAATGAATGCCATTTTACATTTCAAAAAAAAAAAAAATGAATGCCATTTTAAATATTCAATAACATTCAAGAGCCCTTTCTTTTCAAGATGGAATTTCCATTTAAAAATAGCGTGTTGAGTAAATTAGTGAATAAATCCCTTGTCTTGAACATAGCTTTATACATGGTCTGGGCTTGAGTTCTAAGAGGATGAGAATCGAGAAAGATTAAAAATAATGATGATAACAACAACAAACTTTTATCCCACTAGATGGGGTTAGTTACATGCATCAAACGATGTCATTGAGCTCTATCATATATTATATCTACAAAGAGACCGTTTACATATATATCTCGTTTGACCACCTTATGAATAGTTTTTTTAGGTAGTCCTTTTCCTTTTACCCCTTGTCCACCTTTTATCTCATCTATCATCCTAACTGATTGATCTGTTGGTTTTCTTTCTGCATGTCCAAACCATCTTAGACGCGATTCTATCATCTTTTCAATAATAGATGCTACTCCAATACTCTTTGTTATATCTTCGTTTCTTATTCTATCCAATCACGTAAGACCACTCATCCATCGCAACATCCTCATCTCTGCCATACTTAACTTATGTTCTTGCTCCCCTTTGGCACTCTATAACATAGAATATAGCCGGTCTGATAGCAGTACGATAAAATTTACCTTTAAATTTTAAAGATATTTTTTTTATCACATAAAACTAGATGCACTTCACCATAAAAGAGACTCAACGAACCAATTTTATTAGTGCATAAGTATTCACATATTTGTAGTTTACAACAACACATCACCACTATTTTTATTTAGACCAATTTACGCATGAATCCAGAAATACGGAAAGATATTTCCATCATAATGAATATACATTATATCGATGGACTCTTATTTAATTTTAATCACTTCAAGATTGGTGCTATATTTTCATAGAATCTAGGTAAGACTTTCCATAAAGCTTCTCAAAAGCAAACATGCCTCTTAAGTATTCTTGCACTCCAATTCTTTTGAATCTTGCAGGTGTTTCTTCTGTGATCAAGCTTGTTGCTGGACCAATCTCTTTATCGTGAGGCATATAGAATGTAGCAAATGAAAGCCTTTCTTTTTCAGCATTCACTGTTACTCGATGTTCAATACTTCGATATATTCCATTAGTTATCATCTGTCATGTAAAAGCATACATGCATTTACGATATCAACCAACAAAACCAAAATATGAAAATAGGTAGTTAAATTATTAGGTTTTCTTATGTATAATCATTTATGTGTTTCCTCCCATCGACATAAACTCTTGAGATAAGTTATATCATAATATGATATCGAAACTATTATCGAAAGGTTTATAGTTCAATTTTTATTGAATTATAAAAAAATCTTAGTATCAGACAGATAAAAAAATCTATACAAATATTTAGTCGTTGATCTAATTGATGATGTTAAAATATATATAAATAAAAAAAATTAAATGAAAAACAATACATCATATCTTATAATTAAAAATTCATTATATATATCATTTTATATAATTATCTGGTAATATATTATCACATCATATGATTATAATTAAAAATATGTGAATACTTATTTACAACTTACAAATTAGTTGATAACATAAAATATTTTTATAGTAATATATATATATATATATATTAAAACTGTTGCAATAGATGTTATTATTAATTGGGATAAAAATATTATTCTTCATAGTCATTTTTTAAAAAGTAAATTAATGTCAAACTTAAAGTGAGAGAGACACAAATAAATATGATAAAATTATATATATTAAAAACTTTTATATGATGAAAGAATGAATATATTACCTCCAACATGTCTCCAATGTTGATAACGAAGGCATTAGGGAGTGGTTTAATAGGAACCCAAATGCCATCTTTTTTAATCTGCAACCCATCAACCTCATTGACTTGTAGGAGAATAGTGAGGCCAATTGTATCGGAATGAGGATTGAGACCAGCAACCTTTTCTGGTTGAGGACATGGAGGAAAGTAATTCATTCTCATCATTTACATCCCATCTTCAAATACTTCTTTCATCTCCTTCTCTTCCATCTTCAAAGCCTTGCCCAAGTGAGTAATGATAATCATAGCCAAATTTTTTAGTTCCTGTGAGTATTTCTCTAGATTATCTCTGCATAGTAGTAATATTAGTAAATATTAGTCAATAATAATGAATTTATTGCACAAAGTAGAGCGAGATTCTTGGGTATTTTTAGAATTATTAAAAGAACAGTTCTTTCTTTGACAACTTTAATAATGAATTAGGTGAAGTGGAAGAATAATATATTAGTATATAAGGCCGCGTATGGTAGATTGAACTGTGACTGAAACTGTGAAATTGAAACTTAATATTGTATTTGGTTGATAGAGAGGGAAACTAAAATTTTAATTTTTATTTCCAAAATTTCAATATTTTTAGTATTTCGAAAAAGTGAAAACTATGCTTTTTGAAAGAGAGACTGAGACTGAGAGACTGAATTAAGTTTGATATTGTGTTTGGTTTAAAATTTACTGGCAGATAGAGACCGAGATATAGAGATTAAATTAAGTTGATAGATGAATAACAAATGTTAGTAATGGAAACGTTAATATTAAATGAGGGTATTAGAGTAAAAAATTTTTTTTAAAGTTTCAGTCTCAGTCCCCAGTCCCCAGTCTCTACTATTTGGAGGTATTGAAAATACTAGAATTCTGGAGGACTAGACTGAAATTTTAGTTCCAATTTCTGTCAATCAAACACAATACTGAGTCTCAGTTCTAATCTACGAAAACAAACCCTATGAACTAAAATTTCTAAGAACTGAGACTTTAAACTTTAATAACTTTTTTCACTCAAATACCCTTACTTAACATTAATTTAATATATCACCAATTTAATTTAATATCTATTTCTCGATCTCTAGGCAATGTTTTAATAAATTTTAAATCAAACATAATAGCAAACTTAATTTATTCTCAGTCTTTCAATCTATGTCTTTCAATCTCTGTCTCCAATCTCTCTATGTTTCTCTTCCAAATAACCCCTAAAATGTCGGGTCCTCAAATTTATATGGCAGTTTTTCTTTTTTATTTTTTTTTCACAAATTTGGTTTATGCATGAGTAAAGAATTTTGTAGGTTTATAAGTCTCCAAAGTTTATATTTTGATTTTCTCTTCTTCTTTAAAGAATAAAGAATAAATTAAAAGATATTTGAATTTATAATTTTGTTAAATTTATGACATAAGATGTTGTTACCTGAAAGGAAGAGGGAGGTTTGGAAATAAGTGAGGCATTCTCAAATGTGTTGGAAGGGATACCATATAGAACATATCAGCCCATTCAAGCTTTTGTTCTTCACTGTGAACAAATGCTTGCCCAAACCCCTCCACATGTTGTGGGGTTTGCCAAAATTTTTTCTTCTCTGACATTGGCAGGTTGAAGAAATCTTGCATCTCCGACTTTACCTTCTCCACCAAGGAAGTGCTTACTCCATGGTGTATTAGCTATATTTAAATAAAAATTATATTACATAATTATTTTTTAATAAAATTATTTAATATTTTTATAATTTAATTTTATCATTTTATGTGAAAAACAATTTAATAATCTAAATAATTTTATATTTTAAATATTTTAGTTAAAAAGCTAATAATGTTTAATATTTGAATACGCCTATATATTTTTATATGAGTGGTTTAATTTATTTATCTTATATTGTAAAAGGATGAGGAAAAATTTGAAAAATTTTAAGTATATAGTTTAGTAGTAATAAGGGTAGTAATAAATATGTTATATATATTGATTCTTTCCCCTGCTTCTGATGAAAAGAAAAAAACTCTTGAGTAAATCAATAAAATGATAAAATGAACTTGTAATTACAATTATATTTATAATCATTAGTTCATTACATGTCAATTTTATTATTTTAATTTAAGAATGATTAGATATTTTTTAATTTATCATTATTTTCACTTTAGAAAAGCTTATCTACTTCTAAGTATTAAGTAGAAGCAAAGCAGATCTAAACATAGAAAAAATTGTTTATTTTTTTTATTAATATACAAACAAACTGAACAAAAAGATAAAATAATTTTTTTAGTGACAAAAAAATAAAAGATAAAATAAATATATTGAAGGGAGATGAATAGAAGGAAAATAGAGAAATACTTGAAAGAAACCCCAGTCTTTAGAAGCAAGATGAAGCTTATCCAACTCAGAATTCCCATCTTCTACAGAAAGCAATTTTCCCAAGTCAATGATAGGAATCTCAAGGCTATGATCAACTTCATTGATGACCAAATCTTCATCATGTTGTTGTGGTCGAATGTATCGAGGTGGAACTGTAGATAAATTCTGTTTGGCCAGTTCTTGAACTGATGGTACCAAAAGTGATGTCCCTGATGGATTTTTCTTCATTATCTCTTCCATGGTTTGATGATGATGATGATTAGCCCTTTCTGATCTCAATCTCAACAAATAGTATTGGCTTATTATATAGGAAGCGTTTGAACTATTCCTAGTAAATGGATGTGCTGTGTCTTTAGAAGTTAATTTTTATTGGTTTTTGTTAGAAAGTGATACGGTGGAATGGAAAAAGGTTTTGTATATTATAATTGATAAAAAAAAATTAATTATAATGTATATCTATTTGTAGATAAAAGAGAACCCTAATAAATCCTAATAAATAATTTTTAATAATTAAGCAACATATCATAACAATATATTTAAATCTTAAACATCTTAAAAATCTCCCATCAAACTCAAATGTCAACTTGAATTTGAAACTTATTTAAATCTAAAATATCTTAATATTGACAAAATTGTCGAAATGAGATGCAGACAGAACTGCTATAGAGAGATCAAAATTGGGGTGCAGATGAAACTGCGCCAGCGGGTGCAGGATGGAACTGCAAAAACGGGTGCAGGATGGAATTCCCATAATCGAGTGTAGGATGAAACTGACACAAGGAGACTGGCAAAAACTGCCGAGGTGGAGATGAAACTTCCACCTAGAGAAATTGACGAAACTGTCGAAGTGGAGACGGAACTCCCATGAAGAAACTGGAAAAACTTTCAAAATGAGAACAAAAGGTACCACAACAAGTGAAAACAACAAGATCGGAGCAAGAAAGAAAACGACACTATATGAAAATAGTGTTTGAACATAAACTTGGAAAATTTTTAAGGAGGATACCATGGATGATTTCCATCAGAAAAATTTTTTGGAAAGAATCTAAACTCTTGATATCATGTTAGAAAGGAAGAGAGTAGAATGGAAGAATGTTTTATGTATTATAATTGATAAAGAAAACTAATTATAATATACAA
This sequence comes from Stylosanthes scabra, assembly GCA_036250425.1. Taxonomy (NCBI): domain Eukaryota; kingdom Viridiplantae; phylum Streptophyta; class Magnoliopsida; order Fabales; family Fabaceae; genus Stylosanthes; species Stylosanthes scabra. Next base: position 577,842 of record JASCZI010030209.1, read on the forward strand.
CTATTTATAGATAAAAAAAACCCTAATAAATCTTAACAAACAACTCTTAATAATTAAACAATATATCATAAAAATATATTTAAATCTTAAATATCTTAACAATTTTAATTATATATAATTAAGATTAACGGTTAAAAACGTAGAAATACCTGATTTGCTAAACATACTAAAAATGCTTCCTATTATAAAATTCATATTTTTGTTCCTATTTCTCCTATACAACCACCATGCTGATCAGGACGTGAATTATTAATTAAATCTTAAAGTCTTAATTTATTTGTTGTGTCTTTAAGTCTTAATTAATCTCAAGTTACTCGTGATATTTTGTTTAGTTTGAATATTACAATTGGCGGCTAATACTATATAACGATCAAAGTCTACGGTTGATTTTTAAGGCTCTAAAGGAAATTTTTTATTATAAACTAAAAGTTGAAACAAATCATATTCTTTTATGCAAATCCGTAACTTTTAAAATAAAATTGAAATAAAATAAAATTTAAAAATATTTTTTAAACTTTTAACAGAGACCAATAATAATAATATATTTGAAATCAATTAAAAAGGTCAGTATGTTATTTCTAAACTAAAACATCATATATTCCATTAATAATTTTAACAAAATAATTCTTTATGAACTATATATAAGATAAAGATGGAGGGTATTTTTAAAATGAAAATTTCATAATTAATTTTTTTTTTCATATCTTCATTATATACATACCATAAATGTATGTAATATTTTTTATTAATAAATGTAAACTTTAAAATTTCATTCCCATTCACGATTAAAGATTATTTGAGAGTGGTGGATCAAGGAATACTAAACATTTTTCGAATTAAGAGATTAAATAGCAATGGAGACACAAAATAAAATTCGAAATTATCTCTTAACAACAAAATAGGAAACAAATTTAAAAGAGATAAAATAGAAGAAAGCATCACTATATATACGTTCGATCTTCTCACTTGAGTACATATATCTAATCTCTACTACTCACAAGTCACAATAATGATAGAAATTTCACTATAATCAAATATTACAAACACCAATTCAAAATTTTTCACAACTTTAAAACTAGCACACCTAAACTTCGCTTAGTATTATTTTTTTCACACTTAATCTTTATTCACTTAGAAATTTTTTTACAAAACTAAGAATCTAATTGCAAACTCTCAAATAATTTTTGTGTGAATATAAATTCTATTATTATTGATTTAAATACACATGGTTGAAAATTTGGAAAACAAAAACCACATCAACCATTAAGTATATTGGACCACTAAAGTAGAATTTCTTTCTTTTTTTTTTCGATAATTAGTAATCAAAGTTACAAAATTACAAAGTTTCAACATCGAGGGAGTGAGGGGTCAACAAGGTCACAAATACATACACAAGACTAAAAAATAAGATGAAAGAGAAAGTCTTGTTAGTCAATACTAGGGAGACAATAGGAAGCTAATATTATTTTTTTTTCTTTTTTCTTTTCTCGTTTACCACCTACTATTTCCTTAACTACACTCGTTGGCTCCCTATCGACCTCCTAACGTTGGTTTCGTAGCATTACTCAATATGAAATCATACTAAACACTACTCCCTAGCATCCACCCACAACCGGCCAGGAGTATCCACCTACAAGCATCAGCGTATTTAATACATGGTTCCACTACTCGATTACAATACACGCTCCCAGTCCAGAAGGGAGTTCAAATCAGCCACTATGCTACATGGTATCACAGCACCAATAGTTTCACATCACCTATCATAAAAGAGTTTATGTATCCCATTCACATGTTTGTTGTTAGAATATATTAGTATTAATTAAGATATTTATATTTATCAGTATGATGCTATTCATATTTATAGAACATTAGGTTATTATTATTGTGATTCTCTCTTTGTTTATAGATAGGCTATGCATTGTAATATGTGATACACATCTATCACACGATTCTCATACAATTCTAACACATAAATTTTTTTTTATTGTGTATTCTTTCTCCTTTTCTAATACCTATATGTACAGAGCAAACTGATCCACATCTGTTCAATTAAAGAGACTTTCACTAAATTTACCTACCATTTTGAACCAAATTCCAATTTACCAAAAAAAAAATGCTGGGAAATAGCCGCTTTACACATTACATATGCAATGAAATTGTATTTTGCAAATTCTAAACTCAGCTAAATGCAATTTCACATAGGTAGGTGATAAGGTGACCATTTTAGGGATGCATGGTAGACATGCTGGATAAATCCACTTTGTAGACAAAATATACGAAATGGTTGATGTTTATGGTCCTGAGTTCCATGAAATTTATGTCATTTACGATTTAGCTTTAAATCATTCTGATTTATACTCGAATAAAATAAGCCAGCCTGCCAGCCTGGTGATATTATAAATTCGAGTTAAAATCTAAATAATAGATTGTATGTATATTTTGGACCAAATTAAGTTAGAAAGACTCAACATCACATGCTTCATCCGACTTCATTGTTGGGTTAGGTTTTTCTCCTATCTAAGACTCAAACCCAACATTTTTAGGGTGAATTACATCTACTCTCACAGTTTGCATCAGATTTTGAGAGTTTTATAGAGAGGAATAGTAGCTAAAAGAGAGAAGAGAACCCCATTTTCGTTTTTCCAAGACAGCAGAAACTTCAATCTTTATTTTCTCACTCGTTCACCGTTGGATCGAATTGAAAATTGGACAACACACTCCCCTCATCTATCTAGTTCTTCATTTTTGACACTGGAGGATATTTTGATTGGATCTCTATGGGAGGAGAAATTGAGGTTGAACTGAAGCCCTATTTTAGTATTTTATTTTCTTCATTATCATTTTGTAACTATTGTTTCTTTGGTGCTTTAGTTGGTTTTATGCACGAGTTGTGCTATATTTTGTGACTCTCTTGTACCTCATATTTGATTATAGGGGAGCTTTTTCATTAGTCTGAACGACCCGTGGCTTTTACTTCTCATATTGAGGAGGTTTTTCACACTAAAAATCTTGGCGTGTATGTGCTTGTGGTTGATTCGGTTGATTTATTTTTCTATTATTGCTGCTTCCATATTTTGTGTTACTGGAATATTATTCTTGTGTTGGATAATTATGCCGTTTTCGCTGTCGGGTTCTATCATGCTGGCATCAGAGCTCTTTAGATATTTTCCTGGGCTTGTGATTTTGTGAACATACAATAGATTCCAACTCTAATACTACTCGGATGGTCACTCTTAATGGTCCCAATAATGATTTGTGGAAGTCTAAAATGGTAGATTTGCTTTATATCAAGCATTTTCATCAATCATTTTTTTTTTCTATCGAGAAGCCTAATGATAAATCTGATGATGATTGGACTTTATTGCATAGACAAGTTTGTGAGTATATTACGCAGTGTGTTGATAATAATGTGTTGAACCATATAATTGGGGAGACACATGCTCGGACCTTTTGGATTAAATTTGAATAGTTGTATGTTTGGAATAATAAGATTTTTTTTATCAAGTAGTTGTTGGTTTGGAAGTACACAGATGAGACTTCGATGATAGGTCTTGAATACTTTCCAGGGAATTATGAATCAGTTATCTTTCATGGGTATCAAGTTTGATGAAGAGGTTTAAAGGTTGTTACTTCTTGGTTCCGTACCAGATTCTTGGAAAGTTCTCAGAATTTCATTATCTAATTCTACTCCTGATGGTGTTATCTCTATGAATCTTGCCAAGAGTAGTGTTTTGACTGAAGAAATGAGAAGAATGTCACAAGGTGCATTGTCTACATCTTCAGATGTTCTGATTTCTAAATCTAGGGGAGGAATAAAAGTCGTGGTCCTAAAGCAGGTAAAGATCAAAGTATAAGCAAGTCTAATGGGAAATTTAAAAATATTGAGTGTCATTATTGTGATCAAAAGGGGCACATGAAGAAGTGTTTTTGGCGGTTGAAGAAAAGAGAAAGCAAAGGCAAGTAAAGGCAAGAGTACAAATAAAGATGATGATGACGATGAAGATAAGGTAAATGTAACTTGTGATGATTTTCTTCTTGTCGAGGAGTTTGAATCTGTTAACTTTGTTGATAATAGCACTAGTTGGGTGATTGATAGTGGTGCTTCTATTCATATTACATCTAGGAGGGATTTGTTTACTAGCTACTTATACTCCTGGTGATGTGAAAATGACTCTTGAAGGTGTTACAAAGTGTGCCAGTGTTGGATAGGTTTTCCTAGAAACCTCCAACAGTTCCAATAGTTGATTTTGAAGCATGTGAAGCATGTCCCGGATATTCGGCTGAACTTACTTTCTGTTGGTAAGTTGTGTGATGAAGACTATGATAACTCATTCTCTCGGAAGAGTTTTAACCTCACTAAGGGTTCTATAGTTGTTGCTAGAGGTACACAACACTCTACTCTTTATTTAACTGAAGCAATAATTGTGAAAGATGTTGTTAATGCTACCGAGTTTGTTGATAGAACTGATTTATGACATAAGAGGTTATGTCATATGAGTGAAAAAGGCATGAATGTCTTATCCAATAGGAATCCACTATCTGCTTGTAAGGTTGCTTTGAAAAAATGCAATTATTGCTTTGCTGGGAAAGATAACATGGTTTCTTTCAAGATTTATCCACCTTCAAGGAAGCCAGAGATAATTGACTTGGTGCATTCTGATGTTTGCGGTCCGATGAAGACAAGAACACTTAGTAGGTCTATCTATTTCGTAACCTTTATTGATGATCACTCTAGGAATTTGTGGATTTACATGTTGAAGACCACAGACCAAGTTTCGGATGTGTTCAAGCAATTTCAAGCTTCAATTGAAAGAGAAACCGAGAAGAAATTGAAATGTATTCGTATTGACAATGGTGGTGAGTACTTAGGTCTGTTTGAGGCTTATTGCAAAGAGCATGGTATATGACATTAGAAGATGCCTCGGTTGAATGGCTTGGCTGAAAGGAGGAACATGACACTGGTTGAATGAGTTAGGTGCTTGTTGTCACAATCTGGATTGCTGAAATTCTTTTGGGGTGAAGCTTTGAGCACCGTTGTTCATGTTTTGAACCAGACACTATGTGTTTCTTTGGAATATGAAGTGCTAGAGAAGATGCGATCAGGTAAAGATATTTCTTATGATCATTTGAGAGTATTTAGTTGTAAAGCTTTTGTTCATATTTTTAAAGATGAGATATCTAAGCTTGATCAATGTTAAGACTAGGCAATGTATATTTATTGGTTATGACATTGATGAGTTTGGATATAGGTTTTATGATCCTATTACCAAGAAGGTGATCCATAGTAGAGATGTTTTTGTTAAAGAATAAACATTGAAGGATATTGATAATGCAGATAAGCCAATGGTTCAACCTACTGATGATTTTTATGAGTTGAATAGTACTCCCGCTATGCCTATGATAGAAGGTGGTAGAGTTGAAGTTCAAAATAATGAGCATGATACAAGTGCAGGTAAAGACGTGATAGTTGATCCTACATATGATGAAGTTGGTGTTGATGACCATGATAAAGAACTAACTTTGGAAATTCCTACAAATGCATTCAGGAGGTTTACAAGAGAAAGGAAGCATTCATCAAGGTATTCTCCACATGAGTTTGTTTTGTTGACTGATGGGGGAGTACCTGGATTCTATGGAGAGGCTATTGAAGATGGAAGCGAAGCTTGATGGGTCGAGGCTATGCAAGAAGAAATGAAGTCTTTACTTGATAATGATACCTATAAGTTGGTGAAGCTACCTAAGGACATGAAAGCCTTGAAGAACATGTGAGTATTCATAATCAAGATTGAAGAACACAATTCTAATTCTCGATATAAAGCTAGATTGATTGTCAAAGAATTTAGCTAGAGGAAAGGTGTTGATTATGATGAGATCTTTTCTCTTGTTGTGAAGATATCATCCATTCGTGTTGTGCTTGGTTTAGCAGCTTCTTTTGATTTGGAGATAAAGTAAATGAATATGAATATTTCGTTTCTTTTGGTGACTTAGACAAAGATACCTACATGGAGCAATCAGAGGGTTTTATTATTAAAGGAAAGGAAGACTTCGTGTGTAAGCTTAAAATGAGTCTTTATGGGTTGAAGCAAGCTCCAACACAGCGGTACAAGAAGTTTGAATTTGTTATGGGGAAGCATGGTTACCACAAGACTACTTCAAATCATTGTGTATTTGTGAAAAAAGTTTTCTGATGCTGATTTGATCATTCTTTTGCTTTATGTGGATGATATTTTGATTGTTGAATATTTCTAGGATTAATGAGTTGAAAAAACAGTTTAGCAACTTATTTGCTATGGAGGATTTGGGTCCTGCCAAGTAAATTTTGGGCATGTCAATTGCTCGTTATAGAAATTCTAGAAAGCTTTAGTTGTCACAAGAGGTATATAAAGAAGGTGATTTAAAGGTTTGGCATGAATGATGCCAAATATATTGCTAGTCCTCTTGCTCATCATTTTAAGTTGAGTACAAAGCAATGTCCAACCACTGACAAGGAGAAACAGGAAATGGATGAAGTTCCTTATGCCTCAGTTGTTGGAAACTTGATGTATGCTATAGTGTGTACTAGATCGGACATTGCTCATGCGGTTGGTATCGTAAGTTTCTTTCTTTCAAATTCAAGTAAAGAACAGTGGAATGTTGTTAAATGGATTTTTAAATATAACAAAGGTACAACTAATATAACTTGAGTTTGAGTTTTGGTGGTGAGAAACCTTTGCTAGTTGGCTTTACTGATGCATACATGGTAGGATATATTGATTCTTAAAAGTTTAGTTCAGGTTATTTGGTCAAGTTTTGCAGGGGAGCTATTTCATGACAGTCAAGGTTTCAAAATTGTGTTGCACTTTCTACGAAAGTGGCAAAGTTTATTGTAGCAACTGAAGTGTGTAAAGAGTTGTTGTCGATAATTTTTTTTTGTCAATGAACTTGGTTACAAGCAAGATCATTATGTGTTATTTTGTGATAGTCAAAGTAATATTCATCTTGCTAAGAATTCTATTTTTCATGTAAGATCCAAACACTTTGATGTTAGGTATTATTGGATACGAGACGCGTTGAATTCCAAGTTGTTGGAATTTGAGAAAGTTTACACTGATGATAATAGTGCTGATATGATGACAAATGTATTGCTAAGAGGAAAGTTTGAGACATGTTGTTTGATCCTCAGAATAGCGATGGCCTCCACCTAGTCGAGAAGGGAGAGATTTGTTGGGTTGAGTTTCTCTTCTATGTGAGGCTCAAGCCCAACCTTTTTAGGATGTGTTACACCTACTCTAACATTTTGCATTAGATTTTGTGAGTTTGGGAGAGAGAGATAACAGCCAAAAGAGAGATGAGAGAAGAGAACCACATTTCGTTTTTCTAAGACAACAGAAACTTCAATTGGTATTTTCTTACTCAGTCACCGTTGGAGCGGTTTGAAAGTTGGACAACATGTTCGACTCATTTGGTTCTTCATTTTGGTTGGTGGAGATTTTGATTGGATCTCTATGGAGGGAAAATCTGAGTTCGAACTGAAGCCCCTCTTTTGGGTATTTTATCTTTTTCATTATCATTTTGTAACTGTTGTTACTTTGGTGCTTTAACTGGTTATATGCACTAGTTGTGTTATATTTTTTGACTTTCTTGTATCTTATATTTGATTATAGTGGAACTACTTTATTATTCTGGATGACTCGTGATTTTTATTTCTCATATTGATGACGTTTTCTATACTAAAAATCTTAATATATACTTATTGTTGATTTGATTGATTTATTCCCATATTGTGTTAGTGTTACTTGAATACTGTTCTTATATTGAATAATTGTGCCGCTTTCGATGTGGAACTTTAACATAAGATATTTTGGTAAATAACATAATTTATATATTTCTTAAAGCGGAACAAACATCATGGGATAGTAAAAGTTAAAAACAAATGTAATTTGGACGAAAAGTAAAACTAAAACATATAATAGGAATTTAATTTCTGAAATCTTGGTAGAACACCATATATATATCCTTTATTTGAATGCACAAGTACATGAATTGAACAACATTGAGAAATATTAAACACAAACCAAGCATCATGAATGCATTTATTGGGCTACAAACATATTTATATATAGCAATGGCATATTATCCGAGACTCCGAGCATATGCCATAGATCAAACAGAATAAGCTTAATTTATTTTTAATCATGGTGATTATTATTCTCTATTTTCATGACATCTCTGTAAGACTTTCCAATAAGTTTGCGAGCAAAGAAACCCTCAAAGTATTCGATTACTCCAACACTCTTGTACCGCGGTGGTGTTTGTTCAGTAATTAAGCTTTGTGCAGGACCTATGATAGCATTTTCATTAGGACTATAAAATGTAGCAATTGAAAGTCTTTCTTTTTCATTGTTCACCGTTGCTCGATGTTCGATACTTTGGTATATTCCATTGGTTATGATCTGCCAAGTAAACACCAGAGAAATATATAGTTTACTTTAAGTAATAAGGTTAATTATTTTAATAATCCATATAATTGAAGGGAAATATAAAATATTGTTCGATTGCACACATGCATGTATAATTGGTGATTTGAAAATTGAAATTCAGTTGTTATTTTCTCAATAAAGTACTAAGATAACAAAGAAAAATTTATCACTAATTCTATTGGTATCTGATTCTGATATATTGTACTAAGTGAAAAAAAAATAATGGTTGGGGGCAAACTATAATATTTATTTTTATACGATTAAATATCAATTATTTATGCATACTGTAACTATTTATTTTTTTACTCAATTACAAAGTCTAATTATTTACAATGATATTCATTATATAAAAATTATCATAACAGAAATAATTGTTAGAGATAAGATGACTTAAGCGTTAAAATAAAGGACGGAATAAAACATAATTATAAATTAAATAATATTAATATATAGATGAAATGCTTTAATATTTTAATCAACTTTTAAAAAAGTAAATAACTCATTTGTATTATAAGAATAAACTTAAAATTTTGGAATTAACTAATGAAATAAAGTTTGTTATCATTATTTATTTATTTAAAATTTCGATCGTTTACCGTAAAACTCATAAAGATCATTTAAATTTTGTTATAGGATGAGTAAACACATTATAACAACAATATTGAGAAGAATGATGCTATGGAACCAAACGTGATAAATCAATAGGGAGCCAAATGGACATTAATTTTCTATTATCTCTCCGTTTTAAAATAACTATCATGTTGACATTGTAAAGAAATTAAGTAGATCTAACTTACCCCAAAAGCTAGCTCAAGAATTAAGGATTATCTCACACTTATAAAGGCTATTAGGCTTTATATTTTAGACAATGCGATACTTGATACATTTTGAATTCATTAAAAAAAATAATATATCTAGACAAATAAACCCAAAAAGTGAAAATGACATATATTTTGAAAGGTATATAATTATTACCAATAGTTTTTAATATTGTAGTCGGCTACTCCAAACCCCCTCCCCCCCCCCCCCCCTCTTTTAATTTTTTATGCTAGATCTGAATTATTGCATTGACCAAATATTCATAGTAATAGGC